>JAVSCE010020488.1:0-328135 GCA_032199065.1 Smutsia gigantea
CCGCCTCTTGGGGTGCCGAGTCCTCTCGGGTGTAGCTGCACGCTGTGCGCTTTCCTGCGTATTCTCGTCTCTCTTTTAGGAATAGATGTATTTTCTGTGTTTTCGTAGATAAATATAGTGTTGGGAGGAGATTTCTGCTGCCCTGCTCACACCGCCATCTTCCCGGAAGCCCTGAAGTTTTTGAAAAAAGGACAACTTTATAAAAAAACACAACCTTCCGAGACTGCCCCAGGAGGAAACAGAATATCTGAACAGACCAATTACCAGCAACAAAATTGAATTGGTAATCAAAAAACTACCTAAGAACTAATCCTCCTTAACGTTTTCCAAAAGGTAGAAAACGAGGGAATACTTCCAAACTCATTCTATAAGGCCAGTGTCACTCTAATACCAAAAACAGGCAAAGACACCACTAAAGAAGAAAATTACAGACCAAGATCCCTGATGAACATAGATGCAAAAATATTCCACAAAATGTTAGCAAACCGAATTCAAAAATACATCAAAAAGATCATACATTATGATCAAATGGGATTTATTCCCGTGATGCAAGGGTGATACAATATTCAAAAATCCATGAACATCATCCACCACATCAACAAAAAGAAGGACAAAAATCACATGATCATCTCAATAGGTACGGAAAAGCATTAGACAAAATTCAACATCCATTCATGTTAAAAACTCTGCAAAATGGGTATAGAGGGCAAGTACCTCAGCATAGTAAGGGCCATATACAACAAACCCACAGCCAACAGCATCCTTAACAGCAAGAAGCTGAAAGCTTTTCCTCTAAGATCAGGAACAAGACAAGGATGTCCACTCTCCCCACTTTTATTCAAGATAGTCCTGGAGGCCCTAGCCACAGCAATCAGAAAACACAAAGAAATAAAAGGCATCCAGAATGGTAAGGAACAAGTTAAACTGTCACTGTTTGCAGATGACATGACATGATACATAAAATATCTTAAAGAATCCACCTCAAAACTACTAGAACTGACTGTAATGGGGTTGGGGCGGACCTGATGAAGGGGGTAGTGTAATCACCATAATATTACTCATTTAATTGTAGATTAATGATATCAAAATAAACATAAAAAAACTGCTAGAACTAATAACTGAATTCAGCAAAGTTGCAGGGTACAAAATTAATACACAGAAATCTTTTGCATTCCTATATACTAATGATGAAATAGCAGATAGAGAAATCAGGAAAACAATTCCACTTACAACTGCATCTAAAAGAATAGAATACCTAGGAATTAACCTAACCAAGAAAGTAAAAGACCTATACCCTGAAAACTACAAGACACACATGAGAGAAATTAAAGAAGACACCAATAAATGGAAATTCATTCCATGCCATTTTGACAATATTAATTCTTCCTATCCATGAGCATAGGATATATTTTCATCCAATCCTGAGAAGGTAGAATAAAGTGGGGAGGTGTGCTCCCCAACTTCAAGCTCCACTACAAAGCCACAGTAATCAAAACAATTTGGTACTGGCACAAGAACAGATCCATAGATCAATGGAACAGAATTGAGAGCCTGGATATAAACCCAAGCATATATGGTCAATTAATATATGATAAAGGAGTCATAACTATACAGTGGGGAAATGACAGCCTCTTCAACAACTGGTGTTGGCAAAACTGGGCAGCTACATGCAAGAGTATGAAACTGGATTATTGTCTAACTCCAAACACAAAGGTAAAGTTGAAATAGATCAAGGACCTGAATGTAAGTCATGAAACCATAAAACTCTTATAAGAAAACATAGGCAAAAATCTCTTGAATATAAACTGAGCAACTTTTTCCTCACGCATCTCCTTGGGCAAAGGACACAAAAACAAAAATGTACAAATGGGACTACATCAAGCTAGAAAGCTTCGTACAGCAAAGGACACCATCAGCAGAACAAAAAGGCATCCTACAGTGTGCGAGAATATATTTGTAAACAACATTCCTACAAGGAGTTAACATCCAAAATATATAGAGAACTCACATGCCTCAACATCCAAAAAGCAAACAATCATATTAAAAAATGGGCAGAGGATATGAAGAGACACTTCTCCAAATAAGAAACTTAGATGGCCAACAGGCATATGAAAAGATACTCCACATTGCTAATTATCAGGGAAATGCAAATTAAAACCACAATGAGATATCACCTCACACCAGTTAGAATGGCCAACCTTGAAAAGACTAGCAAAAACAAATGCTGGTGAGAATGCGGAGAAAGGGGAACCCTCTTACACTTTTGGTGGTAATGTAAATTAGTTCAACCATTGTGGAAAAAAATATGGAGGTTCCTCCAAAAACTAAAAATAGAAATAACATTTGACCCAGGGATTCCACTCATAGGAATTTACCCAAAGAAAACAAGATCCCAGATTCAAAAAGACATTTGCAGCCATATGTTTATTGCAGCACTATTTACAGTAGTCAAGTGTGGAAGCAACCTAAGTGTCCATCAGTAGATGAATGGATAAAGAAGAGGTGGTACATATACACAATGGAATATTATTCAGCCATAAGAAGAAAACAAATCCTACCATTTGCAACAACATGGATGGAGCTAGAGGATATTATGCTCAGTGAAATAAGCCAGGCGGAGAAAGACAAGTATCAGATGATTTCACTCATTTGTGGAATATTACAACAAAGCAAAACTGAAGGAACAAAACAGCAGCAGACTCACAGACTCCAAGAATGGACTAGCCATTACCAAAGGGAAGGGGCTTGAGAGAGTGGGTGGAGACAGGGGGAGAGGGGATTAAGCGGCATTATGATTAGTACACATAATGTAGGTGCTCACGGGGAAGGCAGTATAGCACAGAGAAGACAAGTAGTGACTCTGTGGCATCTTACTACACTGATGGACAGTGAGTGCAATGGGTGGGGGGACTTGATAATATGGGTGAATGTTGTAATCACAATGTTGCTTATGTGAAACCTTCAGAAGATTGTACATCAATGATACCTTAAGAGAAAAAAAATTCCTTAGAGGAAATGAAATGGAAATATAAGTTCAAGGAGAAAGAGGTTATTCATGTATATTTTAAGTGGATACTGTTTGGAGGAGTGTATTGAATTGCTTTGATAGTTAGATTTCATTGGATGCATTTAAAAGAATGATATATCAGTTTATCTTAAAATGCCAATATTTGTGAAGTGCCAGAAAGTATATCCTTTGCAATGACTAAACTTACAGTAAACATTTTCAAGATCAATTAAAAAATATGCAAGGAAAATACAGTTTTAAAATTATTTTAGGGAACATGAGCAAAAATATTTTAAGATCACTGAGTTAAGATTCTGCAAGTCAAGCCAATTTTTGTTTTAAGTTAAACAAGACCCAAAAGGACCACCATCGCCGTGAAAGTGTTCCCTGGTCCTGATAACTGCTCCCCAGCCCTGATGATAAACTATTTAGCATTGAGCTAGGCTCATAAAGCTCTGTCTATTTCAGAGTCCATCAACTTCATATTTGACCAGCCACCTCACTTCCCCTCACTTTCTACTCTGCCTCCTCTCTCAACTCCAAAATAAAGCTATACAGGAGCCTTGCAACCACGATTACATTTCACACCCCAAACATTTGCTCAAGCTGCTCCTTCTGCCTGGAATGCCCTTCACTTCTCTCCTCAGTTCCCCTTCTCCATCCAACAGGAATTTCTCCACAAAATCATCATTCTTAACTGGTTCTTAATTTAGGGAGACCAACCAACCATCCCAGTTTGCCAGGACTGTTGGGTTTCCTTGGGATGAGGGACTTTCCGTGCTAAAACCCAGTCTCAGGCCAGAAAGGATGGTTTGTTACTCTACTATTACATGTTCTATTGTTTTATGTTCTATGTACTATTACATTTACTACTATATGTTAAAGACACTCATAATTTTGGCCTGGGAAAAGTGACTCCAACTTTGCGTTGTGAACTTATATCTTCTCCCTACTGACAGATGGATCTCTCACCTATGGAAGACAATCACTCCTCCATATTCCATAAACAATTTTTTAGGATAATATATGATTCAAATGCTTGAAGCATTTAAGTTACTGTATTCCCAATTACCAGCTCACTTTTCAAATAGCAGTTATTTTGTGATCTTAAAAGAACCACTCTCTTCTAATTAATTAAACTCATTAAGCTTGCACATTCAATTCTTGCCTGTGCATGCCTTGGATCATCACTTCAAAATAATATATCTGTAACAATTGGGGCTCTTAATCTCCTAAATATAATGTTGTGAGTAGCATTATGAATTTTCTGTGAACGTATGAATTTGTGTTTGGGGAGATGGAAGACAGAAGGTTGATTCTAACCTGTAGGGGAGTTTCCAGAATTTCCCCAGATCAGAATGCAGCCAGGAACAAAGCCATAAAGACATGTTACCTGACTGAGTTTCATTATCCAATCTGGACAGTAAGCATAGTAAGACCTATTTTATTGAATTATCAAAAGGATTAAAAGAGGCAATGTAGCAACTTGGTTAGGAGCATAGATTCTTGAGGTAGGCAGCCTGGTTTTGAATTTTGTCTCAATAGCTTACTAGCTGTGTGATGTTAGGTAAGTCACTTGACAATTCTGTGCCTCAATTTACTCATCTGTAAAAAGGGGATAACAATAGAAGCTGCCTCATAGGCTTGTTATGAGACTAAATGAATTAATATGTGCAAACTGATTAGAAGAGTGCCTAACACATAGTAAGTGATATGTAAGTATTTGTCAAATAATTGCATGTAAAGTGCCTGGAACATTGATAGGAAATGGAAGTTGCTATTGTATTTATAGGCATTCGCTCTTAGCTGGAATTTCTAAACTTTCAGAGAATAACTGGATTCAACAGAAGTTCAGCAAAGCACTGAACCGTGAGAACAGATTTTTCTAACTCTCCACTGAGAGTCCTTTGTTCAAGTTATTTAGGGCTTGCTGAGAAAAGACAGATTTCTGTTTTCTTTTTTGCATTGATAAGAAAATCTGTCAATTGACAACAAAATTATTTTAAATAAATTGTTTTATATTTGCAAGGGTATGCCTAAGATTTTCCTTGCAAGTGTTTTATTTCCGTCATTGCTCTGCGTGCCCAGGAAGGGAGGCCAGCTTACACAGTATGGCTCAGAGTCCAGGTCAACAGGGCTCCCTGTGGTACACAGGACTGTGAAACCAATTTTGCGTAGCCATGGTAACTAAGGGAGTTTCTAGAAAATTTTCCAAATGGAACATCCATTCACGGAATCAACAGGCAGGCCTGGGGGAGCGGGGGAAGTGCGGAGAACGAAAATGCACTGTCTCTGACCACACCAAGTTCATGAATCTGTTGGAATGAAAGAGTGTAAAACCGTCAGTACATTCCTTTCCTCAATTAAAGATGCTTTTTGTTTTCATATTTCAAAGTTTCTGAAATCAGATGTGTCCAAGGATGAGTTCATTTAATATTATGGGTTCCCCTGACCCAGATATTTATTATTAAGTTAATAGATTAAAAGATGCCTTGCAATCTATAACTTTTTGGAAGTGAATAAATTAGGCCTACCAGTGTGCCATGTGCTGCGACTGAAGCACATTTAAAGGGCAGAAGCAGCTAAGCACTGGTGAGGAGGGGAGAGGCGCACGGATGTAGGCAGGCCCCCTGCGAAGCTTCTTGCAAGCTGAATTATCTGGGTACAAAAACAGATATAGGACTCTACAGCAGGATGCCAGTCAAACTGCCTTCTCTCTCCCTTTCTCTCTCTCTCTCTGTTAAGTAAACATAATGCAACAGCATCACATTATGACACAAAGATAACAGAAAGACCAGAGGAATAGGGCTTGGTGGTGGTAGGGTTTGCATCCGCTGGTGCCCCTCCTGTCCACACTCAGCCCTCGCCCTTCTTGGCTCTTCAGCCCAGGCAGCCAGGGGCAGACAGATTGACGAGGCTCTGCCTGTAGCGCTAGTTTTTAGCATGGCTACTCTCAGCGACACCTCCAGTCAGACTAATAAGGGACTCTATCACTGGGGCCCCACACTCACTGCACAGCACCGGCACTGCACTCCTTGTGGACTGGAGGGCTAGTACTGTAAAAAACCAAGAACAGCACTTATATAGCTCTTCCTCTGTAAAATCTCTTACACTGTGCTAAAAGCCTTACATAGGTAATTCATCTAATTTGTACAACTTTATAGGTAGATACTTTTACTACCCCCATTTACCAGTGAGAAAATTAAGGCATAGAGAGGTAAAATAACCTGCTCAGAGCCCCACATTCTATAGGAGCTGAGATTTGAACCTGATTTGACCTTAGAGTCCATGTCCTCTACCCTCTGCTGCCTCTCAGCCTTGCTGTTAGTTACACAAGCACACACAGGGAGTCCAGGAACACACACAAACAGCTCTTTACTTTGACTTTAATGTTATAGTCCCACCCTTAGGGAGTAAAGGGAAGGAAAAGGAGGGAAACAGTGGGAAAGGCTTCTATTAAACTGCAATGTCTAGCCACTCTCACTAGTGTGGGACAGGTGGAGTGAAGGTTTTCTCAGGGCCCCATGTGGCCAGCTCCCTGTAGAACAAAAAGAAAAAAGAAAACAAAACTCTCCCCTGTGCATTCTTTCTTGTTCTCTACCCAGAGCCCCTTTATCCATTTAGCCAGAGGCCTTCAGAGGCCAGGAATACAACATAAATAGAGAATCAGAGAGCAGATGCTCAAATTTAAAAACCCTATGTCTGACACAGAAAACACTTCTGGGGACAGAATAGAGATTGGAGAAGTGGCCCGTTTGTATATCCTGGTCCATTCCTTGGTTTCCCACTCATGGCAGGTCTTCCCCTCTTTTTGATGCTCAGGCTCCAGGGAACTGACATCTGGTCATCCTGCACCATTCTAATCCCTTTCAGGGTAGACCAGAGGAGGCTTCTTGATTTGGATCTTGAAGGATGAGTAGGAGTTTGCCAGGGAGGAGTTTGACAATGAAGAAAAGTAGATTCAAGTAGAAAGAAATAGTATGAGCAAAGGCTGACAGGCAGAAAACATAAGAGGCCTCTTGAGGATCTGTGTGTAGTCTTATGTGACTGGAGAGTATGGACACCAGATGAGGCTGGAGTTGGGGGGCAGGACCACGTATCAGCAGGATTCCAGCATCAAGCAAAGAAACTTAGCTTTTACCCTGGAGTCACTGAAAGGCCCTCAGAGATTTTTTAACCTGGAAAGTAAGATGCTCTGATTTGTGTTTAGAACCTTCACCCTGACAGCTGTCAGGAGATGGTGAGAGCTAGTGGGAAGCTGCAAGCAGGCCAGGTTGCTTGAACTGAAGCAGAGGCACTGGGACTAGAGTACAGAGGTCCTTGAGATAGTTAGTTTGTAGAAATGGTAATGTTCAGTGATAGGGCAAGGGAGAGGGAGAGAAAATTGCAGAGTAGCTCATGTTAGAACCAGTTCAGGAAAACAATCCAGAACATGACACTGCTCTTGAATTTTTGTTCTAATTCTATATCATTTTGACTTAAACTTATCCTTGAATTGTTTCAACCTACCATGAGCAAACTCCCATAGCACTATTTAAAGGCTCTTTCAGTTCTAGTCTGGATGTAATGGAGATGTCTAGTAGAAGAAACACAGAACCCATTGATGAGGAAATGTGGAGGTGACATGGGCAGTAACATGACTGTGGCAGGTGGGCACCTGTGTTACCTCCATGGTTCCTACTTCCCATGCTCCCTTGGCACTCTCTCCCTTTTCTTTTCTTTTTTTTTTTGTCAGAAATTTTTTGATAGTTTTCACTAATTGCTGTCTGATACTCATTTTCTGCATGCTCTATGATTTTAATAAACTCCTTGGTGGTTTGGACTTCATTCAAAACAGTTACTAAATCCTGTACATCTTTATGACTAACCAACTGAACATTGCCATCTTCATAACAGTGCACCTGAATGTTAAGTATTCCAGCCACCTGGGCTGTAGGTGGTGTGATGGTGAACGTCCACTTTGATCTCCAATGACCATTCCAGAAGTTTTTAGGCTGAAACTGGTGGCTTTCAATACATGCAGTAATGGTGTGTTGCCCATCTATAGTTTTAGCATAAACAGTACAGAAGCCATTGGAATAATGATCTTTCACATAGGCTCTTAAAGTGCTATCCAGGATTCTTTCCAAGACTTCAGACCTCCATCTACTTCCTCTGGCTGGGGGTCACTTGCTTCTTTCCTTAAATGATCAAACTTAAAGGAAATTTTGTTTCTTGGATCTAAAAACCTGCTATTACCAGGTCACCATGTTCTGTAATTAAGAGCTGGTCTTCATATCCTTCTACTTTCACAGGTGTGAACTGATCCATGTTATATTGGGCAAATGCATGTGCCACCCCTTCCCTAAGGAGATTGTCAATATTAAGTAGTAGCCGGACATCACTGAACACTTCGTTAAATTCCCCTGGGGGTGAATAAGTAATGAATTTCGCAGCTATGTATACCTTCTTCTCATTCGACACCCAATCCTCGAAGTCGGCCATCTTGGGCTGCTCTTTCTCTCTCTCTCTTTTCACTCTCTCTCTCTCTCTTGCTGAAAGATTCCTGGTGGCACTTCCGTTTTTTGGTCCTCCAGCCTTTAGCAGACCGGATCCTCGGAGGCAGGCAACTCTGCACTGTTAGTCAATGGCCTGAAAGGACAGAACAACATCTTGTCAGGGGGATTCCATATCTCCAGATATAAGACAATTATCAGCAGAGAGAAGGGGCAGATGGATGACAGGGAAAACTGCTCTTTGAATCCAACTGAGGAGATATGCTGTGGGTAACTCAGTGCTCAGAGGTTTTGTTAAGACAGAACCACGAGGGGATGAGTAGGGAGGCCCTGAACATCAGCTTCAAGCCACTTCACCACAGACAGCATCTGGGGCCTGGAGAGAGGAAATACAACAAGTAAGAAAAAGCTTTGACCTTTAATAGCAAATCCAACTGCCTACAGGTACAGCGCAAGAGTGACATGGCTTGCAGGGGGCCCTGGAGTGTGCATGCCTCATCTGGAAGGAGCTCAGCCAAAGCCATGTGGGAACACGGGGCCGAGGACAGAGGGCTGCCAACTTTTCAAGAGAAGGCAGAAGTTCAGAGTTTTATGGACCATCTTCTGATTTGGGGGTATTGGCAATTAATTCAAAGTTTAAAGACATTGAGGAGGCCAAACAAAGCATGCTTTTAGGCTAGATTTGGCCCAGCAGCTACCAATTTGCAGCCTCTGCTAGGAAACTTGGACATAAAGCTCTGAATTTCAACAATCTAGAGCTAGAGCAGGAAAAACAACATGGAGCTCTCAGGAAGCTGGAAAAAGGCAAATGGTTCATTAGACCATAGGGGCCATTGGTCCAATTCTTAATTGCACAGAAAGGGAAACTGAGGTTCTTGGAGAGATGTGCCCTAGGGCACACAATTTTCAGCACCAGGCAGCACTTGCAGCAACAACAAGGAGACTCACACCAGGCACTTGGGAAACAGCCCTCAGGGACCCTGGCTGCCATTGGGCCTCTCCCTCCATCTCCTGTGTGACGGTATGCTTCTGTGCTCTGGTTTTCAGCTGTGATTGGTACACATGTCCTCTACGGAACTCCGAATTCTCCCCCGCTGGGTCCCGGGGAACTATCCTAGGCTTCACCCAGAGTCTCTGCTCTGACCTCCGGGCCCAGAGCTGGTGCTGTTTGTGAGTCTGTTGGCATTGCCTACCCCACCGCACCCCAGGCTCCTCACTGAGCCCCACATGCACTGGCTGTGAGACACAGCTTACAAGGAAGGGGCGAATCTCCGTCAGCCCGAGTCTCACATTCCATCCCCTCACACTGCTTCCCAGGATTAATATCTCCCTGCAGAGAGGAAATGCAAATGTGAATGTTATTTGGTCTGTGTGAGAACCATAAAGTGAGTTTGAGTGCATTTCAATTGTGCTCTTTCTTGCCTTTTTTTGCCATCTCATAGTCAAGGCCAGCTTAGGCATTAGGCACAGCAAGTACAGGGTCTAGGGGCCACACTAAAAAGCCCACAGAAATGTTTTCATTTTAATGTATTTTAAAATCAGAATAAAAATAAATATAATAATGACATAAATAATAATAATAAATAAAATATAAAAATAAAAAATAAATATACAAATAAACAAAACACAATGAATAATAATGAATGAACACAATAATAATGAATAAATAATGAACATAATTAAAATCATAAACATAAAAATAAATCCAATATGCTTAAAGCTACTGAACTATACACTTAAATATGGCTAAAATGGTAAATTGCATATTATGTATATTTTACAATAAAAAAAAGTGAATCCAGGCCCACAAATTCAAAAGTGCCCAGGGCCCAGGAAAGTCATAATTTAGCCCTGCTGGTAGTGACTGGTTGACTAATTCATATCAATGATGTTTTGTATTTATGGGCCAAATCATATGGACTGTAACCCTCTCACTTGTCCACGGCTTCAAGGGCCCAATCATGAAGGTTACACACCGTGACCCATATTCCTAACACCTGCCACCTGGTGACAGCTACAGAGATTGCTCAGGTGAGATGCTGAGTACAGGGGTTCGGAGAGCCTTGTTAATTCCAGCCCACAGTACAGGTTCCCCCTTAGACAATGAAGACAGACCCTTGGAGGTGGTCAGTTTTACTCCAAAGGGCATTTATGACACTTTTTAAAATGAACAAATTTCTCTCTTGGACTACTAAACCAGCCTTTCCATGACTCTCCTGGACTCGACTTTTGCTCCCATCCAGCTCAGTATGATATTGGTGAACATGTATCTCCCTGCAATAAGATTCTTCAGTGACTCCCAATACTTTCATTATGTCAGAAACCTTGATGGAAATCCCACATTTACTCATGTCAAGTAAAATAAACTAAAAGTTGGTTTAGTTTGGGCTGGAATTGTACCAGCATGCTTAGTTCAATTAATAAACTTTAAGAAAACAAATGGATTTTTCTTCCAAATGCATAGTTTTGTGTTGTAATGATGTCTTTCCCACATGGCCCCTTGGGGACAGATCATGAAAGGATCCTTGGAGGTGAGAAGATGTGGGGAGCCCTGGGGGTGTCTCAGCAGAGTCTTCCTGACCCTGTGTGGGGGCCATGTCACCCAAACCACAGAGACATTACTGACTAGCTGACCACGGGAGGCGTGGGAAAGACAGCAAAGGAACATCATACTAAAATTCAATGCAAAGTAGGGAAACCCTCCTACATTGCTGGTGGGAATGTAAGCTAGTTCAACCATTGTGGAAAGCAGTATGGAGGTTCCTCAAAAAACTAAAAATAAAAATAACATTTGACTCGGGAATTCCACTCCTAGGAATTTACCCAAAGAAAACAAAATCCCTGACTCAAAAAAAGACATATGCACCCCTATGTTTATTGCAGCACTATTTACAATAGCCAAGATAGGGAAGCAACCTAAGTGTCCATCAGTAGATGAATAGATAAAGAAGAGGTGGTACATATACACAATGGAATATTATTCAGCCATAATAAAGAAACAAATCCTACTATTTCCAACAACATGGATGGAGCTGGAGGATATTATGCTCAGTGAAATAAGCCAGGTGGGGAAAGACAAGTAAAAATGATTTCCCTCATCTGTGGAGTATAACAACAAAGCAAAATTGAAGGAACAAAACAGCAGCAGACTCACAGACTCCAAGAAGGGCCTAGCGGTTTACCAAAGGGGAGAGATGGGGGAGGGTAGGTGGGGAGGGAGAGAGAAGGGGATTGAGAGGTATTATGATTGGCACACATAGTGTGGGGGGGATCATGGGGAAGACAGTGTAGCACAGAGAAGGCAAATAGTGACTCTGTGGCATCTTACTACCCTGATGGGCAGTGACTGCAATGGGGAATGGGGGTGATGCAATAATATGGGTGAACGTATTAACCACATTGTTTTTTCATGTGAAACCTTCATAAGAGTTTATCAATAATGTCTTAATTACAAAAATAGACAGTAAACAAATATTCAATGCAATGTGAAAGCTTGTCTTGAGCAAGAAACCCGTTTCCAGCATTTTAGTTACCGCTCTCTGCAGTTCCTATATTATATAAAAAGGCAGACTCCCATTAGCTACTTGAAGTAATTCCATTACTTACCAGATGGCAAAAAGCAGCAAACACATTTCCTAGAATATTTTTTAAACCCTAAAGTGAAAGCACTGCTTTGGATCACAAATGCTTGGCACATCTTGGCATTAAGAGGAACTTGGCCTTTGGCAGAGGAAAAGAGGCTTTGGGTTTTAAGTCCAGTTATGCTGTTTGTTCATCTCGGTAGTGCACAGTTACCATTTCACATTCCTACACTCAATCCCCTTTCTTCTGGCAACAGTCGCCCCAACCCACTTTTCTTGGGAAATAATTAATATGCACACACTCAGTCCACTCTTTTCTTTATTTATTTAATATTTATTAAATGCATACTCTGTGCCATTCTGGTCTTAGGGGCTACAGTAATGAACAAATCAAAGTCCTTGATAAAACATTTAGGAATTCAGGTTTATGTGGAATAGATGGGCATGTGATTTAGATTATCCTTTAGCATAATCTCTCCCCTAAACCATTCATTCAGTAACTGGTTCAGAAATCGACATGTGTTTTAGATGGGGTTTCCCAGAAGCAGAGCCCAAGGCAAGGATTCAGATGTAAGTGCTCTTAGAAGAAACATGTAAGGGAGTGAGAGAAGCAAGATAGAGAAGAGAACGGAGCCGAGCGGAGAGCTGGTGTTAGGTGAGGCTGGCCTTTTATAACTCTTTATCTGTCAGTCATTGGTCTAGAGACAGAGGCACTGTAACCTTCCAGGCATCCCTGGGCTAGGAGGCTCTTATCAGCCAAGGGCAACTCTCATTAATCAAGGTCACAGTTTTAAGCTACTAGCCGCAGCCTCAAAACAGCTATGGGTGGAGAGGAGAGGAGTAGAAAGGGAAGGGGTGCACCAGCTGATAGAGGGGATTTGGACAGAGCACCAAAAGCACCTACTACTGTTTGTGTCCCAACCAGGCTAACCTCAGACAGGGAGATTCCACTCTGGAACTTCTGTTTGAACCACTGGGAAAATCATCTCTCTTTTTGCTCTCTGTGACATCAGTAGGAAGTATGCCTGCAGCTGCTGAAGTCCAGGAAGAGTTAGCTGAGAGGAAGAAAGTATAGAGAAGGAGAGACAGACAGAGTCCTGATGACACCGTTTGAGCTGCACAACCAGCTATAGAAACAGGCATGTGGCCTTGGCCACAGGTGATGTCCAGTTGGGCAGAGTATGAAACCAATGAGTCCCAGAAGCACAAATATATAAAGAGAGAGCCAAAGAAGATGTGCTCATGGAGGATGTTGGGAGGTTGGACAAGTAGGAGCCAAAACTGAAGAGGTTTTGCATAGATTCCTTTGGGGAATTAGTTTTGTGGAATATTTCCAGGTGGCACATTCCCCCTTTTTCTAGATATCTTGGACTATGAAATGAACATGTTCATTTTTGCCTCCAAGCCAACACCCCCTTCTCTGGGATTTTTACCCTTGCATAGCTCCTGCTCATACTGTGATCCCACCTCCCCCGGCCACATTTTCTTACAGCCAATGGAGCAATCCTAAAACACCCAAATTCTCTGTGTAATTTAAGCTGAGAAGTCTAGTGACTGTCTCTGATGGACATTTTAATTAAAAAATGTAGACTGTAGGCCTATATCCAGCACGAGGACAAGCTACCACCACAGCCAAAAAAAGCTTTAGAAAGCTAAAGTAATGGGAGAAGAAGCATCTTGGGAAGACAAAAGAAACTGATACTCACAGAGAAACAGGTTAATAAAGCAAATACCAAAGAAGCAGAAACCAAGAGTCATACAGCTTCATGAGAACTGGAAGGGTAGCTTCATGTCTTAACTTTCTATTTTCAAACCTGTGTCACTAGCGCAGCCTCATTTCCTGTCCTCAGATGCTTAAGACATTGTCTGTTGGCCTCTTACAATAATGTATCCTTCACATAAGCTAACTCAAGTGGCCTTCTGTTGTATTACCAGTCTTGTCTGAATATGAGGAAAAAATGCCTATCATATCTATGTGGCCCATTAAAGGGATATATATCACATTTAGACAATATGGTACCTTGATTTATAGCACCAGTTCTTCACCTTTATCTACATTCACACACTTTGCCATGTGACTTTGCAGTTCCTCTTATTAGAGGCAGAACCTATTTCTCTTTACTACATGCAAAGCCTCATGAATTGGCTTTGGTCAAAAGAATGTTAGCAGACAACCTCCAAATGAAAGCTTGAAATCTGTTTGCACAATTGGTCTGGCTGTCTTGCTCTCTGCCACTGCCATGAGAAGAACTGTTCCCAGGTAGTTACTGCCCCATCAGCCTGAACCCTTGTAGCAGACCTTAGCCCTATTCTTAATGAGGACCCACATGAACAGGTGAGCCACAGCTTGAAGCAGAGCCAGCCAACCAAATCCAGTCTACATCAGTCAACTTCCAGACACATAAGCAAGAATAAATGAGTTTGAGATGATTTGCTACACAGAATTATTGTGACTGTAGCTCACTGATAGAACACTAATAATTCCTGAAATATTCTGGCCTAGCAATGCTATAATATCCTTCCTACACTTAACTGAACTTTCCTTGGCCTTTCTGTTAGCTTATAGGGATGGGCCCAGCTTTGTGCATCAGTCCTCATAATATCTCAGCTGTCACGAGGCTCCACTGGACACATGAACTTTGGTTCTCTTTAGAGTCCAATCTAAAAAAATCATTATTTAAGCTCATTGTTCAACCCTAGCAAGTCTGGTGGAGCTTACCTACAATAGGTGCTGAATTTTGAGCCTAACAGCAAAGCAGTGTCAACTACCTTCTTTCTGCATTTAGCCAAAGCACAAGGTAGTTAAGTAAGAAGGCCAGACACTGATAGGTAATTTACATAAATTATCTCAGTTAATCCTCATAGTAAAATATAATACATAAAGGATGTATTATAAAGTGTTATATTATCTCCATTTTCCACTGGAAATAGACTTTGAGTGGTGGGTCACCCAGCTATCTAATAGAAGAATGAATCAGGGCTCAGTCTCCTATATCCCAGTTGGTGTTCTTGCCACTGCAGACCAGTGTCCTCCACTTCATTGTGTCCAGTTCCCTCCCGCATATATCATCTTAACCCAGCTAGGAGGGAACTCAGTAGTCATGGCGTCCAATTGTCTTCAGAGGAGAGATTAAGTGAGATTAATAGAAGATTGAGTATTAGAATCCAAACCTCATGATGAAATCGAGGGCATGTTCAGGGCACCAGGTTGCTCCAGCTCTTGGAAGAGACTGAAATTCTTTGGTCAAAGAAAGAGTATTTGTTTTACGAGGTCAGGTGCACTGTAAGAGAAACAGAAACTCTGCCTGATGATTGTCCAGTGTATGGAGTGTTTTCACATCTTCAGTGGCCCTCAAAACTCCCACCAGCCCTGGAGATCCCCAAGTCCAAGTTTTCCCTGGAGTCTCAGAATGATTGTTCCATTCAAAACAGAACAGGGACAGATGGGGGCCAACTTCGGTGCCAAACTGTAAGTTCTGCCTCCTGGCTACATGCAAGCCAAAGCGAGGCCCTTCTCAGAGGCTGTGGCTGCACTCGTTAACACAGGCTGGGCTGCATTCACTCCCAGCCTGGTTGGCTCTGTAGTTTTGCATTTCAAGGAGCCAGAAGGCTGAGGGCCAGAAGAAGATCTCATTAAAGAACGTGAAACATATGCTTCACTGCTACTTTGTTGTTTGTCAAGAAGACTGAAGAATTAACCATCAACGAATTTCTGGAAGTGAACAAGGATAGTGCCGGAATCAAGAGTGCAAGAGAAAACACCAACTTTTTAAAACTTGCAAAATCCAAATTTGAAGACTGTAAAGTTTGCAGCTGTTGGCCAGCCTCCTAACTGAGAGTGTGTCTTCTCTCCCTTCTCTATTTCCCAAAGTTTAAAAGTGTTATTTCTAAGACATAGCCTCCAAGAGTCAGAATATTTTTTGTAGGACTAGTTAGTAATACTTCAGATATTAGAACAGAACTTTAAAAACTTGAAGTTAGGATTCTCTAACTGTATTTTTACTTTTCTTGAATATAACACCAAAGACTACGTCCTACCATCTGGACAGCTGGGCCATCAGTGCTGGTGAGTTTTTCCTCTGTGATTGTCATGGCCATGGTGATATGCCACTCAGATCCCCTTCGGTGCAGGATCGCTGCCACAGCTGTTAAGAGTGCTGTTGGCAGACAGCCTTCAGCCATCGGCCCCTTACGAAAATGTCACATCCTGTAGAGATTAACCTTCCCCAAGGTCAATCTTTCAGGGCTGGCCATATCCAGTGAATGCAGGAAAGAAAGGCTTGGCCATCTCAGCAAAACAGGAAAATTCTGAAGGGCCATTCTCACTCTGAAACCCTTTTAGGGAGCCAAGGCTACTGTTGGGCTTACATCATAGTTTGAGTTCTCCCTCTGTCAACTCCTGCTTCCTTCCCCTTCCTGTAGCAGCAGTTGATCCCAAGGACACTTCCCAATACACATCCAGCAAACTAAACTCCAGATCTGCTTCCCAGAGAACATAATTTGAGATAAACTGTTTCAATATTTTTTCAACTTTGACTTAATTTTTTAGTGTGTTTAGGTTCACAACAAAATTTAGTAGGAGGTACAGAGATTTCCCACATACTCCCTTCCTGTCACACACACAGCCTCTCCCATTACCCATTCAAAATCCCACACCAGAGTGATTCATTTGTTACAATTGATAAACATCTAAACTGACACATCATTATCACCCAAAGTCCATAGTTTATATTAGGTTTCTATGGGTTTTGACAAATGTATAACGTGATGTATCCACCAGTATAGTGTCAAACAGAGTGGTTTCACTGTCCTGAAACTCATCTGTTTCTTCCTATTTATCCCTCCCTCCATCCGTTATCCCTGACAACCACTGATGTTTTACTGCCTCCATAGTTCTGGCTTTTCCGGAATGTCATATAGTTGGAATCATACAGTATGTAGCCTTTTCAGATTGGTTTCTTTCACTTAGTAATATGCATTTAAATTTCCTCCACATCTTTTCTTGGCTTAATAGCTCATGTCTTTTTAGTGCTGATAGTAATCCATTGTCTGGATGTACCACAATTTATTTATCCATTCACCGTGGAAGCACTTGGTTGCTTCCAACTTTGGGCAATAATGAATAAAGCTGCTATAAACATTCCTATGCATTTTTTGTGTGGACATAATTTTCAACTCATTTGTGTAAATACCAATGAGCGTGATTGCGGGATCATGTGGTAAGAGTATGTTTAGTTTTGTAAGAAGCTGCCAAACTGTCTTCCAAAGTGGAGGTTCCATTTTGCATTCCCATCAGCAATGTAAGACAGTTTCTGTTGTTCCACAATCTCACCAGCATTTGGTGTTGTCAGTGTTCAAGATTTTGGCCATTCTAATAGATATGTAGTGTTATTTAATTGTTGTTTCAACTTGCATTTCCCTGATGACATATGATGCAGAGAATCTTTTCATAGGCTTATTTGCCATTGTGTATCTTCTTTGGTGAGATGTCTGTTAAGGCCTTTGGCTCATTTTTAATTTGGGTTTTTTGTTTTCTTACTGTTGAGTTTTAAGGATTCTTTGCATACTATAGTTAACAGTTCTCAATCAGATGTGTCTTTTGCAAATATTTTCCCCTAGTCTGTGGCTTTTCTTCCAAGTCTTTTTTTTTCTATTGAAGTATGGTTGATATACAATTTTATATTGGTTTCAAATATACAACACAGTGGGTTCAACAGTTACTCATATTATTGAATCCTCACCTCAACTAGTGCAGTTACTATCTGTCAATAGAGGAAGATGTTACAGAATCATTGGCTATATTCTCCAGGCTGTACTACTGTCCCCGGGACCAACTTACATTTTGATTGAGAGGTTTTGTGCCCCATATCCCCCTCACCCTCCCCACCAACCCACCCAAACCCCTCCCATATGGTAACTACCAGTCACTTCTGATTCTCTTAACATTGTCTTTTGCAGAGAAGAAGTTTTTAATTTTAACAAAGTTCAGCTTATCAGTTATTTCTTTCATGAATTGTGCCTTCAGTGTTGTATCTAAAATGGCATCACCATACCCAAGGTCATCTAGGTTTTCTCCCATGTTATATTTAGGTCTATGATCCATTTTGAGTTAATTTTTTGTGAAAGATATAAGATTTGTCTAGATTCTTTTCTTTCTTTCTTCTTCTTTTTTTTTTTTTTGCATATAGATCTCCAGTTGTTCCATCATCATTTGTTGAAAAGGTTATCATTTTTCTATTTTACTGCCTTTGCTCCTTTGTCAAAGATTAATTGACTATGTTTATGGGGGTCTATTTCTGTGATCTCTATTCTGTTCCATTGATGTACTTGTCTGTTTTTTTGCCAGTATTGCACCATCTTGATTACTGTGGCTAAGTCTTAAACTTGGAAAATGTCAGTCTTGTAACTTTATTATACTACTTCAGTTTGTATTGACTACTCTGGGTTTTTAGCCTTTCCATATAAACTTACATATTTATTGTTTAAAATTCTTAATTTTAGTTTTTTCTAGCTTTACTGGAATGTAATTGACATGAAACACTGTGTAAATTTAAGGTTTACCATGTGATGGTTTGATATATGTATATATTGTGAAATGTTTGTCACAATGAAGTTAGTTAACACACCCTTCACTTCATGTAATTACTATTTTTACTGTTGTTCTTGTTCTTATGGTGAGAACATTGAAAATCTACTCTCATAGCATTTCAATGATACTATACTGTATTGTTAACTAGAGTCATTATGCTGTACATTAGATGCCTGGAGTGTCTTCATAACTTAAAGTCTGTACCCTTTGATCAACATCTCTCCATTTCACCCTCTCCCCAGCCCCTGGTAACATTAAACTACTCTATTTCTATGACATCAATGTTTTTAGAATCCACATATAAGTGATATCCTACACTATTTGCCTTTCTCTGTATAACTTCCTTCACTTAGCATAATGCCCCCAAGATTCATTCATGTTGTTGTAAATGGCAGGATTTATTTTTATGGGTGGATAATATTACATATGGTCATATATGTACATTTATACATATGTATATGGTTATATATGTCCATCAATGTATTATAATGATTGTGCATATATAATCACATTTTCTTTCTCCATTCATCCATTGATGGACATTCAGGGTGTTTCCATGACTTGGCTTCTGTGAATTATACTTCAATAAACATGGGGGCGCAGATATCTCTTCAAGATAGTGATTGAATTTCCTTTTGCTATATACTCAGAAATGGAAATAATGGATCATATGTAGTTCTATTTTTAATTTTTTGAAGAACCTCCATACAGTTTTCCATAGTGGCTGAACCAATTTATCCTCTCACCCATACGGCACCAGGGTTCCCTTTTCTCCACATCCTCACCAGCTTTTATTATCTCTTATCTTTTTGACAATAGTCATTATAACAAGTATGAGGTGATAATCACATTGTAGTTTTGATTTTCAGTTCCCTAATGATTAGTGATTTTGAACAACTTCTCATGTACTTGTTGGCCATAAACATGTCTTCTTTCAAAAATATCTATTCGGGTCCTTTTTTTATTATTGGATTTTTAAATTGGATTGTTTTATGGTTTGAAAATATTTTCTCCCATTCCTCAGGCTGCCTTTTCACTTTGTTGATTGATTCTTTTGCTGTGCAGATGTTTCTTAATTTGTTTATTTTTGCCCTTGTTGCTTGTGATTTTGGTGTCATATCCAAAAATTGATTGCCAAGATTGATGCCAAGGAGCTTTTTTCCCTGTGTTTTTTTTCTAGGAGTTTTATGGTCTCAGGTCTTGTGTTTAAGTCTTTAATCCACTGTTGTTAGTTTTTGTGACTGGTATAGGTAGGGATCCAATTTCATACTTTTTAATGTGAATATCCAGTCTTCCCAATACCATTTATTGGGGAAACTATCCTTTACTCATTGCATAATCTTGGCTCCCTTGACAAATATTAGCCATCAGTATATGTATGGATTTATTTCTCAACTCTCAGTTCTGTTCCATTGCTCTATGCATCTGTTTCTATGGCAGTACCATATTGTTTTGATTACTATAGCTTTGTATTACAGTTTAAAATAAGGAAGTGTGATGCTTCAAGCTTTGTTATTTCTCAGGATTCCTTTGGCTATTTTGGGTTCTTCTGTGATTCCCAGTGAATTTTTTTTAACATTTTTAAAATCTTTTTTTTATTAAGGTATTACTGATATATACTCTTATGAAGGTTTCATATGAAAAAACAATGTGGTTACTACATTCACCCATATTAACGTGTGCCCCCATTACCCCATTGCAGTCACTGCCCATCAGTGTAGTAAGATGCCACAGAGTCACTATTTGCCTTCTCTGTGCTACACTGTCTTCCCCATGACCCCCCCATACCATGTGTACTAAACATAATACCCCTCAATCCCCTTTTCCCTCCCTCCACTCCTGCCCTCCCCCACCCCTCCCCTTTGGTAACCGCTAGGCCCTTCTTGGAATCTGTGAGTCTGCTGCTGTTTTGTTCCTTCAATTTTGCTTCATTGTTATACTCCACAAATGAGGGAAATCATTTGGTACTTGTCTTTCTCTGCCTGGCTTATTTCACTGAGCATAATATCCTCCAGCTCCATCCATGTTGTTGTAAATGCTAGGATTTGTTTCTTTCTCATGGCTGAATAGTATTCCATTGTGTATATGTACCACCTCTTCTTTATCCATTCATCTACTGATGGATACTTAGGTTGCTTCCATATCATGGCTATTGTAAATAGTGCTGCGATAAACATAGGGGTGCATATGTCTTTTTGAATCTGAGAACTTGCATTCTTTGGGTAAATTCCTAGGAGTGGAATTCCAGGGTCAAATGGTATTTCTATTTTGAGTTTTTTGAGGAACCTCCATATCGCCTTCCACAATAGTTGAGCTAGCTTACATTCCCACCAGCAGTGTAGGAGGGTTTCCCTTTCTCCACATCCTCACCCACATTTGTTGTTCTTAGTCTTTTTGATGCTGGCCATCCTAACTGGTGTGAGGTGATATCTCATTGTAGTTTTTATTTGCATTTCCCTGATAATTAGTGATGTGGAGCATCTTTTCATGTGCCTGTTGGCCATCTGAATTTCTTCTTTGGAGAACTGCCTCTTCATATCCTCTGCCCATTTTTTAATTGGGTTATTTGCTTTCTGGTTGTTGAGGCATGTGAGTTCTTTATATATATTTTGGATGTCAACCCCTTGATTCCCAGTGAATTTTAGCATCATTTTTTTCCATTCCTGTGAACAATGCTGTCAGAATTTTGATAGGGATTGCTTTGAATCCTGATCTGTGAACATGAGCTATCTTTCCATTTATTTGTAACTTCTTCAGTTTCTTCATCAATATCTTACAGCTTTCAGTGTATGACCTTTTACTTCCTTGGGTAAGTTTATTCCTAAGTAGTTGATTGTTTCTGATGCTATTGTAAATGGGATTGTTTTCTTCATTTCTTTTTCAGATAGTTCATTGTTAGAAAAGCAACTGACTTTTGTATGTCAATTTTTGAGACTTTATTGAATTAGTTTATTGACTATAACAGTTTTTGGGTGGAATCTTTAGAGTTTTCTGTATATAGAATCACATCATCAGCAAAGATAAATTTACTTCTGCCTTTCTGATTTGGATGCCTTTTTTTTTTTTCTTGCCTGATTTCTCTGGCTAGGACTTCCAGTACTGTGCTGAATAGGAATGGTGAGAATAGGTACCTTTGTTTTGTTCCTGATTTTAGAGGGAAATCTTCAGCCTTTCACCACTGAGTATGATTTTGACTGTGGTTTGTCATATAAGGGCTTTATTATGTTGAGATCTGTTTCTTCTATACCCAATTTTCTGAGAGTTTTTAACACAAAAGCATCTTGAATTTTGTCAAATGCTTTTCTGCATCTATTGTGTTGATCATAAGATTTTTGTTTTTCATTCTATTAATGTGGTGTATTGCAGTTTTTGATTTGTGTGTCTTCATCTTTCCTTGCAAACAGGGATAAATACTACTTAATCATGATGTATGATCTTTCTAATGTGCTATTGAATTAGATTTGCTAGTATTTTGTTGAGAATTTTTACCTCTATATTTATCAGGAAGATTGGCCTGTAGTTTTCTTTTCTTGCAGTGTCCTTATCTGAGTGTAGTGTCAGGTAATGCTAGCCTTATAAAATGAGTTCCTTCTTCTTTAGTTTTTGGGAAGAGTTTGAGAAGGATTAACATTAATTCTTCTTTAAATGTTTGGTTATATTCACCTGTGAAGCCATCTGGTCCTGGAATTTTCTTTGTTGGGAGGATTTGATTACTGATTCAATCTTCCTACTTGTTATTGGTCTGCTCATATTTTCTATTTCTTCATAATTCACTCTCACAGGTTTCTAGGAATTTATCCATTTGTTCTACACTGTCCAATTCATTGACATGTAATTGTTCATAGTAGTCTGTTATGATCCTTTGTATTTCTGTGATATTAGCTGTAATGTCTCCTCTTTCACTTATAATTTTAGTTGCATCCTCTCTTCTGTTTTTCTTGATAAATCTAGCTAAAGTTTTGTCAACTTTGGTTATCTTTTCAACAACTAGCCTAGTTTCATTGATTTTTTTCTATTATCTATTTCATTTATATCTGCTCCAACCTTTATCTTCTTCCTACTAAATTTAGGCTTAGTTTGTTCTTCTTTTTCTAGCTCCTTGGGGCATAAAATTAGGTTGTTTATTTGATATCTTTCTTTTTTCTTAATATAAGCATTTATTTTTATAAACTTCTCTCAACACAGCTTTTACATCATAAGTTTTGGTATATTGTGTTTCCATTTTCATCTGCCTCAAGATATTTTTTTGATTTCCCTTTTGATTTCATCTTGGACCAAGGAATTGTTCAGGTATGTATTGTTCAATTTCCACATATTTGTGGATTTTCCTGTTTCCTCCTGTTATTGATTTTTAGTGTCATAGCATTGTGGTTAGAAAAGATATTTGGTATTATTTCAGTCTTTTAAAATTTGCTGAGACTTATTTTATGACCTAACATATGATCTGTCCCAGAAAATGTTCCATATGCTCCTGAGAAGAATGTGTATTCTGCTGCCATTAGATGGAATTTTCTGTATATGTCTGTTGGATCTTGTGGGTAAAATTGCAATATTTCCAGAATCTCTTGCCTGGCCTTAGTGCATCTCCATATTGATAGGTTTTTCCAAGGGGTGGAGAGAAGTAGTCCATCTCCATATCAATAGGTAATTACAAGGATGAGCAAGGGCTTATCTGGGCTAGAGAGGTTGGGTGGAGCTCTCTTCTTCTGCAGCCAGGTCAAGAGAGATGTGGGATGACTGTTTATAAGAAATAAACAGGTTTCTCCCACTTTATTTCTCCCTTTGACTGATTTTGGTTTCAATGGTATTTTACCTGGGGATTTTACCCCCAGAGTTACAGATTTATTTGGTCTAAAGTATAGTTCAAGTCCAATGTTTTCTTATTAATTTTATATCTGGGTCATTTCTCCATTGTTGAAAATGGGTTATTGAAGTTCCCTATCACTATCATATTGTTACCTATTTCTCCCTTCAGATCTGTTAGCATTGTTTGATAAATTTAGGTGTTCCATTGCTGGATGCATATATATTTGTAATTGTTATATCCTCTAAATGAATTGATCCCTTTATCATTATATAATGACCTTCTTTGTCTCTTCTTACTGTTTTTGACTTGAAGTCTATTTTGTCTGATATAAGCGTAGCTATCCCTGCTTTTCTTTGGTTTCCATTTGCATGGAATAATATCTTTTCCCTCCCTTCCCTTTGAGCCTCTGTGTATGACCTTGAAGCTGAAGTTAGTCTCTATAGGCAGCATTTTTTTTTCAAATCTATTCAGCCACTCCATGTTTTTTGATTGGAGAATTTATCTATTTACATTTAAAATAATTACTAATAGGTTAGGACTTAAATAGTCCCATCTTACTGTTTTCTGACTGTTTTATACTTCCTTTGTTCTTCCTTTCTTGCTGTCTTCTTTTGTGAGCTGATGATTTTCCATAGTGGTATCCTTTGATTCCCTTATCTTTATCTTGTGTGTATCTACTATAGGGTGTGGTGTGTGTGTATGTGGGCACACGTGTGTGTGTGTGTGTGTGTGTGTGTGTGTGTGGTTACCCTGAGGGTTACTTGAAACACCTTATATCTATACAATCAATTTTAAGCTGGTAACAACTTCAATCACATACAAAGCTCTATCTTTTTACTGTACCCCTCCATTTTATGTTTTATTAATGTCACAATTTATATCTTTATTATATTGTGCAGCCATTAGTAGATTATTATAGGTATATTTATTTTTAATATTTTTGTCCTTTAACCTTTACCTTAAAGTGGTTAACATATCACCATATTACATATAATAGTATTAATGTATTCTTAATCTGACTCTGTACTTACCTTATCCAATGTGTTGTTTTCATATGTTTCCATGTTATGAATTATAATCCTTTTGTTTTAGTTTAAAGAACCACTTTCACCATTTCTCGTAAGGCAGGTCTAGTGGGGGTGAACTCCCCAAGTGTTTATTTGTTTGGGAAAGCCTTATCTTGTTTTCATTTCAGAAAGGTAACTTTGCCAGGTAAAGTTTTGTTGGTGCAGTACTTTTCTTTCAGCACTTGGAACTTATCACCCCACTTTCCTGGCCTGCTGGCATCTTCAAATGTGAAAACCTGTGCAGCAAAAACCATTGAAATCCTCAGTGGCTATGCTGGCAAAAACTGCTTGGGTCCTTGGCAGAACAGGTCATTGGTAACTTCAATGGCTCCCACTCTATAGCTTCTGCTCTTCTTCCTTGTTTCTAGCCATCTCTGTATGTCTCAGTTTTGCTGGTCTCTGGGTGGGGTGAAACTGAAGCAGGTACTTCATGTATTGCTCCAAAAGACTGGGGATATTATTGTTCATCCCATTCTTCCTTTACTGGCAGGGGGAACTCTTTTTCCCTGGGGAGTTCCCTCTTGGCACAGCAGTGCTGGTTGGGAGGATGGGATAATGAAGGCAAAATAAAGCTTTTCTTTCTTCCCTTTGTGTACAGTTGGTCTCAGGTTTTTTTGTTTCACTGTGTTGCTCAAATTTTAAGTGGTTTCCTGAGCTCTCCGAGAGCTGTTTTAGCTGTTTTTGTTTTGTGGATACCCATATAATCATTGATCTTTGGTGGGGAAGGGAGGCTCCTATACTGCCATCTTGGTGACATCACCCAATAAAGATTTAGAGTCAGTTTATCAATATACACAAAAATCACTTGCTGCAATTTTATTGGGATTGTGTTGAATCTATAGATCAAGTTGGGAAGAACTGACATCTTGACAATATTTTCTTCCTAAACTAAACATGAAATAGTTTTCCACTTATTTAATTCTTTATAGATTTCTTTCATCATAGTTTTGTAGTTTTTATCATATATATTGTCCTTATTTTGTTAAATTTATGCTTAAGTATTTCATTTTGGATGCTAATGTAAATGATATTGTGTTTTTTATTTCAAATTCCACTTGCTCATCACTGATATAGTAGAAAACAATTGACTTTTGTATATTAAGCTTGTATACTACAAACTTGCTAGGATCGCTTATTAGTTGCAGGTTTTCTTGTTGTTGATTTTTTCGTATTTTCTGCATAAATGGTCATGTCATCTGTGAACAAAGACAGTTTCATTTCTTCCTTCCTAAGACATATATCTTTTCTTTCCTTTCCTGTCTTATTGTATTAGCTAACACTTCCAGTATGATGTCAAAAACCAGTTATGAAAGGGAACATCCTTGCCTTGTTCCTGATCTTAGCAGGAAAGCTTCAATTTCTTCCTATTAAACATTCTGTTGCATGTAGGTCCTTATAGATGTTCTTTATCAAATTAAAGAAGTTTGCCTCTATTCCTAATTTGCTGACAGTTTTTGTCATGAATGGGTATTGGATTTTGACAAATGTTTTTTCTCCATCTATGGCCATCTACAAGTCAAGGAAAGAGGACTCCAAAGAAAAAACCTCACTGACACCTTGATCTTGGACTTTGAGCCACCAGAACCGTAAGAAAATAAATGTCTGTTGTTTAGGCCACTCAATCCGTGGTGCTTTGTTACGGCAGCCCTAGTAAACTAACATAGGGACTAATCTTTATTTATTGATTTATTTAATTAATTTTTTTATTAAGGTATCATTGATATACACTTTTGTGAAGGTTTCACAAGAAAAAACAAGAGTTATTACATTCACCCTTATTATTGAGTCCCCCCGCCCGCCATACCCCATTGCAGCATAGGGACTAATCTTAAATACTTTTTGAACTGATGACACTCTCTTACTGGTATGTCAGCAATGTTCCAATTGCAGTGGTGTATTTTAAGTTTTATATTGTCTTTGTAGCACTATCTGGCATTAAATCAGCCAGAAAGTTAGTGTGGGTAAAATTGTAACATTTCCAGAATATCTCACCTGGCTTTGTTGCATTTGCATATTCTCAGGGGTGGAGAGAAGTTCATCTCCATGTCAGTGGGTAATTACCTGGGCAACTGAGGGGGTGTCTGAACCTGAGAGGTTAAGGGGAGGAGGCTGGCTTGCTTGCTTGCTTCTTCCAGAGCAGGGAAGAGACAGCGCTGGACTGCAGTTTGAAAGCAATAAACAGATTTTAAACTTTATTTCTCCCTTTGACTGATTTCAGTTTTTAGAGGTATTTTGACCCAGGATTTCCTCCCCCTGGACTTACAGTTAAATACAGAAATTCTGACAAATTTTGGCTCATAGAAATCCCATCAAAAGAGATTTTTAAATGTATTGAGTGTTTATAATTGTAAATTTTGTGTTACTAAGTATATTTCCAAAGACATGGATAAGAATAGAATTACCTGCTTATAATTGTTCATGTGTAAGATTGCTAAAATATTCCACACACTGTTATCTGGCTCTATATATTTCAAACCATCTTTCTACTATCCACATACTGCCTGTCTTGCCAATGGGTTTCAGCTCCCGGCAAGTTCACTATGGATTCAATGTGACCAAAGAAATGACAGTGGAACATTCTTGGGGTGAAAGGGTGATACCCAACTTTATTTCCATGGTGGCAGGTCAATCACTAGAATCCCATCCACTCAGAGCAAGTCTGCATGCAGCAAGTTGGTCTCTGCCTCTGGGCCTCTCTACCCCTGCAGCCATCTCAGTCGCTGTCCTCCGCCCTGCCACCACTCCAGCCTCTGCTCTGCTCTTCTGCAGCCTTGAATCTGTGCCACTGTGTCACCCAGAGCACTAGGCAGGGCTCTTTATATAGAGTCAACAACAATGTATTGCCCACACGTGTGTTGTGAGCTAGTTGACCAGGGCCAGGTGAGAATCCTGGCCACAGGAACCTTCACTTTATCCACACTTCCACTGCCAGGAGCTGTAGACAATTCAAATGGAAATTCATCCTCTAACCCCATACTTTCATGTCATGATCCCAGGTGATTCAGCATTTTGGGCAATAGGAGTTTTCCTGGAAGCCATTTCTAACCCAGGACAGCAAGTAATAAATTGCTACATACATAACTGACTGGTGAGCACATACACTTCACTAAACCCAAACTAAATGTTTCCCCAACTCAACTTCCCTCATTATTGTCACAATAGAAAGTGACCCTTTGTCCATTACCTCAGACACTGGAATAGACCCTGAAACAGGAAGAATCATGGGGGAGGCAGAATCCAGGTGACTAGGGTTGGGGAACCATGACCAGAAACATAACAGCTTAAGTCAGGAGGAAGAACTGGCTGGATTTAAAATATGACCCCTTTTTACTTATTTTATTTTTATATTAAGCATGCTCTTTGTGAAAAGTAGATATAACATAGAGAGGTTTAATATGAGAAGTAAAAACCCCTGCTCTCTGGAGTTTCCAGAAAAACTCATTCCTAATCCTCATTACCTCATAGTTAATCAGTAACCATGGTTAATGATTTCCTCTTTGTGCGTATTTGAAGGACTGGTTTTAAGGGAGAGATGACTCTGGCTTGAGACACTTGAAGTTGAGGATTATGATATCTTGGTGGCAATGTTCCAAGAAACAGCTGGATATTTCAAATAGGCAACAGGAGAAGTGAAAACTAATGAGGTAGATCTGGAACTTTTTCTGCATTGTAAATGGTGTGAGAGTGAAGGAACTGTGAGGAAGAGAAATGGGAGGTAGGGGGGAAAAACAGCACAATTCTCAACCCTTGGCAACACCCACATTTCAGAGGTGGCTGAGGAAAGTGACGCCTTTAAAAGAGACAAAGCAATGGGAGGTAAGAAAAGTTGAGATGTGATTCTGTGTTTTAGTGATATGTAAACTCCACTTCCCTGTGAAAGTGCAATATAAATACAGCTGGCAGTTAATATTTCTACTGACAAGAAAACTTATGAAAAACATAACTACATTTTGAGCTGTATTTTACTGACGACTTTCCGCTGCTTGCTCTTGTTCACAGTCTGCTGCTATGAGTTTCTACATGCTGGACTTTGGACCTCTTGTCTACCTAGGCATATGGGGAACTGCAAGATCTCCCCACACCTCAGCTTTCTTTTCACTTCTGCTCTTGGGCCACTGCAAAAAGTTTCCTCCTGTCCCACTGTGGTAAGCAGACTTCTTAGATGACCTGATGATCCCTGTGGAGAAAGTGAAGATTTCTATGGCTAGGATTTTCATCTGGCCCTGGTTGCCTTGCTCACTACACACATGTGGGCAATACATTTTTATTGACTCTATATAAAGAGCTCCACCCAGTGCTCTGGGCAACACGGCTGCGGGGCTGCAAGGCTGCAGGAGAGCAGAGACTGGAGTGCTGGCAGCACCAAGGACAGAGATGGAGATGGCTGCGGGCGTGGAGAGGCCCAGAGGCAGAGACCGGCTTGCTGCAGGCAGACTCGCTCTGAGTGGAGAGGATTCTAGTGATTGACCTGCCACTTTGGGAATAAAGTTGGATATAAAGCCTTTCACTCCAATAAATTTCCATTGGCATTTTTTCAGTCTCATTGAATCCATAGTGAACTTGTCTGGAGCTGAAACCCATTGGCAAGACAATCCTCAACTCCTGGTATTCATACCCTTGTATAGTTCCCTCACCTTGAGTGTGGGGTGGGCCTAGTGAGTTGATTCTATGGCATAGATGATAGGATGTCACTTCCATGATTAAGTTATAAAAGATTTCACTTCTGTCTTGCTAGCAGATTCTCTCTATTGTCTCTGGGCTTGAACACTTCAGTAAAGTAAGCAGCCATGTAGTAGAGGCCCATATGGCAGAGAACTAAAAGCAAGGAGCTAAAGGAACTATGAGCAACTTTTGCTCACAGCCAGCAAAAACTGAAGCTCCCAGTCCAACAGCCCATGAGTAACTGAATGTTGCTAACAACCATTGACTGAGCTTGGAAGCTAATCCTCCAGTTGAATCTTCAGATGAGATCACAGACCCTGGGTCAACACCACGATTACAGCCTTGTAAGAGCATATGATGCTGTGGATAAAGTGAAGGTTCCTATGGCTAGGATTCTCACCTGGCCCTGGTTGGCTTACTCACTACCCATGTGTGGGCAATACGCTATTGACTGTATAGAAAGAGCTCCGCCAAGTGCTCTGGGTGGCACAATGATATGGTGGCATGGTTGCTTGACTGCAAGAGAGCAGAGACTGGAGTGGTGGCAGCACTGAGGACAAAGACTGAGACGGCTGCGGGGGTGGAGAGGCTCAGAGGCAAAGACCAGCTTGCTGCAGGCAGACTCGCTCTGAGTGGACGGGATTCTAGTGCTTGACCAGCCACTGTGGGAATAAAGTTGGGTATAAACCCTTTCACACCAAGAACATTCCACTGTCATTATCTGGCCAATGGGTTTCAGCCCCGGGCAAGTTTGCTATGGATTCAGTGTGACCAAAGAAATTGACAGTAGAACGTTCTTTGGGGTGAAAGGGTTTATTACCCAGCTTGCTCCCCCGGCGGTAGGTCGAGCACTAGCATCTCTGTCTCCGCCCAGAGCACTGGGCCGAGCTCTCTATATATAACACAATAATAGCTATTGCCTAAAGGTGTGGAAGCAGTAGCCTAGCCAGTCCAGTTACATCATCAGCTGGTTTAAGTTCAGTGAGGATCCTGGCCAGAGGAACCCCAACTTCCCCACAGTCCACCTCTCAAGGATTCTCGCCTTACAATCTACACACTTTCAATCTCCCGCAATGGTCCCTGTGTGAGAAAGCTGGAGCACTGTAACCAGATTCCACAGTAGCAACAGAGGATAACAACAATTTAGAGATAATAACAAAAATTAAGATACAACAAGATTTTGATACAGGTAACAAAAATTATAATAATCCTCAAGCCAGAGGAAGTTCCCAATACATAAAGACTTTAGGGGCAATAAGATACATGTTTTAATGACACCAGCATAGGCAAATCTTGTCCATCAGGTAGGATGCATGCACGAGAGCGGTCCTGTGATAGGACTGTAGCAGAAAGGGGGTCCCTTCCAGGTCTAGTACACCATACTTTTACTCCTTCCCCATGGGGGTTACTGAAGGGTCTATATATAGTGCTACTGGAGGTGCATTCACTGGCCATAATGATAAAACAAAACTCTCCGGTAAGATGTTCCTACCTTCTGGCCATTCAGGATATAGTACTATGACCTTTGGCGGCCACTCAGCTGTTACTCCAGGAATACACAGGAGGCCACTTTCCAGGCCTTGTCTCCAAGGTGCCAGGAGAGTCAGCCATCTTTGGTCCATGTGTCGAAAGGTCCAAGGCCTCATCCACTCAGTGGAGTCTCCAGGGTTCAGTGCACTTGGTGCTGGCAGCAAGATGTTATTCTGGTGGCTGAACCTTGACTTCAGTGATTCTTCCTTGGTTTGTACTTGCAGTTGTATAGGGGAGGCAGCCATATGTGTTAATATGTCTATGGGGCTCAGGGCTCCCTTTCAGGGTCTCTCATTCAAACGCCATAGCACGGTCCATAAGTGGACTGACCATCCCTGCGGACTATTGGTATCTGACTTTAGTCCGGATTTTAACAAGCCATTGTGCCTCTCTATCATGCCTGCTGTGATAGGATTCTATGGCACATAAAACTTCCATTTGATTCCCAGCTGTCGCACCCATTCTTGCAGTGTATGTCCAGTAAAATGGGTGCCCTGATCACTCTCAATTACCTGTGGTCGGCCATAGGCAGCAAAGAGATGCTTCAGCCTGTTTTGGTCACCTGCTGGTCTGTAAAACAGGTAGGAAAAACAACCAGAAGTCCAGTAGCTGTGTCCACACAAGTCATCGCATACCAATATCCTTTTGACACAGATAGAGGCCCAATATAGTCTATCTACCACCTGACGAAGGGTATAGGCCCCTCAGCTATTGTCCCATGTTGCTGTGGAACTCGGTGTAAGTCCCTTTTGGAGCACACGACACACTCCTGACGGGCTCTACTAACTTCTTCAAAGGTCAAAGGCAAGCCTCACCGACGGGCTACAGCCCACATTGTCTTTTGCCCCGCATGCAACAAACGCTGATGTCACCATTGGGCTACATCAGAGGCAGGCTTTCCTTCTAACCAACACATCTGGGCCAGTTTATCTGCTTCATCATTTCCTGGGGATGCCAGTGACAAACGACCTGTCACATGGTATACTATAATTATTTTAGTCTGACCACAGGCCTATAAGACTTGCCACAATTCTTGCCCCCAAAGGGGTCAGTGACCAACCAGCCAGTTGGCATGGTACCAGGTTGGTAGCCACAGGGTCAAGCCCCGATAGACAGCCCAGCTGTCAGTGCAGACAACTATAGGGGAGGGCTCCTGGCTGATCACAAGCCACACGGCCCGCAACTCTGCCCATTGGCTGCTCTTCCCACCATCTTCCATCCATATTGTCTAAGTCTTAGGATGGAAAGCTATGGCCCTCCATTTTGGGGGGCTGCCCATGGCTGGAGACATCTGTGTACAATTCATCTTTGGGTATAGGGGCTCTTCCCTACCGATAGGGACTCTCTGCTACTAATGGTTCAAAAGCAAGATCTTCCTGATTTTCACAAGTATATGTCACCGGCCCCCAAAGCATTGCAGTTCTTTACTCAAGGGGCTCCTAGAGAGGGCACTACGCTGCTGCAGTGTGGGCATTTGTGCCACACCACTCCTTGGCTTTTGGGTCCAGACTTGTACCCACCCTAAGATGGGATAGGTGGTTATTACCTTTATCGGGGCTATTCCAGTGATGGGTTCTGTAGCGAGCAAGGCGTGATACATGGCAGCCAGTTGTTTTGCTATCAAAGTGTATCGTACCTCTGCCCCTTTCCAGAGTTGTGACCAGAATCCAACACGTTGGCGAGTTCATTCAAGCCACTGCCAGAGACCCCGGCCATAACCATCTCCAGTCACATGAATATCCAACTCACAGGGCCTTGATGGGTCTATCACACTCAAGGCCTGTATGGCCTTGCCTGCCTGTTTTGCTGTAGTAAAGGCAGATGCACATGTCTCATCCCAGTCCCACCTGATGCCCTTTCATACTGACTGGTATAAGGTCTTCAGAATTTGTGCAAGTGTGGGATAAACACTCTCCAGTAGCCTAGAAGACCCAGAAACTCCTGTAGCAATGCTACAGTTGTAGGGGTAGGAAAGGCCTGGACTTTATAACTGCTTCTGGTATAATTTTGGTCTTACCTGACCAGAGGACCCCCAAGAATTTGACAGACAAACTAGGTCCCTGAACTTTGGTAGTGTTCACAGCCCATCCTTTCTCCTGTAAATGTTGCAGCAGTCTAGGTTCTGCACCTTCTAGATCTGAAAGATAATCGGATGAGAGCATGACATCATCAATATAATGGTACAGCCGCACCATTGGCAGTTTCTCCCATGTAGCCAAGTCCTGGGCTACAAGTCCATGACAGATGGTGGGGCTGTGGAGATTCCCTGAGGGTGGATGGTGAAAGTCCATTGCCATCCTTTCCACATGAAGGCAAACTGTTCCTGACTTTCCTCCTCAATGTCAATGGAAAAGAAGGCATTAGCAAGATCTACCACATAACGGTATGTTCCTAGTTTATGGCTGAGGGTATCCATCAAGCCTACAATAGAGGGGACAGCAGCATGCATAGGGGTATGACTTTATTCAGTTCTCTGAACTCCAAAGTCATACACCAGGAGCCAACTGGCTTCTTTACTGGCCACACTGGGGAATTGAAAGGACTATGGGTGGGCTTTATAATACCCACCTTTTCCAGCTCCTGAGTCTCCAATCACTTTATGCCCTCTAGGCAGTTTGTATTGTTTGGTATTTGTCACCCGCCGAGGCACATGCAAAGCTATGGGTGGGTGTCTAGCATGTCCCCTCAGAACTGCCTTCACCACACATACTCTCAGTCTGAACTCACCTGCAGTGGTCTGCAACCATAGATGCTGCAGGATATCAATCCCCAAAATATACTCAGGGATAGGAGATATATACACAGTATACTCTTTTGGGGGTAGACGCCCTATTCCCAAAGGGATTTAGGTTTGTTTCACTCTGATAGCCTTACCACCATATCCATCTATGATAGTGGGGTGTCCCGGGAATATCTCAGGGTTACCATGAATCAGTGAACATTCAGCCCCTGTGTTCATCAGAGCCAGGACACGTTGTGGGTTCACTGGGGACCAATGGATAGCTATTTCAACATATGTCCTCCAGTTCCCCCCTGGTCCCTCAGGGCAGATAGCTTGACCTTCCCCTCAGTCAAACCATGTTCCCCAATCACCTTCCTGTGTGGGCTCAAGTGAGGTTGGCTCACTCTCCAGCAGGAAGTCTTGCAAACACTGAGGCTGGACTCGTGGCTCTGTCTCTGACCTCTGCCTCTTTGGTCTTAATGGCTGGAACTGCTGCTCTGGTTTCAGTTGTTGCCATAGCTCTAGTAAGAGCCCATTTGACTTCCCATATAATTTCCTTTCATCTGCTCCTGCCTGTATTAAATCAACCCACATCTGGCTCCTGGTAGCCTTCATGAGGCCCTGTAAATTCTTCTTGTGAGTAGCAGACCTTATTTCTTTCTGTGTTCTCATTGCTTCAGCCTCTCCTAAGTCTGCTACTTTATGTGTCACCTCACTTATGGGATGCCCTAAGTGAGGGGAAAGAATGGCCACTAGAGACCCAAAGAGGATGTAGGATCCATTTGAAGTACAATATTTCTCATCCCAGTAGTGAAAATCTCTTCATCTGGGCCATAATTCTCTGGACTATAGATGGCATTTCTTATGCCTAGCTCTCATAACACCTGTTGGAGCTCAGCATACATCTGCCATCTAACAGGAGAGGATGGCAGATCACCCGGATTTGGCCACACAGCATGAAGTGCAGCCATAAGCCAATCAAGGAGGGAGTGACTCCCTGGGGTCTGATGTGCATTATGTAATCGCTGTCAAAAGGCAGGCTGCACTGTCAGGGAAGACCACTCTCCCATCTCTGATCCCTACAGAGCAATTCCATCCACCCCTAAGTCCCACATACGCAGGAGCCAAGCTGATATTGACTCCGAGGGCTTTTGCCTAAACCAGAAGCCTAAATCCACCAGCTCAGCCTGTGTGTAGGGGCGGACCATAGAGTGCTCCAGGACCTGGGGAGGGGGCTGCTCCTCTCCTTGGGGAACTCTGGGCTGCTGGGTCTTTATTTTCTTTACAACCACTGAGTGTGCTTTCAGTACAGGAGGGACCAGTAGCTCCTGCACCACCCCTTCATTTTTCCCTGGCTCCTCCATTTCTGGGGCTGATGGCACCTTTCTCTCCACTCCCCCAAGTGCCTCCTCTGTTACAGTGCCTCGCAGCAATGCTAGCTCAGTCTTCAGAAGCTCTCTTACCTTCACCTCAATGCTTCACAGCTGACGTTTTCATGCCACCTCCACCTTTGCTTCCCTCAGGAGTTCGTCTTTTTCCTTGATGGCCTCTTCCTCCTTCAGAACACCTGGCAGTGGTGCTGTCTCGTTCTGTATGGAATTTTTTACCTCTTCAAAGACACCTTGCTGCTGGTGTTCTCGTGCTGTCTCCTGTTGCATCAATGCCATTTCCTTCTTCAGGGAATCCACAGAAGTTTGCAGCTCACATTCTCATGTTGCCATTTCTTGGGTCTCTTCTGTAGACCTTTTTAATACTGTGAGAAGCAGCCAACCCACAGTCCCCGCTGCCTCATGGGCACTCTGTTTCTCAAAAGACCTGCTTAGTATACTAGGGCCACTCCTACAGCCTCAGGTGTCACCTCCACTTACCTCCAGTCCTGGGGTGGGGCCAATCCTCTATGAGGCAAGCCACCTCAGACCACATACCAATTGGAGAACAATCCACTGTCTCCCCATTCACAGGGGCAGCCGCTAAAGCACCCCTCCTATAAAGGCTGCCTGTCTTTTTCCTTGGTCAACAATGAACCCTGCCAACTTTCACCAGTTGTCTTTGGATTTCAGCTTTCAGCCCCAGGCAAGTTTGCTATGGATTCAAAATTGACAGCAAAACGCTCTTTGGGGTGAAAGGGTTTATTACCCGGCTTGTTCTCCCAGTGGTAGGTGGGGCACTAGCATTTCTAACTCAGCCCAGCACACTGGGCCTAGCTCTCTATATGGTGTAATAATAGCTTATTGTTTAAAGGTGTGGAAGCGGTAGCCTAGCAACAAGCCAGTTACATCATCATGTGGTTTAAGTTCAGTGAGGATCCTGGTCATAGGAACCCCAACTTCCCCACAGTCATTCCTTGGTGTCACTGAATCCATAGTGAACTTGCCCGGGGCTGAAACCCATTGGCAAGGCAGATGCAGAGGACCCAGCTCAGCTGTGGCCAGATTCTTGATCCACAGAAACTATAAGATATATGTATGTTGTTGGAAGCCACTAAATTTGGGGTAATTTTTACACAGTAATAGATAACTAAAAAACACACCAAACCCTTAATGCTAGTTTTCTCAGAAGAGAATGACTAGTGTCATTTTCCAGGAGTACAGGAAGGTTAGTCCAGAAGAGTGATGCTGAGACCTGAACCAGGACACTTCAAGAAGTGTAGTGTACAGGAGGCAGGACCAGCTGGACTTGACTAGCTGGATAAGCTTAAGGAGAGGAGCTAGCCTGGGATCCCAGGTGGAGAGAGAGGCTGTTCACTAAGGAGTGCTACACAAAGGGCGAGGTGATGGAGAGATGGTTTTTCATATTATTATATGCCCTCAAGCTAGAAAAGGAGTTTAGTTTCAGACTTTTCTGATCTGTTTAAAAGCAGATCTGTTGGTGTGGAGAAAGTGAAAGTTCTTATGGCTAGGGTTCTCACCTGGCCCTGTTAGCTTGCTCACCACACAAGTGTGGACAATACGGTGTTACTGACTCTATATAAAGAGCTCCTCCCAGTGCTCTGGGTTGCACAGAGGCTGGCTGCAAGGATGCAGGAGAGCAGACTGGAGTGGTGGCAGAGCCATGGACAGAGACAAAGACGGCTGTCGGGCAGAGAGGCCCAGAGGCAGAAACCAGTTTGCTGCATGCAGCTAGTGATTGACTTGCCACTGTGGGAACAAAGTTGGGTATAAACCCTTTCACCCCAAGAACGTTCCACTGTCTTTTTCTCGGTCTCACTGAATCCATAGTGGACTTGTCAGGGGCTAAAACCCATTGGCAAGACAGTTGGGAAAGTGTGTAGGGGTATATATTAAACAATTTTGAATCTAGGTCATGGGTACATGAAAATATACTCCATTTATACAATTATCTCAAAATTTGCACATTTGAAATTTTCCACAGTAAAATTTTTAATAGAAAAGGCTAGATGAATCATCTAAGTCTATTTAAAGGAACAATGAAGAGAGGAAGAGAAAAAGAGAGAGAATGTGTAATAAAGATAACAGGCAGAAGAAGAAAAATCAAATAAAAGCAGGACAATTTGAAGTAAAGTAGAGGAGGAGGAGCCTGGGAAATTCCCTAAGCCAAGGAGGATAGTAGCTAGAGCTTTCAAGAGGAGCCTATGACCTTGCCCACTGAAGGCCCTGAGCCAACCTGTACTATGATCTACAAGAATAGTCCCACCCTCTGGTAGGATCTCATGGGTGGTGATTATAGCAGTAACCTAGAGCAGGGCCATCATGGAAAGCCATCTGCAAATCAGTCAGGCAAGAGAGGGCCAAGACATAGCCCCCAGAAAATGGACCTGGCAAGGGAAAGCATCCAAGAAGGTACCAGTAATCTGCTGAGGTGCAAGACATTTCCTCCACCTTGGCTGGCATCACTGGTTGAGCAATGGGGAGTGGGAACAGAGTAGCCAATACCTAAGAGACCTTCCCAAAGGAGGTCTGGGAGGCAGCAGGCCTTCCTTCTGGATGGGAGTAGTAAGATGGTGTCCTATAGAAACTAAGAAAGAGCAGCCCAAGACTGTTACACAAATCCAGTGACTTCTGGGACAAGAGCCACCCTACTGCCTTTTCTTGTCAGCCTTTTATAATCCCAAAGTATGAGCTGGCAATCTGCAGATAGCTGCATGGTTGATTTGAACAGCTGTGATGAGACAAGGGTAAAAAAGGCTGATAGTTACCTACAGACTTGGACTCTGCATGATCAAATCAAATAGACAACCACAGCACTACACAGGGCAAATTATACTCTGAAAGATCACTTTTGGGAACATGCATTTTCCTGGGACAAGGCCAGTGCTATCTCCCCAAAAAGCTGATGGACCTTGCAAAGGAAAGTGAACAAAAACTCAGAGACATACTTAATTCCATTACTGTCCTTATCCCACCTCTCTTCTCGGGTCCAGATAGCATCTGCTGCCCTGGACCTGGGTCATTGCTTTGGCAAAATATATTAGTCGTAGTGGCATGTTGGTAAATATTTAACAACTGACTCTCAAGGGCTGGAGTGGAGGAAAATCACTGATTGTAGCATTTGCCAATAACCGTAGTAGATATTCTGACGTCACAGAATAAAGTTGGAAAGAGATTACACAAATAGCTCTCACAAGCAACCCATTCTTTTCAGATCCCAGCTAAAACACCATTTCTTTGAAGGTGCCTTTCTGAGAATCCTCACATCACTCAGGTGCCTGTTATGTGGCTTCATGGCATGTACTTTTTCATAGCGCTTATAACAGTTAGAATAGTTATTATATACCTAGTTGTTATATAATTGGTTTATTACATAAGCAGTCATTATATAATTAGCTGTTTAATGCTTTTATTCTTTGCTAAAATGTAAATCTGTAAGAGGGCAGGGACTGTGTCTGTCTTGCTCATCATTGTCTCCCCAGTACTCCACACTGTGCTTTACATATAATAGGCACTCAAATATATGTGTTACGTGAATAAAAGCATAATTTATGGTAGATGTCCATCCTCCCAGGTTCTCCCAGCCTTCTGTCAGAAGGGAAATCCCTTTTTCAGGACTCACAATCCATCTTGGTCTCAGTTTCTGCAGGGCACATGCAGATCTCCTAGGCCTCACTCTTCTAGTGGGAGGCCTCGTGGACTTTGGTCTCATGGTTTCCTTCCAGTTCTAAACATCTACTTACTTACAGCACAGGTGCTTTCAAGGAATCATTTGCTGATTTAGCCCAAAGTTAAAAGAATCTTTTTGGTGGTAAAAATTAGATGCCATTATTTTAAGAGCTCTTCCATCATTTAAATACTCATATTAGTGTTTTTAATAAGTCATCTCCCTTTATGATATGTTATAACAAATTAAATGAAATTACTCTATAGCCTCAGAGGTAAAATACAAAATGATGTTTGCAACACTGTTTGGTTTCTCGATATGAATAACATCAAAATGTATCATACACTCAATGTTTAGTTTTAAAACATGTTTATTTTTTCTCTGTAGTCATCTATGTTTACTATAGAAAATTTGGAACACACACAAAAATAATTCGTGTACATTAATTTTATAATCAAAGAGTGCAACAAAACTATATGTGAATTTGTTTTTAGACCTAGCACCCAATAACTTAAGAAGAGATCAGATCCTCATGAGGAAGGGACCTGCAGCATCACAGCAAATGTTCATAGTAATGATTTCCTCAGTCCTTTCCCAAAGGTTCTCTCAATCTTTGGACCTCAGGCCTTTTATTCAGATAGTTTTACACTAGGAAAATGGGAATATGTAAACATTTCAAGGACTCTTGATCACAGAGTCTAAATTGACATTGATACTTGGAGACCCAAAGAACGATCATGGTCCCCTTGTTAGAGTGGTGTGTATGGGTTAGGGATGTGGGGCAGCCAATGCAAGAAGGCTTATCCAAGGCCCAGGTTACAGTGGGCTCACGGGTCCATAGACCCACGTTTTAGTTATTTCCTCAGTCCTCAAGTATGTAATCTGAATAGATGTACTTCATAATAGGTACAACCCCCACATTTTGTCCTTGGCGTATGAAGTAACAGTTACTATAATGGGGAAGGTGTACTGGGATCATCTGAAATTGTCCCCTCCCTTAGCCAAGATACAAATAAAAAATAGTATTGCTTGGGGGAATGGTGTAAATTACTGCCACTCCTAAATATCTAAAGGATGCAGAGGCAGTGATCCCCATCATACCTCCACTTTATCTGCCTCTCTCGTCCCTGCAAATACCACTCTGATTCTGGAGAAATATGCAAGATGTAGTGTTTTTATTAGAGCAGAGTAACATGGGCACAGGTACACGATATGGAACCATTAATTTGACAATTACGCTCTTTTCCATTTCTCTCAGAAAAGAGAATCAGAAACAGTTCTCATTTACATGCAATGGATAACAGTACACATTTACATTTCTGCCCATTTACATTACAATTACATTTACATTAATTTTCCCACCTTAGTAATAGCATAGATTTCAGGAACTGTGAAGGGTCTGAGATTTTACCCTATTTGCAAGCTAACAAGTCAGCTTGCCACCTTCATGGATCCTAGCAGAAGACATGAGACTCTTGGGTCAGAGTCAGGAGACTTTACTGTACATAGCAGCAGCATGAGGCTTATGTCTACAATGGTTTCCCTTGTTCCCCAAGTACCATGAGGAAGATGTTGAGTGGTTTAGATAGACTTTGTATATGCAGTGGGTTTGCATCATGGCTAAGATACTCTGAATTTAGAGAACCCAAATCTTTAATCAAAAAAGCTGTCTAAACATTTCCCCAGAGGGAGACATCTTTATTATACTGGACAGTAAACGATGCTCTCTTTTGTTCTGAAGAGAGAATCCATCTCTATCTTCTAAGGCTGTTCACTATACAGACATCCTTGAAAAGATAGTTCACAACAGAAGGCTGTTAGTGTTGGCTTGCAAGATATGCAGAATGCAAGATGTGCAGTAAATTGTCCGCCAACTGGAGCTCTGCAGAGTTGGAGGTACAGGTCTCCAAAGGGAATACAAGTTTAACAGGGAACACAGCAAGACTTCTGCTGAGCTACAACTATGGCTGCCAACCGAGCTTTTTGTGTTTTTTGAGTCCAAGGACTAGCAGGCACAAAGAGGAGTCACCATTCTGGCATCAGAAGGTTAAACAACAAAGACATGGAGGAATATGTTTGGCATTCAGGTGATCCAATTGGACACCTTTTGGTGCACCTTTTCCAATTTTGACCATAAATGGAAAAATGTAGCAATCTCAAGCCAAGAAGGGCATAGTGACCAGGGGTTCATACACTTCAAGGATGAGAGTCTGGATCATGCCACCAGGTAAGCCACTGAGACCAGCAGGGCTAATGGCTAAGGGTAAGGGGAATCTAGAATGGACAGAGAAGGAGGGAGATAATTAGTATCAGTTGTAGCTCTGAGACTAGCTGCAGTGCCAGGGGTAGTAGTTTGTTTCATTAACCTTCTGTTTTAAAGTTTCCCATAGAAAAGAGGCCCACCTTAATCCTAGCATTGCTGCTCCCAGAATGTATATGAAGAAGTATATCTGAACACAACAAGGGATAGACTGTGATGGACACTGTCATATGCTGCCCAGATCCCTCTTCAGTGAAGAATTTCTTACCCCACCTTCTGGGGATGCTATTAACTTCTTCAGAGATTGTCTCAGCTGCACAGAGGTGTGCCCTTTCCCAGGATGGCCCTTATGCAATGACTGATCAGCACCAACATGTAAAGTCCTGGCCACCTCAATTTGGTGAGTGGCCATTCTAGCATGAGAACTCTTTGTGAGGTCAGCTGAAGCTCTTGTTGGGCTTGGATCCCAGTTTAACTTCTCCCTTTGTTCAATTCTGCTACTTTCTTCTCCTTTCCACAGATGTTGATACCAAGGGCCTTCCTTGGTAAAAGCTGCCTGTTAAAATTCATCCCAGAGTCGGCTTCCCAGGAGGCCCAGTTTGAAACAGCCATTTATAGTATATCTTTCTAACAGATTACTATGTATCTATTAAGAAGATACTATACCTCCCTATATCTATTGTCTTCAAAAGAAACATTAAGTTAAACAAAATCATGGTTAACATATACTAGGAAAAAATTGGGATGTACACCTTAGTATTAACAGTGGGTATCTCTGGATAGTGATTTTTATTTTCCATTTTGCAACTTTCCTGTATTTTCTGAATTTGTATATTTATAATAAGTAAACACTCTCTTCCACAAATTTAAACATATATATAAAGACCCTTAATTCCCAGTAATTATACATTGAGGAGGTTGTTATAGGGATTCACACTGGCTAGATATTGAAGCTCCTTTGGAGAGTAATTCCTTTCCTCCATCAGCACATCGAGACTTAACAGTACTTGAGGCCTACTGGACATGAGACAACCTGAGAGCAAATGTTGAGAGGGAAGGCAATTGTTATCTTGATGGAAGAGGCCTCTGCATCACCTCTGAACAATTGGGTAGGTCTTAATAGGAAAGGATGGGCCACTTCCAAGGATAGCCTCATCTAATTTGTCAAGCCCCATTCTTTCCCATCCAGGGCCCTGACCTTGGCTTAGTATATTTGTCTTGATTAGAAGTTTAATCTTTGGAGTTTACGCACTCTGTGTTTATTCTTTAGGTTATTCTAGTCTCCCACAACAGGAAATGAGAGCCATTTTGTATGCTATCAAGGAGACCCTATAGTCTTCACTTTTAGCTTTCACATAATTACTCAGATTTTCATTATCCTTTCACATTGCATGAGTCTGGCTAAGGAACAGCTACCAGTCTTAGTCAGCTGAAACTATCAAAACAATATACCATAAACTGGGTAGCTTAAACAACAGAAATGTATTTCATACAGTTTTGGAAAGTCTGGGATCAAGGTGCCTGCTGGCTGAATTGGTTGCCAGTTAGGGCTCTCCTCCTGGCTGGCAGACAGCTCCCTTTTCACTATGTCCTCACAAAGCCTTTCCTTTAGTGTGCAGTGAGGCATTGGAGAGACAGACAGAGATATAAAGATGCAGAGATAAAAATGGGAGGGGGGACAGGGAGAGAGATCCCGCCTCCTCTTCTTAGAAGACTACCGATCCTATTGAGACAGGGACCATGCGCTTAGACGAGTAGGGTGAGGGCCTCTGGAAAAAACAAAACAAGATAACTATTGTGAGATTTTCTTTGGCCTGCTGGGGAGCCCAGCTTATTTTTCTAACTTTACCCAAGTTCTGCCTTTCTTCCTCCAGCCCTAAATAAATGATTTGGTGCAACTTGGGCAATGTAGCAATCAAGCCCAAAACAACATAGTAAAAAAAAAAAAAACAACAACCAGGAAGGATTCCATCTTGACACCCAATTAGTTAAAAGGTAAAACAATGACTCAGCCCACCTTTGGAGCAGAGCAGACAGCCCTGAGTGATATGCTCCCAGACCAGGAAGCTGCTCTCCCGGGAGGAAATCAGATCAGTAAAGTTCTTGTAAATAACCAGGAAGACTAATAAGAAACTTAGTATTTCTTCAAAAGTATTTGGGAACACTAACAGGTGTACATCCCTAGCCCTTTGTCTCTCAACTGCCTATAAAAAAACCCTAGACAACGCACCACCCCGGATTCTCTTGTCCCCTCCTGGCATGAGCCAGGAGCTCCGTCCTTTCACTCTATCTCTAAATAAAAGCCTGTACCTTGCTCTCCTACCCTGACTATTCGTGAAGTTCATTCTTCGGCTCCGTGAACAAGAACCCCGGCATCACTATCAGATCAGGATCCTACTCATATGAGGTCATTTAAATTTAATTACCACCTAAAAGCCCTATGTCAAAATATAATCACCTTGGGGTTAGAAATTCAATATATGAATTTGGTGGGGGGACACAATTCAGTTCATAGCACCACCCAGTTTCATCCTTATAGTTATACTATTTTCCCCATATTTCTCAAATATCTGATACTACACACCAGTTACTATAAATCCACTGTTGTACCAACCTGACTCACCATTCATGAACATTTTAACAACTGGACTGTAATCTTGTGATAGGCGTCTTCATTGTCAAGTGGGCAACTAATCATCAAGCTCCAAAACCCCATCTTAGTGCCTGCTTTCTCAAACCTCCCTCCTGTTACCAACTATCAAAAATTGGGTTCTCAGGAGGCAGACTATGAGATAGAATTTAGCAGGCAGGATATTTATTAAAGAGTGTCCTTGGCATTAACACTTGTGGAAGGGAGGAGAAGGAAACAGGATTGGGCAGAGGGAGAAACTGAGCTGTATGTAGATCCCATAGGGAGCGCAGGAGATAAGAACTGACCTTCAGAGCTGTCCCTAGTTTGCTAGGATGATCAGGCTCTTTTACTGCAATATTGTTGGTAATTGAATGTGGGATATCTTGGGAAGGAGCCTAACCTTAAGCAATGTAGTTTTCTATAAATGTAGCAATCCTGAAGGCACCAAAGACTTCCAACAATGTGCCTAGTACCTGGAAAATCCTTATTGTAAGGGGATCTGGACAGCCCACACAACGTCCACCACAGGGGTAAAACATTTAAATCTCTCACTCCTTTTGTTTTCATAGAGGAAAGAAAATTTCTACTCCCTGTGAATAGAAAGAGTGAACATAACTCCAGGGAGGAAAATCCAGGGGCAAAATACCTCTAAAACCAAAATCAGTCAAAAAGAAAAATAAAGTTGGATTCAAGATGGTGGCATGAGAGGTGAGACAGAGAACTCCTCCCCAAACCACAAATAGTAAGAAAATATAGTTAATTAATACAACTAACCCTAAAACAGCAACAGGAAAGAAGGCTGAACCAGACAACATACAGACCTCACGAACAGGCAGACCTCGCGAAACAGTAACGTACAAAAGCCTTGATCCGGAGGGACCCAGGCCCTTCCCCCACCCCAACTCACTGGCAGGAGGAAGAGAAATGGAGCGGGAAAGGGGGTGGAAGCCTGGGACTGCTGAACACCTAGCCCTGGAGATCTGCTTTGCAAGTAGAAACCTACTCTTTGTGGTGCTCTGGAGGTTGGGGAGCTGGGACAGGCAGAGTGCCTGAGAGACTGACATTCCAGCCGTTTGTGGAGGACAGGATCCACACTCGACCGCTGTGTGTCAGAGGAAGGGCGGGCGGTCTGAGAGGCTTCCTAGCAGCGAGAGGGCTGCAGAAGGGACCGGGTTTGCACGGAGCTTGCTGCACAGGAGAAGGGAGAGCTGGACAAGGTTGTCTGAGCACGCTTTGCCCAGCAGATTGGGAATTTTGAGGAGCTTCGGGCGCTCCATCCCTCTGGCTGCCTACTCAGCTCCGAGGCCCCCCACTGACATGCAGCCTGACGAGCCTTTTCCTGGCTTGACAACACTGGCTTACAAACTGGCGGTCACTGCGCTGACATCAGGCCAGCCAGAGGGAGGCCCCACCTACGTCATCTAGAGACACTGAGAACAGAGGCTTACACCTGTGTGCTCGGCCCACTGGCTCCAATACTGGAGACAGGCAGGGCAGACGGGAATCAGGAAACATCTTTCCTTCACCCAGGCACCAGCTCCGCTCCCCTATGACCCCCAACCTCACTCTAGGGGCTGAGCAGCTCCAGAGACTGGAGCTTCTGGGCACTGAAGGGCACCACACAGAAATATGAAACATCGAAAGAACATGGTTAAGACCAATCTGAAACTGAACTCACCAATCTTCCTGAAAGAGAGTTCAAAATAAAAATTATAAACATGCTTATGGAGGTACAGAAAAATATTCAAGAACTCAGGAATGAATTTAAGATGGAGATAAAATCATTAAGAAATTCCATATCTGAAATGAAACATACAATGGAGGGACTTAAAAGCAGATTAGATGTAGTAGAAGAGACAGTAAATGGCACAGAAATTAGAGAAAAGGAATACAAAGAAGCTGAAGCACAGAGAGAAAAAAGAATCTCTAAGAATGAAAGAATATTGAGAGAACTGTGTGACCAATCCAAACGGAACAATATTCGCATTATAGGGGTACCAGAAGAAGAAGAGAGAGAAAAAGGGATAGAAAATGCCATTGAGGAGGTAATTGCTGAAAACTTCCCCAATCAGGGGAAGGAGATAGTCTCTCTAGCCATGGAGGTGCACAGATCTCCCAACACAAGGAACCCAAGGAAGACAACATCAAGACATATAATAATTAAAATGGAAAAGATCAAGGATAAAGACAGACTTTTAAAAGCAGCTAAAGAGAGAAAAAAGATCACATACACAGGAAAACCCATCAGGCTATCATCAGACTTCTCAACAGAAACCTTACAGGCCAGAAGAGAGTGGCATGATATATTTAATGCAATGAAGCAGAAGGGCCTCCAACCAAGAATACTATACCCAGCAAAGTTATTAATTAAATTAGAAGAAGGGATTAAACAGTGTTCAGATGAGCAAAAGCTGAGAGAATTTACCTCCCACAAACTACCTCTACAGTGCATTTTGGAGGGACTCCTATAGATGAAAGTATTCCTAAGGCTAAAGAGATGACACCCAAGGGATAGACAAAGAGGACAGAATATGATTCATAATATATAAAGAATGGAGGAGGAAAAAAAAAGAACCTTTAGGTTGTGTTTGTAATAGCACAGGGAGTGAGTTAAATTTGACTGTTAGATAGTAAGGGAATTACTCTTGAACCTTTGGTAACCACAAATCTAAAGCCTGCAATGGCAATAAGTACATACCTATTGATAATCACCCTAAATGTAAATGGTCTGAATGCACCAATCAAACTACATAGAGTCACTGAAGATAAAAAATCAACACCCATCTGTATGCTGCCTACAAGAGACTCACTTCAAACCCAAAGACATACACAGACTGAAAGTAAAGGGATGGAAAAAATATTTCGTGCAACTAATAGGGTGAAAAAAGCAGGAGTTGCAGTACTTGTATCACACAAAATAGACTTAAAATCAAAGAAAGTCATAAGAGACAAAGAAGGACATTACATAATGATAAAAGGGTCAGTTCAAAAAGAGGTTATAACTATTATAAATATCTATGCACCCAACACAGGTGACCAACATATGTGAAACAAATACTAACAGAATTAAATGGGGAAATAGAATGCAATGCATTCATTTTTGGAGACTTCAACACACCACTCACTCCATAGGACAGATCAACCAGACAGAAAATAAGTAAACAGACAGAGGCATTCAACAATGTATTGGAACAGATGGACCTAACGGACATCTACAGAACACTCCATCCAAAAGCAACAGGATACACATTCTTCTCAAGTACACATTTTCAGGAAGAGATCATATACTACTCCACAAAAAGAACCTCAGTAAATTCAAAAAGACTGAAATTGTACAAACCAGCTTCTCAGATCAAAAAGGTATGAAACTAGAAATAAATTACACAAAGAAAACGAAAAAGCCCACAAACATGTGGAGGCTTAATAACATGCTCCTAAATAATCAATGGATCAAAGACCAAATAAAAACAGAGATCAAGCAATATATGGAGAAAATTACAACAATAATTCAACACCTCAAAATCTCTGGGATGCAGCGAAAGCCGTGCTAAGAGAGAAAAATATTGCAATACAGGCCTACCTCAGGAAAGAAGAACAATCCCAAATGAACAGTCTAAACTCACAATTAATGAAACTAGAAAAGGAACAACAAATGAGGCCCAAAGTCAGTAAAAGGATGGACATAATAAAGATTAAAGCAGAAATAAATAAAATTGAGAAGAATAAAACAATAGAAAGAATCAATGAAAGGAGGAGCTGGTTCTCCGAGAAAATAAACAAAACAGATAAATTCCTAGCCAGACTTATCAAGAAAAACAGAGTCTACACACATAAACAGAATCAGAAATGAGAAAGGAAAAATCACCACAGACACCACAGAAATACAAAGAATTATGAGAGAATACTATGAAAAATTATATGATAACAAACTGGATAACCTAGAAGAAATGAACGACTTTCTAGAAAAATACAACCTACTAAGGCTGACCAAAGAAGAAACAGAAAATCTGAATAGACCAATGACCAGCAAATAAATTGAACTGGTAATCAAAAAACTACCTAAGAACAAAACTCTTGGCCCAGATGGTTTCACTGCTGAATTTTATCAAAAATTTAGTAAAGACTTAATACCTATCCTCCTTAAAGTTCTCCAAAAAGTTGAAGAGGAGGGAATACTCCCAAACTAATTCTATGAGATAAACATCACTCTAATACCAAAATGAAGCAAAGACACCACAAAAAAAGAAAATTACAGACCAATATCCCTGATGATCATAGATGCAAAAATATTCAAGAAGATATTAGCAAACCGAATTCAAAAATACATCAAAAAGATCACCCATCATTATCAAGTGTGATTCATACCAGGGATGCAAGGATGGTACAACATTCGAAAATCCATCAACATCATCCACCACATCAACAAAAAGAAACACAAAAACCACATGATCATCTCCATAGATGCTGAAAAAGCATTTGACAAAATTCAACATCCATTCATGATAAAAACTCTCAACAAATGGGTATAAAGGGCAAGAAACTCAACATAATAAAGGCCATATATGATAAACCCACAGCCAACATTATACAGAGAGAAGCTGAAAGCTTTTCCTTTAAGATCAGGAGCAAGACAAGGACACCCGCTCTCCCCACTTTTATTCAACATAGTTCTGGAGGTCCTAGCCACGGCAATCACACAGCACAAAGAAATAAAAGGCATCCAGATTGGTAAGGAAGAAGTCAAACTGTCCCTGTTTGCAGATGACATGATATTGTTCTTAAAAAACCCTAAAGAATGCATGCCAAAACTACTAGATCTAATATCTGAATTCAGCAAAGTCACGGGATACAAAATTAATACACAGAAATCCGTTGCATTCCTGTATACTAACGAAGAACTAGCAGAAAGAAAAAGAGGAAAACAATTGCATTTACAATGGCATCCAAAAGAATAAAATACCAAGGAATAAATCTAATGAAGGAAGTGAAAGACCTATACTCTAAAAACTACAAGACATTCCTAAGAGAAATAAAGAGGACACTAACAAATGGAAATTCATCCCATTCTCTTAAGAATAAATATTGTCAAAATGGCTATACTGCCTAAAGCAATCTACAGATTCAATGCAATCCCTATCAAAATACCAACAAGCATTCTTCAATGAACTGGAACAAATAGTTATAAAATTCACATGGAATCACAAAAGACCCCGAGTAGCCAAAGCAATCCTGAGAACGAAGAATAAAACAGGGGAATTATGCTCCCAGACTTCAAGTTCTACTACAAAGCCACAGTAATCAAGACAATCTGGTACTGGCACAAGAACAGACCCACAGACCAGTGTAAAAGAATAGACAGTACAGACATTAACCCAAACATATATGGTCAATTAATATACGATAAAGGACCCATGGATATACAATGGGGAAATGACAGCCTCTTCAACAGCTGGTGTTGGCAAAACCGGACAACTACATGTAAGAGAGGGAAACTGGTTTACTGTCTAACCCCTTACACAAGAGTAAACTCAAAATGGTTCAAAGACCTGAATGTAAGTCATGAAAACATAAAAGTCTTAGAAAAAAAAATAGGCAAAAATCTCTTGGACATAAACATGAGTGACTTCTTCATGAACATATCTCCCCGGGCAAGCGAAACAAAAGGAGAAATGAACAAGAGGGACTAAATCAAGCTGAAAAGCTTCTGTACAGCAAAGGACACCATCAGTAGAACAAAAAGACATCCTACAGTATGGAAGAATATATTCATAAATGACGTATCCGATAAGCGGTTGACATCCAAAATATATAAAGAACTCAAGCACCACAACAAACAAAAAGCAAATAATCCAATTAAAAAATGGGCAGAGGATCTGAACAGACACTTCTCCAAAGAAGAAATTCAGATGGCCAACAGGCACATGAAAAGATGCTCCACATCGCTAATCATCAGAGAAATGCAGATTAAAACCACAATGAGATATCACCTCACACCAGTGAGGATGGCCAACATCCAAAACACAAACAACAACAAATGTTGGCGAGGATGTGGAGAAAGGGGAATCCTCCTACACTGCTGGTGGGAATGCAAATTAGTTCAACCATTGTGGAAAGCAGTATGGAGGTTCCTCAAAAAACTCAAAATAGAAATACCATTTGACCCAGGAATTGCACTCCTAGGAATTTACCCTAAGAATGCAGCAGCCCAGTTTGAAAAAGACATATGCACCCCTATGGTTATCGCAGCACTATTTACAATAGCCAAGAAATGGAAGCAACCTAAGTGTCCATCAGTAGATGAATGGATAAAGAAGAGGTGGTACATATACACAATGGAATATTATTCAACCATAAGAAGAAAATAAATCCTACCATTTGCAACAACATGGATGGAGCTAGAGGGTATTATGGTCAGTGAAATAAGCCAGGCGGCAAAAGACAAGTATCAGAGGATTTCACTCATCTGTGGAGTATAAGAACAAAGGAAAAACTGAAGGAACAAAACAGCAGCAGACTCACAGAACCCAAGAATGGACTAACAGTTACCAAAGGGAAAGTGACTGGGGAGTGTAGGTGTGAAGGGAGGGATAAGGGGAAAAGGGGTATTATGATTAGCCCACATAATGTGGGGGGGGGGCACAGGGAAGGCAGTATAGCACAAAGACAAGTAGTGATTCAATAGCATCTTACTAGGCTGATGGACAGTGACTGTAATGGGGTATGTGGTGGGGACTTGATAATAGGGGGTCTGGTAACCATAATGTTGTTCATGTAATTGTACATTAATAGGAAAATTAAAAAAAATACATTTATCAAAATAAAATAAAAATAAATTAAAAAAAAGAGAAATAAAGTTAAGTAACCCGTTTATAAACAGCAGACTCACAAACTCCAAGAAGGGACTAGTGGTTACCAAAAGGGAGGAGTTGGGGAGGGCGGGTGGGGAGGGAGGGAGAGGAGGATTGAGGGGCATTATGATTAGGACACATGGTTTGGGGCGATCATGGGGAAGACAGAGTAACCCAGATAAGGAAGTAGTGACTCTGCAGCATCCTACTACACTGATGGGTAGTGATTGTAATGGACTATGGGGGGGGGGGCTCGATAATATGGGTGAATGTAGTAACCACATTGTTTTTCATGTGAAACGTTCATAAGAGTGTATATTAATGATACCTTAATAAAAAAAAAAAGAAACCCGTTTATTTCTTGCAAGTAGTCATCTGTACCGCTCTTGACCAGGCTGCCAACAGAAGAGAGCTCCACCCAACGTCTCCGGTCCAGATAAATCCTTGCAAGCCCTTGTCATTACCTATTGATATGTAGATGGCTTCTTCTCTCCATCCCTTGGAAACACCTATTGATATGCAGATGTACTAAAGCCAGGGGAGAGATTCTGGGACTATTACAGTTTTACCCACAGTGAGACATAGTCCTTCACTCCATAGGGAAACAGGAATGATTTCTCTGATAGATGAGATTAGGAGAAGGAATTGAGCTTGAAAGGCTAAGGTATTACTGGGCTTTCTCTGTTTCTGTCCGTTTTACTCCCTTTCTCTTTGTCTTTATTCCTTAGCTTTTCAGTAGAATTCAACAAATTCTGTGCTCCTCAAAGTTATAAACTTATGGGGCAGGCCTAAATCCCACCAGAAGGCCTCATGTTGTCTAGTTCTACCTATGACTGGGTGGTGTACTCAGGTGTGGGTTGGGATGAAGGGACCATTAACAAGCCTAACTGCCAAACCAAACCTCTTTCTCTAACTGGCTTTACACAAGATAATTTTCATAAGTTGTATTGATGACGAAAAATTTCAAACATGACCAAAAGGAGAGAGAATGCTACAATGAATGAATGTATATTCAATACCCAGTTAAAAAAATAACAGGATTTTTATTCAAACCAGTATTTTTATTTCCTTCTGCCTGATTTCTGAATCTTATTTTTCATTTGCTTCAACACTCAGGCAGGGATGAAAAGAGTGTCATTTTATTTTATTTTATTTATTTATTTTTTAATAATTTATTTTTGTATCATTAATCTACAGTTACATGTGCAATATTATGGTTATTAAACTGTCCCCTTCATCAGGCACCGCCCACCAACCCCATTACAGTCACTGTCCATCAGCGTAGTGAGATGCTATAGAATCACTACTTGTCTTCTCTGAGTTGTACAGCCCTCCCCGTGCCCCCAAACATTACATCTGCTAATCGTAATGCCCCCTTTTCCCCCTTGTCACTCCCTTCCCACCCATCTTCCCCAGTCCTTTTCTCTTTGGTAACTATTAGTACATTCGTGGGTTCTGTGAGTCTGCTGTTGTTTTGTTCCTTCAGTTTTTTTTTCTTATTTCTTATACTCCACATATGAGTGAAATCATTTGATACTTGTCTTTTTCCGCTGGGCTTATTTCACTGAGCATAATACCCTCTAGCTCCATCCATGTTGTTGCAAATGGCAGGATTTGTTTTCTACTTATGGCTGAATAATTTTCCATTGTGTATATGTACCACCTCTTCTTTATCCATTCATCTACAGATGGACACGTAGGTTGCTTCCACTTCTTGGCTATTGTAAATAGTGCTGCAATAAACATAGGGGTGCATATGTCTTTTTCAAACTGGGCTGCTGCATTCTTAGGGTAAATTCCTAGGAGTGGGATTCCTGGGTCAAATGGTATTTCTATATTGAGTTTTTTGAGGAACCTCCATACTGCTTTCCACAATGGCTGAACTAATTTGCATTCCCACCAGCAGTGTAGGAAGGTACCCTTTTCTCCACATCCTCACCAACATTTGTTGTTGTTTGTGTTTTGGATGTTGGCCATCCTCACTGGTGTGAGGTGATATCTCATTGTGCTTTTAATTAGCATTTCTCTGATGATTAGTTATGTGGAGCATCTTTTCATGTGCCTGTTGACCATCTGAATTTCTTCTTTGGAGAAGTGTCTATTCATGTCCTTTGTCCATTTCTTAATTGGATTATTTGCTTTTTGTTTGTTGAGGTGCGGGAGTTCTTTATATAATTTGGATGTCAAGCCCTTATTGGGTACGTCATTTATGAATATATTCTACCATACTGTAGGGTGTCTTTTTGTTCTACTGATGGTGTCCTTTGCTGTACAGAAGCTTTTCAGCTTGATATAGTCCCACTTGTTCATTTTTGCTTTTGTTTCCCTTGCCCGGGGAGATATGTTCATAAAGAGGTTGCTAAGAGTTTTATGGTTTCATGACTTACATTCAGGTCTTTAATCCATTTTGAGTTTACTTTTGTGTATGGGCTTAGACAGTAGTCCAGTTTCATTCTCTTACATGTAGCTGTCCGGTTTTGCCAACACCAGCTGTTGAAGAGGCTGTCATCTCCCCATTGTATATCCAAGGCTCCTTTATCAAATATTAATTGACTGTATATGTTTGGGTTAATGTTTGGATTTTCTATTCTGTTCCACTGGTCTGTGGGTCTGTTTTTGTGCCAATACCAAATTGTCTTGATTACTGTGGCTTTGTAGTAGAGCTTGAAGTCAGGGAGCGTAATTCCCCCTGTTTTATTCCTCCTTCTCAGGATTGCTTTGGCCATTCGGGGTCTTTTGTGGTTCCATATGAATTTTAGAATCATTTGTTATACTTCAATGAAGAAAGCTGTTGGTATTTTGATAGGGATTGTGTTAAATCTGTAGATTGCTTTAGGTAGTATAGCCATTTTGACAATATTTATTCTTCCTAGCCAAGAGCATGGGATGAATTTCCACTTGTCAGTGTCCTCTTTAATTTCTCTTATGAGTGCCTTGTAGTTTTCAGAGTATACGTCTTTCACGTCCTTCGTTAGGGTTATTCCTAGGTATTTTATTCCTTTAGGTGCAATTGTGAATGGAACTGTTGTTCTGTTTTCTCTTTCTGTTAGTTCATCGTTAGTGTATAGGAAAGCAACTGATTTCTGTGTGTTAATTTTGTATCCTGCAACTTTGCTGAATTCAGATATTAGTTCTAGTAGTTTTGGAGTGGAATCTTTAGGGTTTTTTATGTACAGTATCATGTCATCTGCAAATAGTGACAATTTGACTTCTTCTTTACCAATCTGGATGCCTTGTATGTCTTTGTTTTGTCTGATTGCCGTGGCTAGGACCTCCAGTACTATGTTGAATAACAGTGGAGAGAGTGGGCATCCCTGTCTTGTTACCAATCTTAGATGAAAAGCTTTCAGCTTTCGCTGTTAAGTATGATGTTAGCTGTGGTTTGTCATATGTGGCCTTTATGATGTTGAGGTACTTGCCATCTATACCCATTTTGTTGAGAGTTTTAATTATGAATGGATGCTGAGTTTTGTCAAATGCTTTTTCAGCATCTATGGAGATGATCATGTGGTTTTTGTTCTTCTTTTTGTTGATGTGGTGGATGATGTTGATGGATTTTCAAATGTAGCATCCTTGCATCCCTGGGATGAATCCCACTTGATCATGGTGTATGATCCTCTTGATGTATTTTTGAATTCGGTTTGCTAATGTTTCGTTGAGTATTTTTGCATCTACGTTCATCAGGGATATTGGTCTGTAATTTTCTTTTTTGGTGAGGTCTTTGCCCGGTTTTGGTATTAGAGTGATGCTGGCTTCATAGAATGAGTTTGGAAGTATTCCCTCCTCTTCTATTTTTTGGAAAACTTTAAGGAGAATGGGTGTTATTTCTTCTCTATATGTCTGTTAGAATTCAGAGGTGACTCCATCTGGTCCGGGGGTTTTGTTCTTGGGTAGTTTTTTGGTTACCGATTCAATTTCCTTGCTTGTGATTGGTCTGTTTAGTTTTTCTGTTTCTTGTTTGGTCAGTCTTGGAAGGTTGTATTTTTCTAAGAAGTTGTCCATTTCTTCTAGGTTTTCCAGCTTGTTAGCATATAGATTCTGATAATATTCTCTTATAATTCTTTGTATTTCTGTGGGTCCGGCGTTATTCTTCCTTTCTCATTTCTGATTCTGTGTATGTGTGTAGATCCTCTTTTTCTCTTAAGTCTGGCTACGGGTTTATCTGTTTTGTTTATTTTTTCAAAGAACCAGCTCTTGATTTCATTGATTTTTTTCTATTGTTTTATTCTTCTCAATTTTATTTATTTCTTCTCTGATATTTATTATGTCCCTCCTTCTGGTGACTTTGGGCCTCATTTGTTCTTTTTCCAATTTCAGTAATTGTGTCTTTAGACTATTCATTTGGGATTGTTCTTTCTTCTTTAAATAGGCCTGGATTGCAATATACTTTCCTCTTAGAACGGCCTTTGCTGCGTCCCACAGACGTTCTGGCTTTGTGTTGTTTTTGTCTTTGGCCTCCATATATTCTTTGATTTCTGTTTTGATTTGGTCATTAACCCATTGATTAATTAGGAGAATGTTGTTAAGTCTCCATGTATTTGTGAACCTTTCTGTTTTCTTTAAATATTTCTAGTTTTATACCTTTGTGATCTGGGAAGTTGGTTGGTAGAATGTCAATATTTTTGAATTTACTGAGGTTCTTTTTGTGGCCTAGTATGTGGTCTATTCTGGAAAATGTTTCATGTGCACTTGAGAAGAATGTGTATCCTGTTGCTTTTGGGTGTAGAGTTCTGTAGATGTCTGTTAAGTCCATCGTTCTAGTGTTTTGTTCAGTGCCTCTGTGTCTTTACTTATTTTCTATCTGGTTGATCTGTCCTTTGGAGTGAGTGGTGTGTTGAAGTCCCCTAAAATAAATGCATTGCTTTCTATTTCCTCCTTTAATTCTGTTAGTATTTGTTTCACATATGCCGGCGCTCCTGTGTTGGGTGCGTATATATTTATAATGGTTATATCCTCTTGTTGGACTGACCCCTTTATCATTATGTAATGTCCTTCTTTATCTCTTGCTACTTACTTCGTTTTGAAGTCTATTTTGTCTGATACAAGTACTGGAAGACCTGCTTTTTTCTCCTTGTTGTTTGCATGAAATATCTTTTTCCATCCCTTCACTTTTAGTCTGTGTCTATCTTTGGGTTTGAGGTGAGTCTCTTGTAAGCAGCATGTAGATGGGTCTTGCTTTTTTATCCAATCTATTACTGTATGTCTTTTGATTGGTGCCTTCAGTCCATTTACATTTAGGGTGATTATTGATAGATATGTACTTATTGCCATTGCTGGCTTTAGATTCGTGGTTACCAAAGGTTCAAGGTTGCTTCTTTACTATTTAACAGTCTAACTTAACTTTCTTGTTATGTTATTGTAAACACCATCTTATGTTTCTCTATCTCTCTCCTTTCTTATTCTTCCTCCTCCATTCTTTATATAAGGTGTTTTATTCTTTTCCTTTAGTTACTATTTGGATGGTCTGCTTCCTTTGCTATGATTTTATTTTCTCTGGTGACATCTTTTTCACCTTAGGAGGGCTTCCCTCTAGAGCAGTTCCCTTAAGATATCCTGTAGATGTGGTTTATGGGAGGAAAACTCTCAGCTTTCGGTTGTCTGAAAATTGTTTAATCCCTCCGTCATATTGAAATGATAATCGTGCTGGATACAATATTCTTGGTTCAATGCCCTTCTGTTTCATAACGTTAAATATATCATGCCATTCTCTTCTGGCCTGTAAGGTTTCTGTTGAGAAGTCTGATGATAGTCTAATGGGTTTTCCTTTGTAGATGATCTTTTTTCTCTCTCTAGCTGCCTTTAATACTCTGTCCTTTTCTTTGATCTTTGCCATTTTAATTATTATGTGTCTTGTTGTTGTCTTCCTTGGGTCCCTTGTGTTTGGAGATTTGTGGGCTTCCGTGGACTGCGAGACTATTTCCTTCCCCAGCATGGGGAAGTTTTCAGCAATTATTTCTTCAAAGACACTTGCTATCCCTTTTTCTCTCTCTTCTTCTTCTGGTACTCCTATAATGCGAATATTGTTCCGTTTGGATTGGTCACAGAGTTCTTTTAATATTCTTTCATTCCTAGAGATCCTCTTATCTCTCTCTGCCTCAGCTTCTCTGTATTCCTATTCTCTGATTTCTATTCCATTAACAGTCTCTTATGTCTCGTCCAGTCTGCTGTTAAGCCCCTCGATAGCTTGTCTGATTTCTGCATTGTCTTTCCTGACTTCCCTCACTTCTTCCCTCAGCTCTTGCACATTTCTCTGTAGATCCTTCAGTATGGTTATGAGTTTTATTCTGAATTCTTTTTCAGGAAGATTGTGCATTTCCATCCCTTCAGGCCTCCTCTCTGGGGTTGTCTGGTTGATCTTATTCTGGACCATATTTCTCTGTCTTTTCATGGCGATAGAAGTGGTCGCCGGTAGTTGCCACGTATGTCAGCTGGGCTCTTTAAGACTTTTAAAAAGAAAAAAAAAAAGGAAGCAGGAGAAAGAGAAGAACAAAGAAAGAAAGAAAAGAAAAGGAAAGAAATATAAAGAAAGAAAAGAAAAGAAAAAAACACCCGCCGGGAGTAGATTCTGTGAGGATGCTGTAGGTGGTGCTGTTGCTCCACTATTCCGCAGCCGTGGCCACGCCACCCCGCAGGGCCCTTTGTAGCTTTGTTCGGCGTGGGAACGAATGTGAGGCTGTTGATCTCTGTGTAAGTCTCAGTGTGGCTACTTTTTCCCTGTAGCCTGCCAAGGGGTCTGAAATTCCCCAGGACTCCCAGCCTGCTGGGCTGAGTGTGCTAGGACAATCCTACTCCTCTGTTGGGCCCCTGTCTCTTTAAGACTGGTAAAAAAAAAGTGCGCGCTTTTCTTTTTTCTTCAGAACCGGCTGCGAGGGGGTGCGTTCCCGGCTCGGTTCCTGCACCCTCTGTCTCTCCAATCTCTGATACACTGCATGATGTGTGTCAGCACTCCTGGTGCAGTTCAGCAGGGCTGGTTATTTCACGGACCTGTACTTCCACTCCCTCCTGGCTCTGAATCCTCTCCTCCTGCCTTTGTGCTGGGGTGGGGGAGTGCTCCAGTCCTGCCAGGACGCGGCTCTATATCTTACCCGCCTCACGAGGTACTGAGTCCTCTCAGTTGTACCTGCAGGCTGGTGTCATCCTGTATCTTCTGGTCTCTCTTTTAGGAATAGTTGTATTTGCTGTATTTTCATAAATATATTTGGTTTTGGGAGATTTCCGCCGCCCTGCTCACACCGCCATCTTCCCTGAAGTCTCAATAGTGTCATTTTAAAGATTAAAAAAAAAATCAAGAAACTTGATGAAAAACTAAGGTTGAAGTATTATCTAGAGATTCACAGTGTATTATTAAAAGTTGTAAAGATAACCAACAAAGAGGTAAAATTAATGTAACTCTTGAGTAATGGAGGAGTGGCTGTTAGCATAATCTTTTATCTTTCATAGCAGGGAGTCATTAGATATTGCATAAAGTTGATACGAGCATATTTAGAAATATTGAAGTTATCACACAGACATGTAGAACAGGATGTCCCTAGGTATTGATCCTAGATATAGAAAGGATTATGATGATATTTGTTTTATCATAAATTCTTTCAAATATTTTTTCATGTTCCCATTTAATGTTTCCTTTTATTTGTTGCCATTGTGCATTTCATTGACTGAAAAAGAGAATCAGAGGCTGATTTTTCTGTTTATATGGAAACAATATTTTGGACAAATATTTAGACAAAATCAAGGTAATCCTTGGTTACTCTATGAAGGATGACTTCCTAAAGTGGGTCAGGCTGCACGCCAGATTTTTAAAAATAAAAAATGAAGTGGAAATTCCAAGGACATCAAGAAAGTTGGAGTATGCAAATGGTTGTTCTACTGATACTTTATTCTCCACCGTAAATCAAATTTAAGAATCCTTAACTTCTACCCACCTTAGTTCTAGCCTTCTGTTTATTAGATTTCCTTTTTTTTTTAAAGTCTCTGCATTGCTCTGGTCCTCCATTTTTGGGGGGTAGAGTTTTGCCTGCAACTAGGTTACTGATTCTGAAAGGGGAATTATTCTGGTTCCCTCTTATTACCAATCTTGGGACAGAATTGATTGCTCATGTTTAGAAAGAATTCTGTTTTTAGCATTAAAAAATGCATGGAAAAATGGCTTAATCTGATTGGTAAGAAACCATGACATATTACTACCATTGTTGGCAGCACACCTTAATTGCAAGAGCAGAAAAGAAGAGAAAACCATTTCTCATTTTTGCAAATGTCTAGCAATATAAGCAATAGCAAACATCCTATAACCAAGTGAAAAATGCATAGGAAGAATATTTGATTTTAAGAGAGTAAAATGAGACCATGGTCACAATCTCTAAAATACTATGTTACATATATTCATGTGGTTTGTGAAGAGTGAGAAAGCATAATCAGAAGACCAAAGAGATTTGGTCTCAATATCCAATAGCTGTACCAGGAACTCTTTAAAAGGGGTGGGGAAAGCAAGAATCATGAATGAAATGCTACTTTGAAAAGTGTTCCTTACAAGATCTATATGAGAAAAACTACAAAACTCTGATGAACACAATCAGAGAATAACTAAATAAATGGACAGATAGTCACGTTAATGGATAGGAAGATTCAATATCATCATGGTATCAGTTCTTCCCAATTTTATCCATAGATTCAATGCAATTCAAATCAAAATCCCAAAAAGTTATTTTATGGATATCAACAAACTGATTCTAATATTTATGTGGAGAAGGGAAAGACTCAAAGTAGCCAGCACAATGTTGAAGGAGAAGAACAAAGTTGGAACATTGACTTCAACACTTCCTGTAAATCTATAGTAATTAAGACAGTGTAATATTGGCAAAAGAATAGATCAATGGAATAGAATAGAGAGCCCTGATATAGACCCCAGAAATATAGTCAATTGATCTTTGTCAAAGGAGCAAAGGCAATGCAGTGGAGCAAAGAGAGTCTTCAACAAATGGTGCTGGAACAACTGGAAATCCACATGTAAAAAAAGGAATCTATACACAACTCTTACATCCTTCATAGAAAATTAACTCAAAATGTATCATAGACCTAAATGTAAAATGCAAAACTATAAAACTCCTGTATGATAACATAAGAGAAAACCTAGGTGATCTTGGGTATGGTGATACCATTTTAGACACAATACCAAAGACACAATCCATGAAAGAAATAACTGATAAGATGGATTTTGTTAAAATTAAAAACTTCTGCTATGCAAAAGACAACGTTAAGATAATCAGACAGAAAGCCACAGCTTGGGGGATTTTGCAAAAGACACATATGATTAAGAACTATTATTTATACTATTCAAAGAACTCTTAAAACTTAACAACAAGAAAACAAACAAAACAACCCAAATTAAAAATGAGTCAAAGGCCTTAACAGACATCTCACCAAAGAACATATACAATGGCAAATAAGCCTATGAAAAGATTCTCTGCATCATATGTCATCAGGGAAATGCAAGTTGAAATAATGAGATATCACTGCATACCTATTAGAATGCCCAAAATCTTGAATACTGACAACACAAAATGCTGGTGATTGTGGAACAACAGGAACTCTTACATTGCTGATGGGAATGCAAAATGGAACCTCCACTTTGGAAGACAGTTTGGCAGCTTCTTACAAAACTAAACATACTCTTACCATATGATCCAGCAATCACACTTGTTGGTATTTACACAAATGAGTTGAAAATTATGTCCACACAAAAGATGCATAGGAAAGTTTATAGCAGCTTTATTCGTTATTGCCCAAAGTTGGAAGCAACCAAGTGCTTCCAAGGTGAATGGATGAATAGGTGAATGGATGAATAGGTGAATGGATGAATAAACTGTGGTACATCCAGACAATGGATTATTATCATCACTAAAAAGACATGAGCTATTAAGCTAAGAAAAGATGTGGAGGAAACTTAAATGCATATTACTAAGTGAAAGAAACCAATCTGAAAAGGCTACATACTGTATGATTCCAACTATATGACATTCTGGAAAAGGCACAACTATGGATACAGTAAAAAGTGATTGTCCCCCAAATAGCCAAAGCAATCCTGAGAAGGAGGAACAAAACAGGGGGAATTACACTCCCTGACTTCAAGTTCTACTACAAAGCCACAATAATCAAGACAATTTGGTATTGGCACAAAAACAGACCCACAGACCAGTGGAACAGAATAGAAAATCCAAACATTAACCCAAACATATATAATCAATTACTATATGATAAAGGAGCCTTGGATATACAATGGGGAGATGACAGCCTCTTCAGCAGCTGGTGTTGGCAAAACTGGACTACTGTCTAACCCCATACACAAAAGTAAACTCAAAATGGATCAAAGACCTGAATGTAAGTCATGAAACCATAAAACTCTTAGAAAAAAACAGGCAAAAATCTCTTGGACATAAACATGAGCAACTTCTTCATGGACATATCTCCCTGGGCAAGGGAAACAAATGCAAAAATGAACAAGAGGGACTAAATCAAGCTGAAAAGCTTCTGTACAGCAAAGGACACCATCAGTAGAACAAAAAGAAATACTACAGTATGGGAGAATATATTCATAAATGACGTACCCGATAAGGGGTTTACATCCAAAATATATAAAGAACTCACGCACCTCAACAAACAAAAAGCAAATAATCCAATTAAAAAATGGACAAAGGACATGTATAGACACTTCTCCAAAGAAGAAATTCAGATGGCCAACAGGCACATGAAAAGATGCTCCACATCGCTAATCATCAGAGAAATGCTAATTAAAAGCACAATGAGATATCACCTCACACCATTGAGGATGGCCAACATCCAAAACACAAACAACAAAAAATGTTGGTGAGGATGTGGAGAAAAGGGTACCCTCCTACACTGCTGGTGGGAATGCAAATTAGTTCAGCCATTGTGGAAAGCAGTATGGAGGTTCCTCAAAAAACTCAATATAGAAATACCATTTGACCCAGGAATCCCACTCCTAGGAATTTACCCTAAGACTGCAGCAGCCCAGTTTGAAAAAGACATATGCACCACTATGTTTATCACAGCACTCTTTACAATAGCCAAGAAATGGAAGCAACCTAAGTGTCCATCAGTAGATGAATGGATAAAGAAGAGGTGGTACATATACACAATGGAATATTATTCAGCCATAAGAAGAAAACAAATCCTACCATTTGCAAGAACATGGATGGAGCTAGAGGGTATTATGCTCAGTGAAATAAGCCCAGTGGAAAAAGACAAGTACCAAATGATTTCACTCATCTGTGGAGTATAAGAACAAAGAAAAAAACTGAAGGAACAAAACAGCAGCAGACTCACAGAACCCAAGAACGGACTAATAGTTACCAAAGGGAAAGGAACTGAGGACGATGGGTGGGAAGGGAGGGACAAGGGGGAAAAGGCGTATTATGACTAGCAGATGCAATGTTGTGGGGGGCATGGGGAGGGCTGTACAACTCAGAGAAGACAAGTAGTGATTCTATAGCATCTCACTACGCTGATGGACAGTGACTGTAATGGGGTTGGTGGGGGGGACCTGACGAAGTGAGTAGTTTAATTACCATAATAATTGCACATGTAATTGTAGATTAAGGATACCAAACAAAAAAGTGATTGTCAGGGATAAAGGATGGAGGGAGGAATGAATAAGGAGATCACAGAGAAGTTCTAGGGCAATGAAAATACCTGTGATGTTATAATGATGGATATCTGTCATTCTACATTGTCCAAACTCACAGAATGTATGATACCAAGTATGAGCCCTATGGTGAACTATGGACTTTGCGTGATTATGATGTGTCAATGTAAGTGCATCCTTGGTAACACATATATCATTCTGATGAGTGATGATAATGGGTGAGGATGTTATGCACGTGTGTGGACAGGGAGTATATGGGCAATCTCAGTGCCCTCCTCTCAATTCTGTTGTGAACTTAAAATAGTCATTTAAAAAAAAACCCTCTGTGAGAGGAATACCATCATTACTGTCATTTAAAAAGTTGGCTGAATGTCTCTTACTTTCAGCAGAACTCTAAGGTCAATGGAATAACTTTGAAATCTTCATGCCAAAATTATCCAGAGTGGAAAAAATATAAGTTCAGCCACATTTTTAAAGGTGTTCTGCTAAATAGTCACAAAATAGCTTTTTGTGTTATAAGCACATATCATATCTTCATATCTTTGATTATGAAGTGGTAACCATTTATTCTCTAATGCATTTATATTTATACTACATTAATGTGTAATTCTATAGTAATTTCAAAATGTATAATATTAAATATCCACTTTTGGACCAGGTTGTCTAAGAAAAGACTTTTCTTGGTGAAAGAAAAGTCTAATGGGCATGTGTCCTCTTTAGACACATAACCAGCAAGGAAGAATCTTCAAAGTGGGCCAGGCCTCATTTCAGATTATTTGAAATGAAAAATGAGGTAGAAATTCCAAGGACACCAGGAAACTTGGACTAAATGTTTAATTCTACTGATATTTTATTCCCTACCCTAAATAACATTTAAGAACCCTTAGCTTCTATGCACACTAGTTCCAGATATCCTTTTTGGTATTTTGTTCTTACCTACGACTTGAAGCTGTTCATGAAAAATTGTGGTGTTTGCAAATCTTTGCTAAGAACATTGGCATCTTCATTAAGAATTTCATGAAAGCAGAGGCTCCTGGGATATGTGTGATTCTGTAACAGTCACCACATTATGGGACCTATTACTTTATCTTACCAAATAGCAATGGGTTGAAATGTATTTGCCCTTTTCTTACATTTATGACTTAGACTAGAATTTGTGACAAAATAGAGCAAAACTGGAAAAAGATCAAGGCATTTATTGAATGTCATAAACTATTTTAGATTATATTTTGTGAACTATAGGAAGCACAGAAAGTTTTTGTGCATTTTTTGAAGGCAGGTGTATGAAAGACAAGGACTTTTTAGAAGGCTGTTATAATTAGGTGTAAGGCAATGAGTGTTGGTGGAGAGGGAAAGGTCTGAATGAGGGTAGAGCAGCAGACAAAAAAGCAAGGGATTTAAATAAGGATATGCTAAGACCTGGGTTTTTTTTAAGGAAAAGAGTCAAGTCTGGGCCTACAATTCAGAGCCTAGGGGACTAGGTATTTTATTTATGAACTCCATCTCAATTACTGATTTAAGAGAGAGGGCAAAATAAAGAAAATTTTAGATTTGTATACACTCAGAAAGTGTGTATCATGCCCTTGGATTTTTTTTTTCAATTACCAGAAAGTTCTCAGCATGATAAAAACAACAATGTAATAACACCAATGGCATATCTATATAAGTGCTAATTTGTTTAATACTTATAACAACTCTATGAGAGGTACTATTGCTGTTTCCATCTTACAGCTGAGGAAACTGAGGCACAGAGATTTGTCACATAGCTTTCCAGAGCAGTATGGTTCCAGAGTCCATGTTCTTAATTACTACACTGAAATTACAATCCTATGAAGAGAAATTAGGAAATTCAAATAAGAAAGATGCATTATGTTAAATGTTGAATTTTGAGCTGGAGCTTCCTGGTGAGTAAATTGAACATGAGGAAAGTTGGTTAAGGAAAAATCAGAAACGGAGTAATTTTGGGAGACTTTGTGAGAGGAAAAATGTAGTAGAGAAGAACAGAGAGCTTGTAGTTGAAGTAGGAAATGGAAGAAAGAGGAGCTAGCAAAGGAGCCAGAAGTCCAGGAAGCCAGGTAGTTGTAGGTGCCGGAATTGCCCTAAAAGAAAGGGATATAGGATTTCAGTGAAGAGATGGGGATTGTGTGTACCAAGAAAATGAGAAAATGATTGGAAATTAGAACTTGGTTCACTGTAAACTGTAATGTCAGTTTGCTGTTATGGAGTCAGACTGATAAAAGCTAAGGAATAAAGTGGAAATTTTATTATAATTTTTATTATGTCCTGACTGCTTTTGAAAAATGTGACAGTGAAAAGAAGATGGATAGGACAGTTACTGGAGGGAGTAGCAGCACTGAATGTTTAAAAAAGACAATGGAAACGAATCTGTTTAAAAACAGCAAGGAAGAAGCCAGTGGATAAAATATTGAAGATATTAGACCCTACAAAGGTAGTGGTGGAAGGATAATGTGGGAAGGATGGCAGGCGTAGTCCACGGAGGACTGGCTCCGGAGAGAAGGCAAGAATGGGTTAATTTTGGTGAGAATTTTTGAAATCATGAACGGAATGTGGCTACAGATACTTTAAGATGTAGAGAATATCAAACAGGAATTGGAGTCTCATAGCTTTTAATACAGCAAACTAAATAAAGTCAATATATTAGCATGGTTTGGGACTGGCACATTTAATAGCAAGCTTGAAACAGTCTTTTGCACACAAAACGATAGAAAGTCAACCAGAGATTAGTAAATTTAAGTGGGAGTTCAGTCACGAATTCATGCTCGACCAGGTCGGCTGTGACTTCCTCCAGTAACAAATTACACACCTTGTGACCCTTGGGAGAAAAAAACAGAAACGGGTAATCCTTTGGATATTGGCCCTGAGGACTACAGATTGGAGCAATTCTAAGGTAATACGGAAATAGAGCTGGCTATATATATAGCAACAGAGAATTTAGTCATAGTGATGTTGACCTGGGAGATTAAGGACTCACTTCTTAACCGAAAAGTTGTGAGCAGGTGAAAGGTAGGACCCACCGCCAAGGATACATTAGCGGAGAGTAGGTAAGCGGTGACGTTGAAGGACTTTTTTTGGCTCAGGATTTCACGTTAGTCGATTCTAACGTCCATTTCAAAGAACCACTGAGAGTAGTTCTATGCCGTGGGAGTAGCTATCTAATTCCAGAGCTAAGACTCTATCTTCCCAGTCTAGCTACATTCCTTTTTCACTAACTAGCCAATGCTGCCGCCTTATGCAAAGCCGACACTTCGGAGAGGATCTGCTTTACAGAGGCAGGGACGACGCCAATCGGCCCGGGGAGGGCACTGTTGCTAGATGGGAGGCAAGGGAGGGTCCAGTTGGGCAAACCTTTTCACCCCCGCACGGGAGGGTGCCTTGTCAACAGTCAACAATATATCGCTAATAAAACGCTAGGCTCTGAGGCCCTTGTTACACCCAGCACAAGGGGGATAGGCAGCAGGGTTTTGCGCCGCCACTATCTCCGGTTCCCGCAGCATCTCGAGCTGGGGGTCGAGGAAGCCAGAGCCGGTAGGGTTTGCAAGGAAATGCCCGTCCCTTGACCTGGGGAGGAGCTCCAAGAAGGGTTCGGGGGCGGGTTTCCCTCTTGTCGCGGAAAAGCTCCAAAAATGGCGGGCGGCAACTCTCCTAGCGGGGCGCGCAAGCGCCACCGTGGCCGTCCTTCTGCCCGCCTCGGGCGGCCCATGAACCGTCCATAGCGCCCTCACCGAGAGGTATCTGCTGCTTGCGATTGGCTGAGCTGGGCGGCCACTCATGCGGGGGGGCGGGGGGTCCCGCCAAGCAGAGGCCCCGTTTCCCGCCCCGCTGGTGCGCGTGCGCTCAATTGACCCAGGAAAGCGTTTGCGCGCGTCCCCGCCAAGGCCCCCGGCTCGCGCATCAGCTCCCTCCCCTTTCCGGGCAGGCCCGTCCCGTCAGCTAGGCAGTATGTACCGCGGCCAGCAGAGGGCGGTCCGGACCCAAGTCTGCAGCGGCGCCATTGGCGTGTGGAAAATGCCACCAGATGGCGGGTTAGGATTGCAGCTCCGTTGAAGGCGCGGCCCCCGCTCCTGAACCCCCGGCGACCACCCCGTAACAACCCCCCCACATCGGGAATAACACACCGGAGACTTTTGGGGGGAAACTAGGTCGACGGCCAGCGGCGCCCGTATGGGCAGCTGAGGTGAGTGCGAGCGGCGGCGGCGGCGGCGGCGGCGGGGGGCGGGAAAGAGGGGGAATGCGGCGGCAGCGGCGCGGGGGCTGGAAGCGCCGATCCAAGATGGAGGCCGGGCGAGAGCGAGAGCGCGAACAGGGAGCGGGCGGGTCGGGCGCGGGACCCGCACGGGGGAGGGAGGCCGCGCGGGCCTGTGCGGAGCGCGGCGGTCGCTGGCTGCCCGGGTGCCGTGGGGTACGGCTGTGGGCAACCCGGAGTCTTCGTTGCTCCCCACCCCTCCCGCGGGCCCCGAAAATTGTGCTCCCGCCCGCTCGGGCACTACGGCGACGGGCACGGAAGCCTTTGTGGCGCGCTCGGGCCCGCCGCCAAGCCCGCCCTCCGCACCCCCCGCCCGGACTCCTGGGACTCGCCCGCGCCCGGCGGGGCCGGGCCGAGGCGGGCTGTTGCGAATGCCTCCCGCCGCCCGCCGCCCTGCGTTTCTGCGGTGTTTTGGCGGCGTCGTCGTCACATGACTACGAGCTCCCCTTAGCAGAGGGGCCCGGGGGTCGCTTGGCGTGGCGGCCTGGCCCAGTCCTCTCTTCGCTGGGGTGGGGCAGGGGGCTGGCTACTGGGTGAGAGGGGGCGTCGAGCCCGTCTTTCCCGCTATCTGCTCTCCCCGCCCCGGACCGAGGCCTCCTTGTGAAACGCGTGTAGGCCCGAGCACTGCCCGCTAGTTTGCCAGTCCCCCGGGGGATGAGGCCAATAAAAGTTGTTTTCCCTCCTTTCTCGGGGTGGGGGCGGGGTGAAGAGCTGGGGAACTGGAGTGCCTGGAGTTGTACCTGGGCCTCTAAGGGAAGGTCTGAACTGGGTGCTGCATGTGTGTTGTAGGGACTAAGATATTTGCAGGTTTTAGGATGGTCATGTCACTCCTTTTGCCCACATTTGAAATGCTATCGATTCTATTCATATTGCAGGGAATCGTGCCCTGGGCGTAAAAATTAAGGGATGGTTTTGGAAGCATATAGACTCAAAACAATGCTATTTGCATGTGATAGCTAATTATTTGCTGTGAAAGGTGATGCATGTAGTTTCCTTCTAGCGGTTGTGACTAGAAAGGGCTGTATTTTGCATCTTTTTTGCAAATACAGTTTTTGTGAAAGTGCTTGCATTGGTATAAAGTTGTGTGAGTTGTAACTTACATGGAATTTGAACATATGATTCCACCTTTTAGTTTTCCGTGTGTGTGTGTTTTAAGAAAATGCAAATTCTGATGGTGAAGCACTTAGGGAAATATGCATAACAATGAAAATGAAAACGACTTGTTTATTGTATGCTGTATTTTACCATGTTCTCATATTTATAATGTATGAAGAATTCAAGCTAAAAAAAATATTGTTAAAGGGGGGCAAGATTTAAAGGTATTTGAAAGATCCTGACAGGTTGTTTATAACACAAATTGCTTTCTAAATAAAGTTCTAGAAAACCTACAGGTGTTTTGCCAAAATTTTTTCTTTACCTCTTCAAAATGTACTTTAATTTTATTCAGTGGTCTGTCAGTGATTATTTTTACAACCAAACTACTTTTGAATGGAAATTTCTTAAAGTATCCCCTTTAATTTTGATGTTCTGACAAAGCTAAGGCATATTTAACTAGGAAATATGTAAAAATTGTTATTAGGATTGCTTTCTTTGAAGATAATAATACAATTACTGTTTACTTGAATGGCTCTTTTAAAGCCTTAAGGGGATGTAGGGGAGAGAGCCCTGACTGAAGTTACCTTAAATATTCCCTAGGCTTGTGGTCTTTGGGATGTCACTCTTTAAGTCTTACTTTCCTCAAAACTAAAATAAAGGTAGTAAGTTGTGTGGTAGTTTAACAAGATATGTGTAGAAAGGCTATCTAAATTGTTAAAACTTAAAAAATTTATGCAGTTTTATACAGGTTTAGCCTTTTTTCCATGATTCCGATCTATATAATCAGCTTGGTGAGGAGATTTGGAAAAGGATATGTCTACCCCCTTTTTAATCTTTGCTGCTTTGTCCTACATTGAGGGAGTCTTAGTTTTCTTTTGATGTATAACAGAGTACCACAAATTTAGCAGCTTAACAACACCCACTTATTACTCACAATTTCTGTAGGTCAGAAATCTGGGTACTATGTAGTGGGGGCTCTCTGTTCAACATCTCATCAGGCTGAAATCAAGATGTCAGCCGTGGCTGCAGTTCTCATCTGAGGCTCAGCATCTTCTTCCAAGCTCACTTCTTGTTGGCAGAATTAATTTCCTTGTGGCTGTATGACTGAAGTCACTGTCTTCTTGCTAGCTGTTGGCCAGGGACCATTCTGTTACTTACCACATGTCCACATAAGCATGGCTGTTTACCTTGAACCAGGCAAGCAGGAGCCAATTTTTCTGACTTTTCCTTCTCTGAGTGGCAGACTCCCGTTTAAGACTCCTTTTTAAAGCTCATCTGATTAGGTCAGACCCACCCAGGATGGTCTTTTTGGTGAACTCAACTGATTAGGGACCTTAAATACATAGGCAAAAATCTGTTTGCCATATAACAGTCAAAAGAGTGTATCCCATTATATTTATAAGTCTCTCCCACACTCAAGGGGAGAGGATTATACCAAGGTGTGGGTCATTGAGGGTTCTTAGAAAATGGCCTGCCATGGGGAAAGAAGTTATCTTTACATTTGTTTCTTTAGAATCTGGACATACAAGGAGAGTACATAGGTAGAACAATTGGTAAGTTTACTTGTACTTATTTTGTCTTTTCTTTACACCTTTCCCTTTCCCATATTTCCTGGTGCCTCAGTTTAAGTGCCTTCCTCTGTAAAAGCATTATACAGCATTAGAGGAAATTAAAAATAACTAAAATTAAACTTTCAGTAAAAAGGGCAATGGGAGAGATTATATAATTCTCATTATTCCATTGATATCTATTGTTTTACCAGTTTTAGAGATGAGATTGAATCTCAGAGAAGTTAAGAAATGTAAATGATTAAGGTCACACTCCTATTAAGTGACAGATTGACACCCTCATTACATCAGACAGTTGCTGTGGTGTGATTGGTCTAGCAGTTCATGAAGGACTTCTTCTGGAAAACAAAAAACAGTTATTTGAAAGTGGCAGGATAGTGATTGATTACTGGTGGAACAAAGAAGATAACATTCAGTCGTGGTATATGGGATGATTTAAAAGTACAAGAAGCCAAATACTTTCAAGAGGAGCCAATTAGGACACTGGTAATTAAGGATACCATATTTTAAAAAGTATAACCAGGAGTTTAAAATTTAAGTTAGGAAGATACAGCTTAATTTCTTAAGAGAGAGGTGATATACTAGGGGCTTGATAAATCTTTACTAGCTGAATAAAAATGTGAATCTTTAGAATTTAGATGATTCTTGGTATTGTGACACACTGTAGGGAAAAGTAAGAAGTGGAGACCTAAAAGAATGCTCTTGCATAAGCCTCAGAATCAGATGATTTTTAAGGTAGGAATTAGGGTTGTGTCTACAGAGAAGGATCAGTTTTCTGTCATTTTGGTGAAGAGGGTAGGATCCCAGCTTCATATCTACTACTGAGAAGAAACCTTGTGTTACTGAGAAATGTGTTTCTTTTAAAGTGAGCCCAGTTGGTTTTATAGAATCTTTTCTCCATGTATACACCCCTGTTGCTTTCTTCAGGTTTTTTTCTCCTCCTCTTCTAATTCTCTGTTCTTGCCTGTTGATGCTTGAAGGATATGTCAAGCCCTATTTTCTTTATAAAATACATTCCTTTGTGCTGTGGGTCTAAATGATGCATCAGTTAGTTGCCCAAATGTCTCTAAGGAGTTTCTCTGTGATTACTCAGCTATAGTAATGACTTTGAATTTGCAGGGAGCTCATAGTTAAAAAACATTTTACATTTGACACAGTACAAACACAGCAGAAGTAAAAGTTTCACAAAACAACATTTGACTTTTATGCAGTGCACTCTTGTTATTTTTCTGATTTTTTTAAAAATTAAAAGTGCTGGTTGGAGCTCACCTAAGTAATATGATTCACAGAAACCCACATTTGGAAAAGTGCTGAATTACTGTCTCCTTGTAATCAGGAGAATGCAAAGTAAAACCATAAGAAGAAACCATTTCATTTCATCAGACTGGCAAACATTAAACATCTGATAATAACAAGCATTGGTGAGAACATGGAGAAATTATACTCCCACTTCGGTGGACTGTAAGTTGACATAGTCATTTTGCAAAAGAATTTGTTTTCTCTAGCAAGCTGAAGATGCCTGTACCTTAAACCCAACAGTTATATTCCCGATGAGAAATTCTTGTACTTGTAATCAGAATATGTGAACAAAAATGTTCATAATAGCCTTGTTTGCAGTAGCCACAATTTACAAACAAAGTGTCCGTCAGTGGTAGAAAGGATAAATAAACGGTGGTTTCCCAAAGTTAAAAGCACCTTCATTCCTAGAATAACCTCACTTGGTCCTAGTGTATTATCCTTTTTATGTTTAACTTGTAAGAGAATAGGGGATTTTTTTTCATGAGCTTTGTAGTTTTCCTTGGTTATGATGTCTTTGTAAGGTTTCGGTATTAGGATTATGGTGGCGTCATAAAATGTTGGGAGGTGTTCCTTCTATTTATTGAGAGAGTTTGTGTAATATTCCTGAATGTTTTCTAAAGTTCACCAGTAATACCATCTGGACTTGGAATTTTCTTTGGGAGGGTTTTTGGTAACATTCAGTTTTATAAGTAAACATAAGGCCATTTAGATTTTGTTCCATTTTGTGTCAGTTTTGGTAATTTGTATTCTTCAAAAAATTTTTCATTTGTTGAGGTAAGTTTGTAAGATTCCCTTGTTATCATTCTAATGTCTGTATGATCTGTAGTGATGTCTCCTCTTTAATTTCTGATGTGTTCTTTTTTTCTTGACCAGTCTAATTCTCAGTTTATCAATTTTGATATCTTTTCAAATAGTAACATTGCTAGTTTTCTCCCAACTTTTCTATCTCATTTGCTTCCGTTTTTCATAATGTTTCCCCCCCACATATTTTGTTCTTTCTCTAGCTTCTTAATGTGGAAATGTAGGCTATAGATTTCATACGTTTTTTGTTTTCTAATGTAAAAATTCAAAGCTATAGATTTTCCTGTAGGCACTGCTGTTACTTCAGATTTTGATAGGATTTTGGTAGCATTTTTCAAATCATTTATCTATTGGCTTTGTTGGTTTTAGGACTTGTTTTTTGTTTTGGTCTAGTTCTGTCAGTTGCTGAGAGGGATGTTAACATATCCAACTATGACTGTGGAAATGTTTGTTTCTCCCTTATTTCTGTCAATTTTTGCCTCATGTATTTTCAAGCTCTGTTTATTAGGTACATACAATTTATGATTGTTATGTCTTCTGATGAAGGCATTTTTTATCATTATTGAGATGTCTGTCTTTATCCTGGTAACTCTTTATCTTGAAGTTTACTTTACCTGATATTAATACAGCCACTCCGACTTTCTTGAGCTTTGTTTCCATAGTATATCTTTTCCATCCATTTGCTTAAAACTCTGTTTCTTTATATTTAAAAGGTAGCTCTTAAGGGTAGCATGTAGAGTTTTGCTTTTTTATCCTTTCTGACAAAATGGAAGTAGAGTCTCTCCTTGAATTGTTATAAACATTGTTTATGTATTAATGCCTGTCAAGAACTGAAGGGTCTGAGATTTTACCCTACTTGCAGGCTAACTAATTAACCTGTCACAGTTTAATGGATGCTGGGAGGAGCCATGAGACTTCTTGGTCAGAGATGAAGAATGGTGCCTAACAGCAATAGGAATAGCCACAAAATCAGCATTTGCATCAAATCTTTGAGCCCCGGTTGCAAAGGGTAGTGTGAAGATGAGACACATGCACATGCAGTGGGTTGTGTTGCATATAGGAGAGGAATCCCAAGTGTAGGGAACTCAAATCCTTATAATGGGCAGTACACATGCCTCCCTTTGTCTCTGATAGGCTATTTGTTTTTGCCAAGACTGTTCACTATACAAATATCTTTGAAAAGATTGGAAAAAAGGCAGTTGGTGCCTCTGTTTTCAAGACATATAGGAAAGGTGAGGCCCCTGAAGAATCGTCTCCCAGAACTGTGCAGTGAATTTTCTCATTTCCTGTTACTCTCTTAAGAGCTTTTTTTCTGTTTCTTATATGATTACCTTCTAGCTCTCTAGCTCTTATATGTGCACTGGCTTCTCCATGGGTTTTATGTTCTCACCAAATTGAATTATGTACTAATATCCTTTCTTTCTCTCATGTTTCAGTTTTGGTGTATACGTGTTTGTATAAAAAGTCATATGTACCAATAAACATTTTACAGTAACCCTGTGAGGTAGTAATTATTGTGCAGGTATTATCTGTTCTACAGTTTAAATAAAGTTTACTTTTAAATTTATTAGATTAGATTAAACTTCCCAAATTTGTGATAAGGGAGAGGCACATAAAAAGGCTTTTGGAGTATTCTATTTCTTGACCTTTGTAGTAGTTACATGAACTGTTTGCTTTATAATTCTTTAGTCTATTATCTAGATTTTTATGTACTGTACTGTATAATTAATGTTACAAAGAAAGGAAAAACAGAAAAAGCAAATAAATACTGAGTTGTAGGAACTATCTGTGTGAAATCTTTCCTGGTAACTTCAGCCAGCATTTATCACCCTCTGTGTATTTTCATTTATTGCAAATACATTATTGCATTTATTGTTGCCAACATAAGGTTTGGTAAGTGGTGGTGCACAGTAGCCTGTGTAATGTTAAGACTAGCCCCAAGGCCACTCAACTAATAAATGATAGAGCCAGGCTGTAAACCAGGCTTACTTTCGGAACCCATATTCTAAATCTCTTAAAAGGCCGTATTTCTCTCAGCCTCATTTCTTCATGTTGTTCTTCCCAGTTCCACCATATAATAGTTGAGTAGTCTTGGGTAGAACATTTAATTTCTGTAGGCCTCAGTTAGCTCTGTGATGGGAATTTAGTTAAGGTCTTTTGAACAAATATTTATGTTGGTACCTACTCCATGACTAACAGTGAGTATACAAAGTTGATAGATAGGTTTTGCTCTTAAACACCCTCTGTCCTATTTGAAGAGATGAAAAGCCAAAATAAAACCCCAAAGCAACAAAACAGGCTAACATGTATAACACAAAATGTTGTGGAGGGAGTTGGGTAAGTTCAGGATACTTTGGAAACAAAGTGCAAAGGGACAAGGAGATGCCCTTCTCCCTCTGAGGTTCCCCCCAAATAATAGATAGTTTTTATATGTCAGGAAATGACAAATAAAATCAGAAGTCCCTCTATTTTCTAATCAAGATAACATCAATAATTAAATATTACCTGTACTTTTTAGGCTTTCTGGCAAGATTTTTCTTCACAATTGTTGAAATGGCTTTTAAAGGTTTCATGTAGAGGTTTGAGACAATCTTAGGCAGACAAAAAGTGTTTTATACATAGTCAAGCATGAGCATGACCTGGTTGTCTCATTTGGGGTACCTGATTTCCCTCTTTCATTCTAAAGGTCTGTTGATTTTATCAGGTTATTATTTTTCGTATCTCATTTAGAGCACTGATAGGTAGGCTTCCTCTATTCTGTGAGGTAGTACAAAGTAACAAATGTGTAGAAATTCAACAATGTTAAAGCTAAAGGATGTCTTAAGCTATTTACTACTTTACCGTTAGAGCCTAAATTAACTTTTGGGAAGAAAATGCCCTGCTGTGTACATTGTACTGCTAGGGATAGTTAAAAAGTTTGTATGTTCACAGATGAAGGAAGCACTGTCCCATGATAAATGGCTAAGAAAGCCATTGTCCATTGTCCAATAAAGTTCTTGGCACCTCAGTCACACACTGTGTCAGATTCTAATAGCCCCTTCCTAGGTGTGTAAACTTGGTCAAATTCTTTAACCTCTCATCTGTTAAATGGGAATAATAAAAGCATGCCTCTGTCATGGGTTGTTGTAGAGGTTAAAAAGTTTTGGTTATTAGACTATATTGCATTGTACATAAATCCAGAGGACATAAAAGGTGAATAAAATAATAATGTAGATAAATGAAGTTACTTCCTGAAGCAAAGAATTTTAATTAATTGGTTCTTATCAGAACATGGAGTAACAGAATATTAAAACCTATCACACAAGTCTCAATCATAATATAAATTGGTCATGGGGATGAAAGTACAACATAGAGAATATAGTCAGTTCTATATCAACATCTTTCTGCGTTGACAGTAACTACACTTGTTGGGAATAAGGATTTAATAATGCATATAACTGTTAAATCACTATGTTGTATACCTGAAACCAATATAATAAAGTATATCAACTATGCTTCAAAATTTATTAATCAGAATGTCAGGATGAGATACTCTGCTTAATTGAGAGATGAGGGTAATAGAATTTTCTACTTATTAATCATATTTTAAAAATTGGGCTCTTTTTCCTTCCTCAGAAAGTATCAAATCCTGGAAAGGCTTTGTAATGATTTCTTGGTAACTGAGAAATTTTGATGACTGTATAAGGAATTATTTGTGAATATTAGCTTTACATATATAATTTTGCAAACAAAAAGATTAGGAGTGAATCTGTACCAAGAGCAAAACATATATTGAAAGTTACTCTTTGAGTAAGTTCCTAGACAAGAATGGGGTACAGAGAACAAAACTGGTTGATCAAAGAATTAAAGTTATGGATATTTAATATTTTGTAAATGTAAAATAAAATATTAGAAGAGTGTGGTTAGGAGAGAGAAAACTATTGTAGGGTCAGATACCAAGTTTTAATTACAGCTCTACCACTAACTAGCTAGTTGTCTTTGAGTCATTACTTCTCTGGGCCTCAGTTTCTTCATTGTAAAATTAGTGTCTTAGACCTAGTCCAAGATTGCTGTAAATTTTTTAGTCCCTGTTGAAATAATCACAAAATCAACTCTGAATCAGGTAATGTGGAATTTTTGGTTTCTAAGTCTTTAGTTTTGAAAAAAACTAAGGGTATTATCAGCAAGCCTCTTATGTCTCCTAATCTCCCAGATGGTTTTTGGAATAATTCATGCTTTCCACTAGCTATTAAGTGTATAGAGCAAAATACATTAATATTTAGATAATACTTACAGTTTTTGGTACCAGTTATGGATGTGTGTTTGTTTCTTTATTTGGTGAGAAAGATCTATTGTGAGTCTTTCAAACATGTATTCAGTATCCACAGTGAGCCATACACTGTGGTTATAAGGACATGAAAGGATAGTTTCTGTCTTCCTGATGTACAGAGAAGGGGATTCACCACTTAGAACTTAGGTGATACCTTCTCCTAAAATTGTTTCCTGATAGCTTCAATGTCCTCTCCTTCCTTTATCCCTTCCTTCTCAAAATCAGGATTGGTCTAAGTACTCTTTCTTCATGTTTTAGTAGTATATTGTGCCAGGGCTGCAGCCACTGACTGTAGAAATGGTGCTCTGTGTATAGGTGCCTGGCCAAGGGGACAGGTGGGGACTGAAATCCACATTTTATTCTGCTTGACAAACTGTCCATTTGCTTTTTTTTTTTAACCTTTTTCTAATTCACCTGCTCAAAGGAGACCTTTTCTCCTAATTCTTATAAAAGAATTTGTGTATGGTAGTGGCTTTCCACCCTGTGTATTAGTGTACTGCAAAGAACATTCTGTGTGTTTTTTTTTTTTGTAGCCAAGTTTTACAGTAGGTAAGAGGTTTTGTTGAAGTGAGCAAATGCTTCCTTAAGGTGAATTCTTATGAAAGCTTTGAAAGAAAAGTGAAAGTTAGCCAGGCAAGAGTGGGATAATGGAGTTGGGAATGGCAGTTCAGGTGAATGCAAAAGACAGGGTTGTTGCTCAAGTTCTAAAAGTGTGGTCCCGCACCTGCAGTGTCAGCATTACCTGTGAACTTGTTAGAAATGCAAGTTCTTAGACCTCACCCCAGTCCAACTGAATTAGAAATTCTGAACATAAAGAGACCAGCAATTTGTGCTTTAACAGGTCCTTCAGGTGATTCTATGCAATCTGAAGTTTGAGAGCCACTGCTATATCCCACTTCTTGAGGAAGCATTAATTGAGTGTGTGTTCAGAGGATAGGATTCTGATGGAGAGTAATTAAAATATTGAGGGGTAAACAGTAAGCAGAATGCCTAGTGTGCCTGACTGAAGAGCTTGAACTTTGTCCTTAGGCTAGTGGCTGCACATTAGAATCACCTGGGAACTTAAAAAATGTACCAGTTGGTTGGGATCTACTCCAGATCAACTGACATGAAATCTCTTGAGTGTCTGATGCACAGTGAATGAACTTTACAATTGACAGAACTTGGTTACTGATTATGATAGTATACATATTTACTCAGAATGTGTCAAATACAGTGTCCAAATACATGTGTCAAATACATGATAATTAAATAACATAGCAATCTTAGCAGGTATTACCATTTTACGGATGAGGAAGACAGGTTAAATACTTTTCCCCTAAATTACCTAGGTAGGAAGTGGTAGGTTTGAGACTAGGATTTTGTGAGTCTTAAGCAATTCTTTATTAACCCAGGGTTCAAGAACTTACATGAAAATGTGATTATATCTTTATTTTCACCAAACTCCAAGTTATATTAGCATGTTCTTTGGTTTTGGATGTAGCAACAAATCACAGTTGTGTTAGGAATACCTGTGACCCTGTTATCAATAAAAATCAGAAATATTTTCATATTAAATTACAGATGTTGCAGATCTCTCTCATTTATCCTAATGTGTACTTTAAAATTAGGCTAATTGTGAGATTCACCTCTAGATATTTTTTTATTTATTGTGTTAAAGAAGCACTATAATTGCTATATCACAAATTTGCTCTTTTAATATGGTATTTGAATGTAATTAATAATTCCTTTGCTAGGCAGGATACTATTTGCTGAGAGAGAGTTTAGTAGACAGCTTGATGTAGAGTAGAAAGGGAATAAAATATATTTGTTCGGCTTTCTTTCAGAGATCCTAATAAAAGAGACAGTATCTATCCCCATTTCTCTTTGACTTGAATTGGATTCCAAGTTCTTCATTTCATGTCAAAGTTACTAGATTAAAAACTAGTTTGGATTTAGAATACCTTTTTCCTAAGCACTTCCTAAAATATTAGAGAAGATAGTATGCATTATTTTGCCAGGTATTCTAACTGGCCTGTAGTCTGATACAGTTCTGTTCAGTAGAACTTTCCGCAGTGATGGAAATGTTTTGTATGTGTGCTATCTGGTATGGTAGCTATTAACCACAAGGATGCAAAGAAACAAAATAATATTACAGTAGTTAACAGCAATATAAGAACTTTAAATAATAGCTAGCAATACTACTTACATACCAGGCATTATTACAAGTGTTTTATGTATGATTACTTTTGTAATCGTTACAACAACTCTTTGAGGTGGATACTATTGTTAAGTCTCAGTTTACAGATGAGGAAACTGAGGCACAAAGAAGTTAAGTGTTTCCACAGGTCACTTAGCTAGTAATTAGTAGAACTGGTATAGACCCTGGCAGTCTGGTTTCTCTTATGTTACCTTTATAATATACTGCTTTATTGCTTTCTGCAAACCTCTAAATATGTATACAGAATGCCTTCAGAAACAGTATATTAAAAAGAATTTAAGATAAGCTATTTTGTTCTAATTATTAACAACATATTGTGCAGTACTTTATAGTACTTCACCCTTTGTTTTTGTTTGAGTCTAATCAGGGACTCAATTTACTTTTTTATTTCCTAAAAGTAAAGTTATACTAGATATAATAGTATTATTAGTAACCAGCACCGATACTGTTAAACAATATGTTCTTTGCAGTACACTAATACACAGGGCGGAAAGCCACTACCATATACAAATTCTTTTATAAGAACTGTAAGTATTTTGTTCCCCTCCAAGGTTAATTTAAAGCTGGGTTCAGTAATTGAACACTAATGTGGTTATTTTGTTCATTGAAACTAATTGAAATGTAATTCTGAGGTCATTTTTTGGTGAATTGGCTTTGGTTAATGGATATTTGGCTTTCCCTAGTCAACTACATGAAAAACTAACCTTTGTTACACCCAGTGTGTTATATTTCTTAACACAGTAAATAAAATATACTAAGCTAAACTTATGTACCTTTGGACACAGCAACTTTCAATGCAAAATTATAGAATGATATCTTAAAGGACATTTTAAAGGTAGTTAAATTCAACATGCATGAAACGAATAAGGCAAACAACTCAACTGATGAAAAGGTGACTAGCTATGACTGAGTTCATGGATAAACAGTGACAGCTATGTTTAATTACTGTCTGTCTAGCACAGTTATAAAATACCATTGGTTGTGAGTGAGATGTATCTTTACTTCAGAAGTGTTATAAAGTAAGGGAGAAATATACATGTTAGAATGGGTGAAATATAGTAGACTGTAAAAAGCTTCCCAGGCCAACCCATTTCATTTAAGATATTGATAGAAATGGATGGACTAGCATTACTGATGCTGCTAGTGCTAATAGAATGGTTTCTGTGTACGGAAGCTCACTTTTAAAAGGTGATCACTGGCGGATGGAAATTTGCCTTTGCTATGAGCCTTTCAGTTAATTGTAGAATTTGTTGAAAGAATGGATAAAGAGGAAAAGTAAGAAATAGTTCATAGGTAATATTATGTAAGCTAAGTGATGAAATTAAAGAGATGAAACTCTGTGTATGTGTGTTTTGAGAGTTATGCTAGTACTAGCAGCACAAATAGTACAGAGTAAAGTTATAGGCAAATGGTATCTTAATTTTGGCCGGGAAATCTAAGTACCATTTTTTTCACATTTCACTGTAAGTTCTAGTTTAATTTATTAGCTTTGGAAAATAGTTTTTTTGCATTATATTAAAAGGACAATAACCATCACCTAAAACAAACATATTTGAAATTTTATTAACCAAAACAAAGTTACTGTGTTACAAATGGTGTGTTCAAGGGTGGGTATATGAGTATAATTTCTTTGAGGTACAAAACATAATCTCTTACCACTACAACCCTTCAGCAGGAATGGAGATATAGCTCTTTAGTCTGGGCCATAGCCGGACATACCAAAACATCAGGTACCCCTGTCATGTCTGATAGTGGTTTTTTAAATTGATTTCCCCAAATCATCATCTCTTTCTGAGATTACCTTTATGAAGAAAAGTATCACATTGGTTGATTTGTAAATACTCTACTATGACTTTATTTTACTTGTTTGGCATAATTAAGTACTACTTGTATTGTTATATACTGTGATAACTCAGATGTGGCTTTTCTGTTCAGTGTCTTCAGGGCAGGAAAATGTTGCTTTTGTGTGCTTCATAGCAGCAGAGCACAGTGCTGGGTAAAATAATAGACACTCAATAAATAATACTTAAATTCAACCAAGTTGAATAATTTAGATTCCTACCATGAGTTTAGCTTCATTTGTATACTTTAAGCCTTTTTATTAGAGATTATTTCATTATAACTTCAGATGCACTGATAACATCATTCTTTCCTAAAGAATTTAGAGATTGTTGCTAAATAATTTGTTTCTAAATCTTTTCAGCTACTTTTCCCTTTCTACTTTATTACTTCATTCACTCAGTTACATATTGTTAACTGACCAGTTTCACCCTAAGGTCAAGCTAGACAGAGCTTGGAAATAGGAAGGAATTTTGTCATAGACCTCACTTTATGGAGATACACACATGCCCTTGAAAAAAAGTTCTTATAAAGAGTGGTATATTGATGTGTGAGGTGACTGATTTGCTTACAGTAAGTGTTTTTGGTAATACTTCAGTGATTATCTAAAATTTGGAAGCTTCCTTAGTTGATTGAAAATATCATTGGGTTTACACAGCAATGTTGAGGAACATACAGATTTGCCATTACAATACTTGAAACGTTTGACCTTTTCTTTTTGGAACTTTTCTAATTCCCTTAAAAAAGGAATTCTGAAATTAGGAGCATTCCATTTTCTAAAATAATAAGAAATGGTACTTTGCTAGAAAAGACCTATTTCTGAAATGCTGCATTTGTTGTTGAAATTTTTGATTTTTTTTGAACATAGACATTGATAATTTCTTTTAAATTTTATAGAGCCATCTAGCCCTTTAATACTTCTTTTGTAACCCTCCTGCCTTAATTTTCTTACCTAGTCTGGAGCCTTATGTAACTTCTGAAATATGTTGAGCTGCTTTGCACTGCTGTGTCTTCATTGCATTTGTCTAACCAATACTCAATCACAGATTTGTTAATTGTTCTGCTTTCTATGTACCTGGATTTGACCTGCTGAGCATATCTGGAAAAAATCACAGCTTTGCAGACTGGAGCCACTAAATATTCATGCTTTCCAATTTTCATTGGACTCTCAGAATTCCCCAGTAATCCTTTGTTCCTAGTTAGTTCTTTCTCATTTCTCAGAGCAGTTATTAAAAAATTTCTCCTTTCTTGTTTCCTAACTACACCACTTCCTTTCTTTTTCTCAGTAGATGCCTTATCTATTCATTAAAACTTAGATTAAATTATTTTATTTCTGGGACATGTTGAAATGATTGAAATGAAGGTAGATAGAGATTATGATTACTCTGACATTTGTTATGCCCAACCCTTGGAAGCATATAGCAAACTAAGAGGTAAATTTTGGAACAAAATTTGAAAGATGAATCTTTGTGATAATTTTGGTTGAATTTGTGAGCTAATTTTAGTATAAAATCACTTTTTTCAGTTATAATTACATTCTTGGAGTAGTTTTGCATTTTGAAATTTAAGATTAAAGGAAGTTTTTCTGTGCTGTGTAAAAGGTTCCAAATAAATATGCCATGTTTTTTTTATTTCAGCATAATGTATAATACATGAACTACACTACTTATAAACTTGATGAGATTTATCCATGTGATCACTTTCCAGATCAAGATATAAAACATTTCCTGCACTCCAGAAGATTCTGTATATCTCATCTCAGTTTTCTACCCTTTCCCTCCCTCACACCTCTTCCAACTTATGTAGCCATCAGTTAATTTTGTATTGTATTGTTTGGTTTCTTTTGCTTAATGTGATGTCTCTGAGATATTTTCATTTTATGACAAGTATCAGCAGTTCTTTTTCTTACTGCTACATACTATTCCACTTTATGAATATACCAAACTGTGTTAACACATTCTTTTGTGCTTTGACATTTGGATTATTTTCAGTTGTTGGCTGTTATGATAAATCTGCTGTGAACATTCTCATACATCTCTTGGTGAAGATATGCCCTCATTTCTTTTGGATACTTATACCTAGAGTGGAATTGCTGAATCATAGTATACTTAATACTACTTTTTTTTGTATTTTTTTTTATTAAGGTATCATTGATATACAGTCTTATGAAGGTGTCACATGAGCAACATTATGGTTATTACAGTCATCCATATTATCAAGTCCCCCCCGCAACCCCGTACAGTCACTGTCCATTAGCATAGTAAGATGCTGTACAGTCACTACTTGTCTTCTCTATGCTATGCTTCCTTTCCCATGTCCCACCTACATTATGTGTGCTAATCATGCTGCCCTGTAGTCCCCTTTTCCCTCCCTCCCCAATCCCTTCCCTTTAGTAACTGCTAGTCCCTTCTTAGAGTCTGAGTCTGCTGCTGTTTAGTTCCTTCAGTTTTGCTTTGTTGTTATACTCCATAAATGAGGGAAATCATTTGGTACTTGTCTTTGTCTGCCTGGTTTATTTTATGGAGCATAATACCCTCTAGCTCCATCCATGTTATTGCAAATAGTAGAATTTGTTTTTTTCTTATGGCTGAATAATATTCCATTGCGTATATGTACCACCTCTTCTTTATCCATTCATCTACTGATGGACACTTATGTTACTTCCATTTCTTGGCTATTGTAAATAGTGATGCGATAAACATAAGGGTGCATGCATCTTTTTGAATCTGAGATCCTGCATTCTTAGGATAAATACCTAGGAGTGGACTTGCCGGGTCCAATGGTATTTCTATTTTTAGTTTTTTGAGAAAACCTCCTTATTTTTTTCCACAATGGTTGGACTAATTTACATTCTGACCAGCAGTGTAGGAGGGTTCCACTTTCTCCGCATCCTCGCCAATATTTGTTGTTGTTTGTATTTTGGATGTTGGCCATCCTTACTGGTGTGAGGTGATATCTCATTGTGGTTTTAATTTGCATTTCTCTGATGATTAGTGATGTGGAGCATCTTTTCATGTGCCTGTGGCCATCTGAATTTCCTCTTTGGAGAAGTGTCTATTCATGTCCTCTGCCCATTTCTTAATTGGATTCTTTGCTTTTTGTTTGTTGAGGTGCATGAGCTCTTTATATATTTTGGATGTCAACCCCTTATTGGATATGTCATTTATGAATATATTCTTCCATACTGTAGGTTGTCTTTTTGTTCTATTGATGGTGTCCTTTGCTGTACAGAAGCTTTTTAGCTTGATATAATCCCACTTGTTCGTTTCTGCTTATGTTTTCGCTTGCCTGGGGAGATATGTTCATGGACAAGTTGCTTATGTTTATGTCCAAGAGATTTTTGCCTATGTTTTTTTCTAAGAGTTTTATGGTTTCATGACTTACATTCAGGTCTTTGATCCATTTTGAGTTTACTTTTGTGTATGGGGTTAGACACTAAACCAGTTTCATTCTCTTACATGTAGCTGTCCGGTTTTGCCAACACCAGCTGCTGAAGAGGCTGTCATTTCCCCATTGCATATCCATGGCTCCTTTATCATATTTTAATGGACCGTATATGTTTGGGTTAATGTCTGGACTCTCTGTTCCGTTCCACTGGTCTGTGGGTCTGTTCTTGTGCCAGTACCAGATTGTCTTGATTACTGTGGCTTTGTAGTGGAGCTTGAAGTCTGTGAGTGTAATTCCCTGTTTTATTCTTCCTTCCCAGGATTGCTTTGGCTATTCAGGGTCTTTTGTGGTTCCATATGAATTTTAGAACTATTTGTTCCAGTTCATTGAAGAATGCTGTTGGTAGTTTGATAGGGATTGCATTGAATCTGTAGATTGCTTTAGGTAGTATAGCCATTTTGACAATATTTATTCTTCCTAGCCAAGAGCGTGGGATGAATTTCCATTTGTTAGTGTCCTCTTTAATTTCTCTTAGGAATGTCTTGTAGTTTTCAGGGTATAGGTCTTTCACTTCCTTCGTTAGGTTTATCTAGGTATTTTAATCTTTTTGATGCAATTGTGAATGGAATTGTTTTCCTGATTTCTCTTTCTGTTAGCTTATCGTTAGTGTATAGGAAAGCAACAGATTTCTGTGTATTAATTTTATATCCTGCAACCTTGCTGAATTCAGTTATTAGTTCCAGTTTTTTTGGAGTGGATTCTTTAGGGTTTTTTATTTACAATATCATGTCATCTGCAAACAGGGACAGTTTAACTTTTTCCTGCCTATCTGGATGCCTTGTATGTCTTTGTGTTGTCTGATTGCCGTGGCTAGGACCTCCAGTACTATGTTGAATAGAAGTGGGGAGAGTGGGCATCCTTGTCTTGTTCTCGATCTTAAAGGAAAAGCTTTCAGCCTCTCGCTGTTAAGTATAATGTTGGCTGTGGGTTTGTCATATATGCCCTTTATTATGTTGAGGTACTTGCCCTCTATACCCATTTTGTTGAGAGTTTTTATCATGAATGGATGTTGAATTTTGTCAAATGCTTTTTCAGCATCTATGGAGATGATCATGTGGTTTTTGTCCTTCTTTTTGTTAATGTGGTGTATGATGTTAATGGATTTTCGAATGTTGTATCATCCTTACATCCCTGGGATGAATTCCACTTGATCATGATGGATGATCTTTTTGATGTATTTTTTAATTTGGTTTGCTAATATTTTGCTGAGTATTTTTGCATGTATGTTCATCAGGGATATTGGTCTGTAACTTTCTTTTTTTGTGGTGTCTTTGCCTGGTTTTGGTATTAGAGTTTGGAACTATTCCCTGCTCTTCTACTTTTTGGAAAACCTTACAGAGGATGGGTATTAGGTCTTCTCTAAATGTGAAATTTCAGCAGTGAAGCCATCTGGTCCAGGACGTTTTGTTCTTTTTTTTGTTTTGTTTTGTTTTTTTAATTTAGGTATTATTGATAAACACTCTTATGAAGGTTTCACATGAAAATCAATGTAGTTACTACCCATATTATCGAGTCCCCCCCCCATACCTTATTGCAGTCCAGGGCGTTTTGTTCTTAGGTAGTTTTTTGATTACAATTCAATTTGGTTGTTGGTAATTGGTCTATTCAGTTTTTCTGTTTCTTCCTGGTTTAGTCTTGGAAGGTTGTATTTTTCTTGAAACTTGTCCATTTCTTCTAGGGTATCCAGTTTCTTAGCATATAATTTTTCATAGTATTTTCTCATAAATATTTGTATTTCTGTGGTGTCTGTAGTGATTTTTCATTTCACATCTTTGATTCTTTTTATGTGTGTACACTTTTTTTCTTGGTAAATCTGGCTACGGGTTTATCTATATTTTCAAATAACCAGCTCCTGGTTTCATTTCCAATGTTTTATTCTTCTCAATTTTATTTATTTCTGCTCCAATCTTTATTATGTCCCTCCCTCTGCTGACTTTGAGCCACATTTTTTGTTCTTTTTCTAGTTTTATTGTGAGTTTAGACTGTTCATTTGGAATTGTTCGTCTTTCTTGAGGTAAGCCTGTACTGCAATATACTTCCCTCTAATAGTGGCCTTTGCTGCATTCCACAGATTTTGGGGTGTTGAGTTGTTGTTTTCATTTGTCTCCATATATTGCTCGATATATGATTTTATTTGGTCATTGACCCATTGATTATTTAGGGGCACGTTGTTAAGCTTCCATATGTTTGTGGGGTATTTTGTTTTGTTTGCATAATTTATTTCTAATTTCATACTCTTGTGGTCTGAGAAGTTGGTTGGTACAATTTCAATCCTTCTGTATTTACTGAGGTTCTTTTTTTGGCCTAGTATTTGATCTGTTGTGGAAAATGTTCCATGTGCACTCAAGAAGAATGTGTATCCTGCTGCTGTTGGGTCGAGTGTTCTGTACGTGTCTTTTAGGTCCATCTATTCTAATGTGTTGTTTATTGCCTCTGTCTCCTTACTTATTTTGTGTCCAGTTGATCTGTCCTTTGGAGTGAGTGATGTGTAGATGTCTTGTAAAATGAATGCATTGCATTCTATTTCCCCCTTTAATTCTGTTTGTATTTGTTTCACATATGTAGGTGCTTTTAGGTTGGGTGTGTAGATATTTATAATGGTTATATGCTCTTGTTGGTGTGACCCCTTTATCGTCATATAATTCCCTTCTTTGTCTCTTTTTACATTCTTTGTTTTGAAGTCTATTTTGTCTGATACAAGTACTGCAACTCCTGCTTTTTTCTCCCTATTATTTGCATGCAATATCTTTTTCTGTCCCTTCACCTTTTGTTTATGTATGTCTTTGAGTTTGAAATGAGTCTCTTGTAGGCAGCATATCGGTGGGTCCTGTTTGTTAATCCATTCTGTAGCTCTATGTCTTTTGATTGTTGTATTCAGTCCATTTATATTTAGGGTGATTATCGAAAGATACGTACTTATTGCCACTGCAGGCTTTAGATTCATTGTTATCAAAAGTTCAAGGGCAGCTTGTTTACTATCTAACAGTCTAACTTTACTCGCTTATTATGTCATTTACAACACAATCTAAGGGTTCTTTTTTCTCTCTTTTTTTTCTTCCTCCTCCACTCTTTATATATTAGGTGTCGTATTCTGTACCCTTTGTGTATCCCTTGACTGATTTTGTGGGTAGTTCATTTAATTTTGCATTTGTTTAGCAATTAATTGGTCTGCCTTTTTTACGGTGGTTTTATTTTCATTGTGACAGGAAATGCCTTAGGAGCACTTCTGTCTATAGCAGTCCCTTTAAAATATACTGTAGAGATTTTTTTTGGAATGTAAATTCCCTCAACTTTTGTTTATTTGGAAATTGTTTTTTCCCTGCTTCACATTTAAATTCTAATCTTGCCGTATAGAGTATTCTTGGTTCTAGGCCCTTTGTTTCATTGCATTAAACATATCATGCCACTCCCTTCTGGCCTGTAAGGTTTCTGCTGAGAAGTCTGATGATAGCCTGAGCAGTTTTCCTTTGTACATGATCTTTTTTTTCTCTCTGACTTCTTTTAATACTCTATCCTTGTCCTTGAACTTTTCCATGTTAATCATTATATGTCTTGGTGTTTTCTTCCTTAGGTCGCTTGTGTTGGGAGGTCTGTGCACTCCCACAGCCTGGGAGACTGTCTCCTTCCCCAGATGGGGAATTTTTCAGCAGTTACCTCCTGAAAGACACTTTCTATCCCTTTTTCTCTCTCTTTTTCTTCTGGTACCCCTATAATGGGAATATTCTTCCATTTGGATTGGTTGCACAGTTCTCTTTTTTTCTTTTATTCCTAGAGATTCTTTTTTCTCTCTGTGCTTCAGCTTTGCATTCCTTTTCTCTATAATTTCTATGTCATTTCCTGTCTCCTCTACCTCATCTAATCTGCTTTTAAATCCCTCTATTGTATGTTTCATTTCAGATACTGTATTTTTCAAAGTTTCTGTCTCTTTCTTGAAGTCCTCCCTGTGGTCTTGACTATTTTTCCATAGCTCTGTGAACATGTTTATGATTTTTATTTTGACATCTTTATCATGAATATTGGTGATACTCAGTTTCTCTTGGGCCTCTTTCTGGTGTTCCTGGGATTTTGGTTTGTACAAGATTCTTTTGCTGTTTTCATATTTCTAATGATTACTATGAATAAGAACTTTGTTTAGGCAGTGCCCTCTTGAACCCAGAAGCTCTGCTGTCTGGAGCCGCCCAGCCCCTGGAGTGACGGTGTGGTTGCAGACATACAGTGCTGGTGCCTGCTAGGAGAAACTTCAAAACTGCAGTGCCTGCCTCCACTCCAGGTCAAGTGGACTGAGCGTTCAGGGAGGAGCCTCTGCGTTATGACCCTTTAGGTGCCATAGGCGGGGCCATCCTTTGGCCTGGTGTGATGCCTCAGCAGCAGGTGAGCAGACAAGTGCCTGCTGAGAGGAAGGAGTAGTAGGCTGCATGTCACAGTGGGGGACCTTGGCGCTGCATCACCAGCCAGGGAGATGGAGCACCTGAAGCTCCTGAAAGTGCTGGGCTGAGTGTGCTAGGATGAGTTTGTCCACCTGTCCTTTCTCCTGAGCTGCAACCTCTTTGTAATCCTTGCCCATTTAACAGCCATCTTGCTCTTGGGAAGCCTTTCAAAGTGACTGCCTTTCTCTTGTCCCAGAGTGGCTCGTTGTGGGTACCTGTTCTCCACAAGTGCTGGAATCTCAGTCTCTCCCAGTATTTTGCCTGTCTTTGCTTTCCAACCCCTCTTATTGCCAGAGCACCATGTAAGGTTGGTTTGTGCTCCTGGAGTGGATCTCCATTGCTGGTTGTTTGGCAGTCCTGGTCTTCTACTACCTCTCTGCTCCGTTTCTCTTCCTCGCAGTAAGCTAGGGAGTGGGGACAGCTTGGGTCCTGCTGGATCACAGCTTTGCTACTTAACCCTTTTCTGTGAGGTCTTCACAGGTAGTCTGTTGTAGTCCTCTTTCCCGTTGCTTTTTCAGGATTATTTTTATTTGCTGTATTTTCGTGTTAGAAGTGGTTTTTGGAGGAGGTTTCTGCCTCACTTCTCAGGCTGCCATCTTGTTTAATCCATCACCTTAATACCATTTTTGTAATGGAACCAAATCATTAACTTTATCCCTATCCTATCTATAGACAATTTCATTCCTTTTTGTAAAGAATACAAAAAGACTCAAAATAGAAATACCATTTGACCCAGGAATCCCACTCCTAGGAATTTACCCTAAGAATACAGCAGCCCAATTTGAAAAAGACAGATGCACCCCTATGTTTATCACGGCACTACTTACAATAGCCAAGAACTGGAAGCAACCTAAGTGTCCATCAGTAGATGAATGGCTAAAGAAGAGGTGGTACATATACACAGTGGAATATTATTCAGCCATAAGAAGAAAACAAATCCTACCATTTGCAACAGCATGGATGGAGCTAGAGGGTATCATGCTCAGTGAAATAAGCCCAGCAGAAAAAGACAAGTATCAAATGATTTCACTCATATGTGGAGTATAAGAACAAAGAAAAAACTGAAGGAACAAAACAGCAGCAGACTCATAGAACCCAAGAACGGACTAATAGTTACCAAAGGGAAAGGGACTGGGGAACATGGGTGGGAAGGGAGGGAGGGATAAGGGGGAAAAAGGGGCATTACGATTAGCAGATGCAATGTTGGGGGGACATGGAGATGGCTGTACAACTCAGAGAAGACAAGTAGTGATTCTATAGCATCTCACTACGCTGATGGACAGTGACTGTAATGGGGTTGGTGGGGGGGACCTGATGAAGGGGGTAGTTTAACCATAATATTGCACATATAACTGTAGATTAATGATACCAAAATAAATTTAAAAAAAGAATACAAAAAGAACATTGTTTTCTAACAAGATTCTAAAAAGAAGGCATATTTTTATTTTTATTTATGTATAAAATTAAAATTCTTCATTTGGTTTCAAATTGAACTGTTTGATTCTGTTGGTACTTCTTTCAGTATTATTTATAAGTCCTTTATTTTCCTTCTGTGTTCAGTATTGAACATTTTTCTCTGTTATGGTCTGTTCTGTTCCCTATGAGATTATCTTTATTATTTATTAGAGGATTTCTCTGACTGCTTATGATACTGTGAAAAATAATCAGTGGTTTTCCTGGTAGAAACATGGGTTTTCTTCTTTTTTTTTTTGGCCTTTCAGATACTTGCAATGTCCAAAGTAGAAGGAAATACTGGATTTAGAGACCAAAGGCCTGGATTCTAATTCTCTTTTTTACCAGCATGTCCTTGTGTAAAGTTTACTTCACTGCCTCATTTATATTGAGTATAAGCATGTATGTCCTGGTCATTTTGGAGGATGTTGGCTAGTAAATGAGCTAATGTAATAGTGTTCTGTAGACTGTGACATACGAATATAAGAAGTTTTCTTTTTCAGGTGACGTTTTGTACATTTACAGATTTTTAAGCACTATTCATCCAGTTTGTAAAACAAAATACAAGTTGCAGTTTTCAGAGGCATGCATCAGGGCAGAGGAGTGTATATAGAGAGTGCTGACTGCCTGATTAGTCAAGTCTGTTTCAGGAATTGATGAACTATGTACTAGACACTGCTTAGAATTTATATATTTTTAGAAGTTGAACTTTCATTTACATCCAGGAGTGATTTAGAATTCAGGTGATTTTAAGTCTGAGGTTTAAACCAGAGTGTCAGATTATTGATACACATTGATGTACTTTCCAAATGAAATTGACTGTACTCACCAATCAGTACAATCTCCTGTAGAGGAATACCTATATTGGACAAAGGTTATAATCTGAAATTGACTAGTAAACCTGGATGAACCCAAAGCAAGTTAGATCACCCTAGTTGTCAGTATTATTGAGCTGTGATAGCCTGACAAATCTGTCTTCACTATAACAGATATAGGTCAGAACACTATCCAGGGACAGTGTTGGGAGACACACTGCCAAATTTAATTTGTTTGAACACTCCTAACAGTTAAGTTAATTTAGTTTCAGCTTTTATATAGTCGTGGTCAGGATCTGGTCCTGTGTCCTGTGCCATCTTGTTTGGATTTTGTATATTTCTTCATTCTACAGATGATTTGTCTTTTTTTATTTTTATTTTGGTATCATATACTGATTTGCAATCACATGAGCAACATTGTGGTTACTAGATATGCCCCATTATCAAGATTCCACCACATACCCCATCACAATCACTGTCTGTCAGCGTAGTAAGATGCTATAGAGTCACTGCTTGTCTTCTCTGTGCTATACTGCCTTCCCTGTGTCCCCCCTTCACCACATTATGGGGGCTAATCGTAATGCCCCTTATTCGCCTTCTCCCTCCCTTCCTGCCCACCTCCCCAGTCCCTTTCCCTTTGGCAACTGTTAGTCCATTCTTGGGTTCTGTGAGTCTGCTGCTGTTTTGTTCCTTCAGTTTTTCCTTTGTTGTTATGCTCCACAGATGAGTGAAGTCATTTGGTACTTGTCTTTCTCTGCCTGGTTTATTTCACTGAGCATAATACCCTCTAGCTCCATGCATGTTGTGCAAATGGTAGGATTTGTTTTCTTCTTATGGCTGAATAATATTCCATTGTGTATATGTACCACCTCTTCTTTATCCATTCATCTACTGATGGACACATAGGTTGCTTCCATTTCTTGGTTATTGTAAATAGTGGTGCAATAAACATAGGGGTGCATGCGTCCTTTTCAAACTGGGCTGCTGCATTTGTATGGTGAATTCCTAGGAGTGGAATTCCTGGGTCAGTCAAATGGTATTTCTATTTTGAGTTTTTTGAGGAACCTGCATACTGGTTTCCACAATGGTTGAACTATTTTACGTTCCCACCAGCGGTATAGGAGGGTTCCCCTTTCTCCACATTCTTGCCAGCATTTGTTGTTCCTAGTCTTTTCTGTGTTGGCCATCCTAACTATTGTGAGGTGATATTTATTTCACTGTGGTTTTAATTTGCATTTATTTCTCTGATGATTAGTGATGTGGAGCATCTTTTCATGTGCCTGTTGCCATCTGAATTTCTTCTTTGGAGAAGTGTCTGTTCAGCTCCTCCACCCATTTTTTAATTGGCTTATTTGCTTTTTGTTTGTTGAGGTGTGTGAGCTCTTTATGTATTTTGGATGTCAACCCCTCATCAGATATGTCATTTATGAATATATTCTCCCATACTGTAGGATGTCTTTTTGTTCTACCGATGGTGTCCTTTGCTGTACAGAAGCTTTTTATTTTGATATAGTCCCACTTGTTCATTTTTGCTTTTGTTCCCTTGCCTGGGGAGATATGTTCATGAAGATGTTGCTCATGTTTATGTCCAAAAGATTTTCGCCTATTTTTTTTTCTAAGAGTTTTATGGTTTCATGATTTACATTCCGGTCTTTGATCCATTTTGAGTTTACTTTTGTGTATGAGGTTAGACAGTAATCCAGTTTCATTCTCTTATATGTAGCTGCCCAGTTTTGCTAACACCAGCTGTTGAAGAGGCTGCCATTTCCCCATTGTATATCCATGGCTCCTTTATGATATATTAATTGACCATATATGCTTGGGTTTATATCTGGGCTCTCTATTCTGTTCCACTGGTCTATGGGTCTGTTCTTGTGCCAGTACCAAATTGTCTTGATTATTCTGGCTTAGTAGTAGAGCTTGACGTCAGGTAGCGTAAATTGGGATATTTTAATCAGGAGTTTCTATCAAATTTTTTTCTGTGAACAGAGTTTCACTCTAGCTCTGTGTCTAATAAATAAATCTGGCATTTATGAAGCCTGAGTATCCTAGATGCTACACAAAGTAATTGCTTCTGATTATGTCATTTTTGTTTTGGTTTTAAAGAAGCTGACAAAGTCAGTATATGTATTATAATAAAAATATAACTTCACATGACCCTTTCCTTAGCTTGGTTGAGTAGATTGTATTTTTCTGTGTTTAGTTTTTAGTTGCATTTATTATGATTTTAAGTTACTCAAAAATAGTTTCTTAAGTAAGTAAAATGGTTTATTTACTGTATTTTAGTTTAGGTTTTTATTCTTGGCCAACTTCTCATTAGTTTCTTCTGGTCTATGGTTGCAGTGGGGTAGGTAGTATGAGATAAAAATTAAAGGAAATACATTATGCAAATTCCAATCATATAATGGATATGAAGTATAAAATAAACTTTGAAATTTTAGGACTGAAAAGTATAGGCTTAATTCTGCATGGTGGTGTGTGTGTGTGTGAGAGAGAAAAAAATTAGATGGGAGAGCTGGACTTGGAGCACTGAAATGGAGTAAGGGAGAAAAGTAGCAGAGAATAAAGAGAAAATGAAATATGCTAGAAACAGACGGATAAAACAGCTTATTCTTGGAAAACCGTTATGAATTCACATTACAGTACTGTAAGAAAATTGATCTTCAAAAATAAGCAATGCTTATGTGAATTTTTCTAGGTCTTTGAGAAGAATAGCCAGGAAAATACAAAAACCCCACAGCATATTTCTGGGGGTATATAGACCCAAAAATGTTATATAATGTTTTATGAGTAAGTTCTGTGCTACTTCTCTGGACTTCTCAAACCCTTCTTTAATTAGATTTTGTTCATTTAAACTGAAGAAGTAACCACTGTTCATCTATACAAATCATATTGTTTATCTGACTTTCTTAGATCATAAATTCTCCATCAAGGGGTTTGTTTTAAGTAAATGCACTAAATATACACAAACTTGAAATAATTGTAAGGGTTTACTACATGTTTCAAAGACTTCATGACTCTTTACTACTCATTATTTTTTTGGGAGGTTGGAGGGGTGAAGTAATAAACAGTTAACAATGGTATAAATGCCAGTATAGAAAACAATCAAACTTTATTTCATGTTAGTCTTTGATTATACTGGTTTCTCAACATCAGCTTTTACTTAAAAAAAAAATTGAGGGGCAGTTGACACATATATAGTTAACCATTTTAAAGTGTACAATTCAGTGGCGTTTAGTATAGTCATACTGTTGTACAACTTCCACTTCTCTCTAGTTTCAAAACATTTTAAACACACCGGAAAAATATACCCTTATCTGTTATCACTCCCCATTTACTCCACCAAAATTCAGTCCCTTGGCATCCACTTATCTGTTTTCTTTCTTGGTTGATTTGCTTATTCATGATATTTCATAGAAATGGAATCATTTAATATGTATCTGGGTTTTTTTGTTTAGCATAATGGTTTTGAGGTTCATCCCAGGTGTTTCTTGTGTTAGTACTTATTTTTATGGTTGAATGATACTCCATTGTATGTATATACCATGAGTTGTTTATTCATCTGATGCACATTTTGCCCACTGTTAATAATGCCACTGTAAGTATTTATGTACAAATTTCTCTGTGAACATATGTTTTCATTTTTCCTGTGTTTATACGTGTAGGTCAATTGCTGGATAATATGGTTAATTCTTTGTTTAACTTTGAGGAATTGCCAAGCTATTTTTGACAGTGACTGCACTATTTTACTTTCCACTATCAATGTAGGATTTCTGTTGCTCCACATCCTTTCCAACACCTGTCATTTTTATTTTTATTGCTTTGATTAGAAAAAAAAATCACCGTTTGGCTTACTGTAGCTTTGTAGTGAGTTTTGAAATTGAGAAGTGTGAGCCCTCCAAATTTTTTCTTTTTCAGTATTGTTTTGACTGTTTGGAACCTTTGGAATTTCATATGAATTTTTGAGGGCTGACTTTTCCATTTCCACATCCTAGTGGGTATGAAGTAGTATCTCATTGTTTTTTGACTTGAATTTTCTGAGTGACCAATGAAGCTGAATATTTTTTTATGTTCTCATTGGCCAGTTGTATCTAATCTTTGGAAAAATGTCTTTTCAATTCCATTGATCATTTTTTAAAGATTTTTTTTAAGTTAAAAGAATTCTTCATATATTCTGAATACTAAACCCTTACGTATTTTTATGTGATTTGCAAATATTTTCCCCCATTTTTGTGAGTTGTCTTTTAACACTCTTGGTAGTGTCCAAAGTTTTTGTTTGGTGGGGTACAATTTTTTCCTTTATATACTTGTGCTTTTGCTGTCATGTCTCAGAAGCTATTGCTAACTCCAACATCATAGGTTGATCCTATGTTTTCTTCTGAGAGTTTCATAGTTTTAGCCCTTATATTTAGGTTTTTGGTCTATTTTGAGTAGTTTTATATTTGGTGTGAGGTGATAGTCCAGCTTCATTCTCTTTCATGTGGATGTCAAATTATCCTGACATCTTGTTTAAGAATCTGTTCCTTCCCCCATTGAATTGTTTGCCCCCTTGTTAAAAATCAGTTGGACATAGATGTGTGGGTCTATTTCTGCACTCTCAATTGTTTTCCATTGATTTATATGTGTAGCCTTATGCTAGTACCACTCTGTTATGATTACAGTTTTGTATTAAGTTTTGAAGCTGGGAATTGTGAACACTCCAACTTTGTTTTTCTCTTTTTCAATATTGTTTTGATTATTTGGGGCCCCTTACAATTCTTTTTGAATTTATGGATTAACTTTTCCATCTGAAAAAAGGCCATTGGAATTTTTATAGGGATTGCAGTGAATCTGTATATGACTTTGGGGGGAGTATTGTGACCTTAGCAATATTAATATGCTCTTCCAGTCATTGAGCATGGATGCCTTCCATTTTATTTAGGTCTTAATTTCTTTCAGCAATGTTTTGTAGTTTTCAGTTTACAAGTCTTTAACACCGTAGATTAAATTTAATCTTAGGTGTTTTATTATTTGGATACTACTGTAAATGGAATTGTTTTAATTTCCTGTTTTGATCATTTTGAAATAACTGATTTTTGTATATTGATCTTATACCCTGCAACTTGGCTCTATTCATTTATTAGTATCTTTATTTATTTATTTATTTATTTATTTATTTAAATATAATTTATTTTATTATCATTAATTTACAATTACATGTGCAATATTACGATTATTAAACTACCCCTTCATCAGGTCCCCCCCACCAACCCCATTACAGTCACTGTCCATCAGCGTAGTGAGATGCTATAGAATCACTACTTGTCTTCTCTGAGTTGTACTGCCCTCCCCGTGCCCCCCCAACATTACATCTGCTAATCGTAATGCCCCTTTTTCCCTCTTATCCCTCCCTTCCCGCCCATTTTCCCCAGTCCCTTTCCCTTTGGTAACTATTAGTCCGTTCTTGGGTTCTGTGAGTCTTGTGCTGTTTTGTTCCTTCAGTTTTTTTCTTTGTTCTTATACTCCACATATGAGTGAAATCATTTGATACTTGTCTTTTTCGGCTTGGCTTATTTCACTGAGCATAATACCCTCTAGCTCCATCCATGTTGTTGCAAATGGTAGGATTTGTTTTCTTCTTATGGCTGAATAATATTCCATTGTGTATATGTACCACCTCTTCTTTATCCATTCATCTACTGATGGACACTTAGGTTGCTTCCATTTCTTGGCTATTGTAAATAGTGCTGCAATAAACATAGGGGTGCATCTGTCCTTTTCAAATTGGGCTGCTGCATTCTTAGGGTAAATTCCTAGGAGTGGAATTCCTGGGTCAAATGGTATTTCTATTTTGAGTTTTTTGAGGAACCTCCATACTGCTTTCCACAATGGTTGAACTAATTTGCATTCCCACCAGCAGTGTAGGAGGGTTCCCTTTTCTCCACATCCTCGCCAACATTTGTTGTTGTTTGTGTTTTGGATGTTGGCCATCCTCACTGGTGTGAGGTGATATCTCATTGTGGTTTTAATCTGCATTTCTCTGATGATTAGCGATGTGGAGCATCTTTTCATGTGCCTGTTGGCCATCTGAATTTCTTCTTTGGAGAAGTGTCTATTCATGTCCTCTGCCCATTTCTTAATTGGATTATTTGCTTTCTGTTTGTTAAGGTGCATGAGTTCTTTATATATTTTGGATGTCAACCCTTTATCAGATACGTTTTTTATGAATATATTCTCCCATACTGTAGGATGTCTTTTTGTTCTACTGATGGTGTCCTTTGCTGTACAGAAGCTTTTCAGCTTGATATAGTCCCACTTGTTCATTTTTGCTTTTGTTTCCCTTGCCCGGGGAGATATGTTCATGAAGAAGTTGCTCATGTTTATGTCCAAGAGATTTTTGCCTATGTTTTTTTCTAAGAGTTCTATGGTTTCATGACTTACATTCAGGTCTTTGATCCACCTTGAGTTTACCTTTGTGTATGGGGCTAGACAGTAGTCCAGTTTCATTCTCTTACATGTAGCTGTCCAGTTTTTCCAACACCAGCTGCTGAAGAGGCTGTCATCTCCCCATTGTATATCCAAGGCACTTTTATCAAATATTAATTGACTGTATATGTTTGGGTTAATGTTTGGATTTTCTATTCTGTTCCACTGGTCTGTGGGTCTGTTTTTGTGCCAATACCAAATTGTCTTGATTACTGTGGCTTTGTAGTAGAGCTTGAAGTCAGGGAGTGTAATTCCCCCTGTTTTATTCCTCCTTCTCAGGATTGCTTTGGCTATTCGGGGTCTTTTGTGGTTCCATATGAATTTTAGAATTATTTGTTCCAGTTCATTGAAGAAAGCTGTTGGTAGTTTGATAGGGATTGCATTGAATCTGTAGATTGCTTTAGGTAGTATAGCCATTTTGACAATATTTATTCTTCCTAGCCAAGAGCATGGGATGCATTTCCATTTGTTAGTGTCCTCTTTAATTTCTCTTAGGAGTGTCTTGTAGTTTTCAGAGTACAGGTCTTTCACTTCCTTCGTTAGGTTTATTCCTAGGTATTTTATTCTTTTTGATGCAATTGTGAATGGAATTGTTTTTCTGATTTCTCTTTCTGTTAGTTCATCATTAGTGTATAGGAAAGCAACAGATTTCTGTGTGTTAATTTTGTATCCTGCAACTTTGCTGAATTCAGATATTAGTTCTAGTAGTTTTGGAATGGAATCTTTAGGGTTTTTTATGTACAGTATCATGTCATCTGCAAATAGTGACAATTTGACTTCTTCTTTACCAATCTGGATGCCTTGTATGTCTTTGTTTTGTCTGATTGCTGTGGCTAGGACCTCCAGTACTATGTTGAATAACAGTGGAGAGAGTGGGCATCCCTGTCTTGTTCCCGATCTTAGATGAAAAGCTTTCAGCGTCTCGCCGTTAAGTATGATGTTAGCTGTGGGTTTGTCATATATAGCCTTTATGATGTTGAGGTACTTGCCCTCTATACCCATTTTGTTGAGAGTTTTAATCAGGAATGGATGCTGAATTTTGTCAAATGCTTTTTCAGCATCTATGGAGATGATCATGTGGTTTTTGTTCTTCTTTTGTTGATGTGGTGGATGATGTTGATGGATTTTCGAATGTTGTACCATCCTTGCATCCCTGGGATGAATCCCACTTGATCATGGTGTATGATCCTCTTGATGTATTTTTGAATTCGGTTTGCTAATATTTTGTTGAGTATTTTTGCATCTACGTTCATCAGGGATATTGGTCTGTAATTTTCTTTTTTGGTGAGGTCTTTGCCCGGTTTTGGTATTAGAGTGATGCTGGCTTCATAGAATGAGTTTGGAAGTATTCCCTCCTCTTCTATTTTTTGGAAAACTTTAAGGAGAATCGGTGTTATTTCTTCTCTATATGTCTGGTAGAATTCAGAGGTGAATCCATCAGGCCCAGGGGTTTTGTTCTTGGGTAGTTTTTTGATTACCAATTCGATTTCGTCACTGGTGATTGGTCTGTTTAGTTTTTCTGTTTCTTGCTTGGTCAGTCTTGGAAGGTTGTATTTTTCTAAGAAGTTGTCCATTTCTTCTATGTTTTCCAGCTTGTTAGCATATAGATTCTCATAATATTCTCTTATGATTCTTTGTATTTCTGTGGGGTCCGTCGTGATTTTTCCTTTCTCATTTCTGATTGTGTTTATGTGTGTAGATTCTCTTTTTCTCTTAATGAGTCTGGCTAGGGGTTTATCTATTTTGTTTATTTTTTCAAAGAACCAGCTCTTGGTTTTATTGATTTTTTCTATTGTTTTATTCTTCTCAATTTTATTTATTTCTTCTCTAATCTTTATTATGTCCCTCCTTCTGGTGACTTTGGGCCTCATTTGTTCTTCTTTTTCCAATTTCAGTAATTGTGTCTTTAGACTATTCATTTGGGAATGTTCTTCCTTCTTTAAATAGGCCTGGATTGCAATATACTTTCCTCTTAGAACTGCCTTTGCTGCGTCCCACAGAAGTTGTGGCTTTGTGTTGTTGTTGTCATTAGTCTCCATATATTCTTTGATTTCTGTTTTGATTTGGTCGTTAACCCATTGATTAATTAGGAGAGTGTTGTTAAGTCTCCATGTATTTGTGAGCCTTTTTGATTTCTTTCTAAAATTTATTTCTAGTTTTATACCTTGGTGATCTGAGAAGTTGGTTGGTAGGATTTCAATATTTTTGAAATTACTGAGGTTCTTTTTGTGGCCTAGTATGTGGTCTATTCTGGAAAATGTTCCATGTGCACTTGAGAAGAATGTGTATCCTGTTGCTTTTGGGTGTAGAGTTCTGTAGATGTCTGTTAGGTCCATCTGTTCTAGTGTGTTGTTCAGTGCCTCTGTGTCTTTACTTATTTTCTGTCTGGTTGATCTGTCCTCTGGAGTGAGTGGTGTGTTGAAGTCTCCTAAGATGAATGCATTGCTGTCTATTTCCTCCTTTAATTCTGTTAGTATTTGTCTCACATATGCTGGCGCTCCTGTGTTGGGTGCATATATATTTATAATGGTTATATCTTCTTGTTGGACTGACCCCTTTATCATTATGTAATGTCCTTCTTTATCTTTTGCTCCTTTCTTCATTTTGAAGTCTATTTTGTCTGATACAAGTACTGCAACACCTGCTTTTTTCTCTTTGTTGTTTGCATGAAATATCTTTTTCCATCCCTTCACTTTTAGTCTGTGTATATCTTTGGATTTGAGGTGAGTTTCTTGTAGGCAGCATATAGATGGGTCTTGCTTTTTTATCCATTCTGTTACTCTGTGTCTTTTGATTGGTGCATTCAGTCCATTTACATTTAGGGTGATTATTGATAGGTATGTACTTATTGCCATTGCTGGCTTTAGATTCGTGGTTACCAAGGGTTCAAGGGTTGCTTCTTTACTATCTAACAATCTAACTTAACTTTCTTGTTAAGTTATTGTAAACACAGTCTATGTTTCTTTCTTTCTCTCCCTTCTTATTCCTCCTCCTCCATTCTTTCTATAATAGGTGTTTTATTCTTTGCCTTTAGTTAGTATTTGGATGGTCTGCTTTCTTTGCTATGATTTTTTTTTCTCTGGTGACATCTTTTTAGCCTTAGGTGTGCTTCCATCTAGAGCAGTCCATTTAAGATATCCTGTAGTGGTGGTTTATGAGACGCAAACTCTCTTAACTTTCGTTTATCTGGAAATTGTTTAATCCCTCCATCATATTTAAATGATAATCGTGCTGGATACAATATTCTTGGTTCGAGGCCCTTCTGTTTCATAACGTTAAATATATCATGCCATTCTCTTCTGGCCTGTAAGGTTTCTGTTGAGAAGTCTGATGATAGTCTGATAGGTTTTCCTTTGTAGGTGATCTTTTTTGTCTCTCTAGCTGCCTTTAATGCTCTGTCTTTATCTTTGATCTTTGCCATCTTAATTATTATGTGTTTTGGTGTTGTCTTCCTTGGGTCCCTTGTGTTGGGAGATCTATGAGCTTCGGTGGACTGCGAGACTACTTCCTTCCCCAGCGAGGGAAAGTTTTCAGCAATTATTTCTTCAAAGGCACTTTCTATCCCTTTTTCTCTCTCTTCTTCCTCTGGTACTCCTATAATGCGAATATTGTTCCGTTTGGATTGGTCACACAGTTCTCTTAATATTCTTTCATTCCTAGAAATCCTTTTATCTCTCTCTGCCTCAGCTGCTCTGTACTCCTGTTCTCTGTTTTCTATTCCATTAACAGTCTCTCGCATCTCATCCATTCTGCTGTTAAGCCCGTCGATCGCTTGTCTGATTTCTGTATTGTCTTTCCTCAGTTCCCTCACTTCCTCCCTCAGCTCTTGCACATTTCTCTGTAGGTCCATCAGCATGGTTATGACTTTTATTCTGAATTCTTTTTCAGGGAGGCTGTGCATTTCCATCCCTTCAGACTCCCTCTCTGGGGTTGTCTGGTTGATTTTGGTCTGAACCATATTCCTCTGTCTTTTCATGGCTGTATAATTGGTCACTGATAGTTGCCACGTATGTCAGCTGGGCTCTTTAAGACTTTAAAAAGAGAAGGAAAAAAAAGAAAAAAAAAGAAAAAAAAGAAGAAAGGAAGAAAAAAAGAAAGAAAAGAAAAAACAAAAACAAAACAAAACAAAAAACCAAAAAAAAATGCCCACCGGACGTAGATTCTGTGGGAATGCTCTAGGTGGCGCTATTGCCCCACTATTCCACAGCTGTGACTGTGCCGCTCCGCAGGGCCCTTTATCGCTCTGGCAGGGGTGGGAACGAATAGGAGGCTGTTGATCTCAGTGAGACGTGTTAAGTATGGCTACGCTTCCTCAGTCGCCAGCTAAGGCGTCTGAAACTCCCCAGGACTCCCAGCCTGCTGGGCTGAGTGTGCTGGGGCGATCCGGCTCCTCCGCTGGGCTCCTGTCTCTTTAAGACCGCTGAAGAAAGCGCGCGCTTTTTTTTTTTTTTTCTTCCCGGAGCCGGCTGCAGCACCCTGGCGCGTTCCCCGCTCAGATCCTGCCCCTCTGTCTCTCCAATCTCCGCTGCACTGCGCAATGTGGGTCAGCGCTCCCCGCGCAGATCCCCGGGGCTGGCTACTTTGCGGGGTGTACTTCCACTCCCTCCCGGCTCTGAATCCTCTCCTCCCGCCGGTGCGCTGGGGTGGGGGAGGGCTCGGGTCCCGCCGGGTCGCGGCTCCGTATCTTACCCGCCTCTTGGGGTGCCGAGTCCTCTCGGGTGTAGCTGCACGCTGTGTGCTTTCCTGTGTATTCTCGTCTCTCTTTTAGGAATAGATGTATTTTCTGTGTTTTCTTAGATAAATATAGTGTTGGGAGGAGATTTCTGCCGCCCTGCTCACACCGCCATCTTCCCGGAAGTCCCCCTATTAGTATCTTTTTTGTGGATTCTTCGGGATACTCTATGTAGAGAGGATCATGTCTTATGCTATTAGAGGTAGGTATACTTCTTCCTTTCCAATAGGAAGGCTTTTAATTCTTTTTCTTGCATAATTGCTATGGGTGAGACTTCCTATAGAATGTTGAATAGCAGCAGGCCTCTCATCTTGTTCCTGCTCTTAGGAGGAAATCTTATATGTCTTTCACCACTGAGTACACTATGTCTTTCACCATTGAGTACACTGTTAGCTGTGGGTTTTCCATAAATTCCTTTTATTATAGTAAGGAAACTCTCTTCTATTTCTAGTTTTTTGAGTGTTGTTTTAGCATGAAAGGGTTTTGAACGAAGTGCTTCTTTTCTGTGTCTGTTGAAGTGGTCATGTTTTTTTCCTTCCTTTTATTGTGTTTTTTTACGTTGACATTATGTTGAACCATCCTTGTATTCCTGGGGGTAAATCTCCATGTGTCATTTTTTTTTCTTGTGATATGTTTATTTAGCTTGGTATCAGGGTATTGCTCTCAGAGAATGCATAAGGAGGTATTAATTAATCTTGTAATTTTTGAAAGTTAGGATTGGTATTAATTGTTTATTTTTAAATTTTATTTTAATTTTCTCATTGAAGTATAATTGACATACATTGTTAGTTTAAGATATACAACCTAGACATTTGTGAACATTGAGGAATGATTACCACATAAGTCTAGCTACCTTTTGTCACCATACAAAATTAAATTTTTGTTTTGATGGGAACTGTTAAGATTTACTTTCTTAGCATCTTTCAGATTTGCGGTATTATTGAGTATAGTCACCAGTTCTGTATATTACATCCCCAAGACTTAATCTGTTTTATAGCTGGAAGTTTGTACCTCTTAATCATTTTCACCCACTTCTCCCACTCTCATATCCACCTCCCCTCTGGCACCCAGCAGTCTTCTCTGTGCATCTGATTTTGTTTTGTTTTGTTTGTTCAGTTGTTTTGTTTTTTGGATTACACATATAGGTGATATCATACAGTTTTTGTCTTTCTGTGACTTATTTCAGTTAGCATAGTACTGTCTGGGTCCATCTATGTTGCTAGAAATGGAAAGATTTCATTCTGTTTTATGGCTGAGTAGTATTCTGTTGTGTATTTATACCACAAGTTGTTTATTCATTCATCCACTGATGGACTCTTATGTTGCTTTCATATTTTGGCTGTTGTAAATAATGCTGTAGTGAATGTAGGGGTGCATATAACTTTTGAATTAGTGTTTTTGTTTTTTCAGTAAATCCCCAGAAGTGGAATTCCTAGGTCATTAACTCTCTTCTAAAATTTTTTGATGAACATTTAGGGTTTATTGTAGTGATTGCACCAGTTCACTCCCACTAGCAGTGCAGAAGCATTCTCTTTTCTCCACATCCTCACCTACACTTGTTATTTCTTGTCTTTTTGATACTAGCCACTCTATCACATGTGAGGTAATACCTCATTGTGGTTTTGATTTATACTTGCCTGATGGTTAGTGATGTTGGGCATCTTCTCAAGTGTCTATTGGCCATCTGTATGTCAGAAAAATGTATAATTAGGTCCTCTGCCCATTTCTTAATTGGGTATTTTTTGGTGTTGAGTTGTATGAGTTCTTTATGCATTTTAGATATTAACCACTTACTGGCTAAATCATTTGCAAAGATCTCCCAGTCACTAGTTTGCCTTTTCATTTTGTTGATGGCTTCCTTCATTGTGCAGAAGCTCTTTAGTTTTGTGTACTTTTATTTATTTTTGCTTTTGTTGCCATTGTCTTTGGAGTCAGATACAAAAAAAAAAACTAACAAGAACAATGTCAAAGAGCTTTCCCAACAACTTTTTCTTGAAGGGGTTTTATGGTTTCTGGTCTTATATTCAAGTCTTGCTCTATATTGAGTTAATTATTGTGTATCATATAAGATAGTGATCCAGTTTCTTTTGTATGTGGCTGTCCAGTTTTCCCAGCACTATTTACTGAAGAGACTGTTCTTTCCAATTGTCCTTGGTAATTTACTGTAAATTAGTTGACCTTATATGTGGGTTTATTTCTGGGCTTTCTTTTCTGTTATATTGAGCTACATGTCTATTTTCATGCCAATACCATACTGTTTTGTTAAATACAGGTTTGTAATGTAGTTTGAAATCTGGGAAAAATGTTCGTTCCGGCTTTGTTTTTCCTTCTCAAGATTGCTTTGGCTCTTTGGGACTTCTGTCATTCCTACAAATTTTATGATTGTACTACTTCTGTGAAAAATGTTGCTGGAATTTTTTTTTATTAAGGTATGACTGATATACAATCTTAAGAAAGTTTCACGTGAAAAACATTGTGATTACCCATTTTATCAGTTCCCCCAATACCCCATTGAAGTCACTGTCCATTAGCATAGTAAGATGCCACAGAGTCACTACTTGTCTTCACTGTGCTAAATTGTCTTCCCCGTGACCCCACCCCCCACAACAAGTGTACCAATCATAATACCCCTCAGTCACCTTCTCTCTCCCTTCCCACCCACCTCCCCTACTCACCTTCGGTAACTGCTAGTCACTTCTTGGAGTCTGGAGTCTGCTGCCGTTTTGTTCCTTCAGTTTTGCTTCGTTATTATACTCCACAAATGAGGGAAATCATTTGGTACTTGTCTTTCTCTGCCTGGCTTACTTCACTGAGCATAATACACTCTAGCTCCATCCATGTGGTTGCAAATGGTAGGATTTCATGTCTTGTTATGGCTGAATAATATTCCATTGTGTATATGTACCACCTCTTCTTTATCCATTCATCTACTGATGGACACTTAGGTTGCTTCCATATCTTGGCTATTGTAAATAGTGCTGTGATAAACATTAGGGGTGCATGTGTCTTTTTGAATCTGAGATCTTGTTTTCTTTGGGTAAATTCCTAGGAGTGGAATTCCTGGGTTAAATGGTATTTCTATTTTTATTTTTTGAGGAACATTCATGAGTTTACATTCACACCAGCATTGTCGGAGGGTAGCCCTTTCTCCGCATCCTCACCAGCATTTGTGGTTCTTGGATTTTCGACTTTGGCCATCCTAACTGGTGTGAGGTGATACCTCATTGTGCTTTTTATTTGCATTTCCCTGATAATTAGTGATGTAGAGTATCATTTCATGTGCCTATCGGCCATCTGAATTTCTTCTTTGGAGAAGTGTCTGTTCATATCCTCTGCCCATTTTTTAATTGGGTTATTTGCTTTTTGGGTGTTGAGGCATATGAGTTCTTTATATATTTTGGATGTTAACCTATTGTCAGATAATGTCATTTAAGAATATATTCTCCCATACTGTAGGATGCCTTTTTGTTCTACTGATGGTGTCCTTTGCTGTACAGAAGCTTTTTACGTTGATGTAGTCCCATTTGTTCATTTTTGCTTTTGTTTCCCAAGCAGATGTGTTCAGGAAAAACTTGCTCATGTTTATATTCAAGAGATATTTGCCTATTTACCTATGTTTTCTTCAAAGAGTTTTATGTTTTCATGACTTACATTCAGGTCCTTGATCTGTCTCGAGTTTATTTTTTGGAATGGAGTTAGACAATAATACAGTTTCATTCTCTTAGATGTAGCTGTCCAGTTTTGCCAACACCGGCTGTTGAAGAGGCTGTTGTTTCCTCATTGTATGTCCATGGCTCCTTTATTGTATATTAATTGACCACATGTGCTTGGGTTTTATCTGGGCTCACTATTCTGTTCTGTTGATCTATGGGTCTGTTCTTGTGCCAGTACCAAATTATCTTCATTTCTGTGGCTTAATAGTACATTCTGAAGTCGGGGAGTATAATCCCCCCAGCCTTTTTCTTCCTTCTCAGGATTGCTTTGGTATTTGAGGTTTTTTGTCATTCTATATGAATTATAGAACTATTTGCTCTAGTTTGTTTAAGACTGCTGTTGGTATTTTAATAGGGATTGCATTGAATCTGTAGATTGCTTTAGGCAGGATGGCCATTTTGACAATATTACTTTTTCCGATCCATGAGCATGGGATGTATTTCCATGTATTGGTGTCTTCTTTAATTTCTCTCATGAGTGTCTTGTAGTTTTCAGGATATAGGTCTTTCACCGACTTGATGAGGTTTATTCCTAGGTATTCTTTTCTTTTGGATGCAATTGTGAATGGAATTGTTTTCCTCATTTCTCTTCTGCTAGTTCCTTGTTAGTATGTAGGAATGCAACAGATTTCTGTGTATTAATTTTGTATTTTACAACTTTGCTGAAATCAGCTATTAGTTTTAGTTTTGTGTTGAATTCTTTAGGGTTTTATATGAACAATATCATGTCATGTGCAAACAATGACAGTTTAACTTCTTCCTTACCAATCTGGATGCCTTTTATTTCTTTGTTTTGTCTGATTGCCATGTCTAGGACCTCCAGTTCTATGTTGAATAAAAGTAGGGAGAATGGCCATCCTTGTCTTTTTCCCAATCATAGAGGAAAAGCTTTCAGCTTCTCACTGTTAAGTATGATGTTGGCTGTGCGTTTGTCATATATGGCCTTTATTATATTGAGGTACTTGCCCTCTGTACCCATTTTGTTGAGAGTTTTTATCATGAATGGATGGTGAATTTTGTCAAATGCTTTTTCAGCATCTGTGGAGATGATCATGTGGTGGTTGTTCTTCTTTTTGTTGATGTGATGTTTGATGTTAATGGATTTTTGAATATTGTACCATCCTTGTATCCCTGGAATAAATCCTACTTGCTCACCGTGGATGATCTTTTTGATGTATTTTTGAATTTGTTTTGCTAATATTTTATTGAATATTTTTGCATGTATGTTCATCAGGGATATTGGTCTGTAATTTTCTTTTTTTGTGGTGTCTTTGCCTGGTTTTGGTAACAGAGTGATGCTGGCCTCATAGAAAGAGTTTGGAAGTATTCCCTCCTCTTCTACTTTTTGGAAAACTTTATGGAGGATGGGTATTAGGTCTTTAAATGTTTGATAAAACTCAGCGGTGAAGCCATCTGTACCAGGGAATTTTGTCCTTAGGTAGTTTTTTGATTACCAGTTCAATTTTGTTGTTGGTAATTGGTCTGTTCATATTTTCTGTTTCTTCCTGGGTTAGTCTTGGAAGGTTTAGGAAGGTTTTATTTCTCTCGAAAGTTGTCCATTTCTTCTAGGGTACCCAGTTGGTTAGCATAAAATTTTTCATAGTATTCTCTAATAATTCTTTGTATTTCTTTGGTGTCTGTAGTGATTTTTCCTTTCTTATCTTTAATTCTATTTATGTGTATATACTTTCTATTTTTCTTCATAAGTCTGGCTAGGGGTTTATCTATTTATGTTCTTGAAGAACCAGCTCCTGTTTTCATTTCTACTGTTTTATTCTTCTCAGTTTTATTTATTTCTTCTCCAATCTTTATTATGTCTCACCTTCTGCTGACTGTGAGCCTCATTTGTTCTTCTTTTTCTAGTCATCAATTGTGAGTTTAGACTGTTCATTTGGAATTTTTCTTTCTTGAGGTAAGCCTGTATTCTCATAGCACGGCTTTTGCTGTGTCCCACTGATTTTGTGGTGTTGAGTTATTGTTATCTTTGTCTCCATATGTTGTTTGATCTATGTTTTTATTTGATCATTGATCCAGTGATTATTGAGTAGCATGTTGTTAAGCTAACACCATGTGTTCCTGGGCTTTTTTGTTTTCTTTGCATAATTTATTTCTAGTTTCATACCTTTGTGGTCTGAGAAGCTCGTTGGTACAATTTCAATCCTGAATTTACTGAGACTCTTTGTGGCCATGTATATGGTCTATTCTTGAAAATGTTCCATGTTCAGTTGAGAAGATTTTGTATCCTGCTGCTTTTGGGTGAAGTGTTCTGTAGATGTTTGTTAGGTCCATGTGTTCTAATGTGTTGTTCATTGCCTCTGTCTCCTTACTTATTTTCTGTCTGTCTGGTTGATATGTCCTTTTGAGTGAGTGGTGTGTTGATGTTTCCTGAAATGAATGCCTTTAAATTTGTCAGTATTTGTTTCACATATGTATGTGTTCCTATGTTGGGTGCATAGATATTCATATGGATATATCCTCTTGTTTGATGTACTTTTTCATCATTATGAAATGTCCATCTTTGTCTCTTGTTACTCTCTTTGTTTTGAAGTCTGTTTTGTCTAACACAAGTACTGCAAACTCCTGCTTTTTTCTCCCTATTAGTTGCATGAAATATCTTTTTCCATCCGTTCACTTTAATTCTGTGTATGTCTTTGGGTTTGAAGTGGGTCTCTTGTAGGCAGCGTATAGTTGGTTCTTGTTTTTTTATCCATTCAGTGACTGTTCTTTTGATTGGTGCATTCAGACCATTCACATTTGGGGTGATTAATGATGGATACGTACTTATTGCTATTGCAGGCTTTAGATTCATGGTTACCAAAGTTTCAAGGGTAAGTTCTTTACTGTTTAACATTCTAACTGAACTCAGTACGTTATTACAAATACAATCGAAAGGTTTTTTTTTCCTGCTTTTTTTCTTCCTCCTCTATTTTTTATATATTAGGTATCATATTCTGTACTCTTTGTCTATCCCTTGACTGACTTTGGGGGTCGTTGATTTAATTTTGCGTTTGATTAGTAATTAATTGGTCTACTTTCTTACTGTGGTTTTGGTTTCTCTGGTGACAGCTATTTAGGCTTAGGAACACTTCCATCTATACCAGTTCATCCAAAATACAAAGTAGACATGGTTTGTGGGAGGTAAATTCTTTCAACTTTTGCTTATCTGGAAATTGTTTAATCCCTCCTTCAAATTTAAATGGTAATCTTGCTGGGTATAGTATTCTTGGTTCAAGGCCTTTGTTGTATTGCATGAAATAATATCATGCCACTGCTTCTGGCTTGTAAGATGTCTGTTGAGAAGTCTGATGATAGCCTGATGCGTTTTCCTTTGTATGTAATATTATTTCTCTCTCTGGCTACTTTTAATACTCTGTCCTTGTCCTCTATCTTTACATTTTAATCATTATATGTCTTCGTGTTGTGTTCCCTGGGTTCCATTGTGTTGGGAGAGGTGTGCACCTCCACGGCCTGAGAGACTATCACCTTCCCCAGATTGGTTATGTTTTCAACAATTATCTCCTCAAAGACACTTTCTATCCCTTTTTCTCTCTCTTCTTGTATCCCTATATTGCGAATATTGTTCCATTTGGATTGTTCACACAGTTCTCTCAATATTCTTTTCATTCCTAGAGATCCTTTTTTCTCTCTGTGCCTCAGGTTCTTTGTATTCCTTTTCTCTAATTTCTGTTTCATTCACCGTCTCCTTTACTTCATCTAATCTGCTTTTAAATCTCTCCATTGTATGTTTCATTTCGGATACTGTACTTTTCAAAGATTGTGTCTCATTCTTGAATTCCTCCCTGAGGTCTTGAATATTTTTCCGTAGCTTCATGAGTGTGTGTATGATTTTTATTTTGAAATCTGTTCCAGGAATATTGATGAGTTCAGTTTCACTTGGTCCTCTTTCTGGTGTTTATGGGATTTTGGTTTGAACCAGGTTCCTTTGACGTTTCATATTTGTAGGTGGAGCCTTCTAGTGCTCAGTACCTATACTCCCTAGAGCTACTCAGCCCCTGGAGCGATGGCGGGCATCACAGGTGAGCAGCTGGTTCCTTCCCGGAGGAAAGAGCTCTTTCTTTCTTCCCAGCTGCAGTGCCTGCCTGCACTACTATGCCCAGTGGGCCTAGCATGTAGGGAGGAGCCTCTATGCTGTGCACTTGTATCTGCCATAGGCCGGGCCATCCTGTGGCTGGCCTGGCGCAATGGCGGGTTTAGTTGGTTTGGGAGCCGATGCCACCCAAGAGGAACCATCAGCAGGCTGCATATTGCAGTGGGGGGCTCGTAGCTGCCTTGCCAGCCAGGGGGATGGAATACCTGAAGTTTCTGAAAGTTACTAAACTGCTGGGCTGAGGGTGTTGGCACAGTTTTTTATCCACCCTTCCTTTCTCCTGAGCATCAAGCTCTGTGTAATCCTTGCCCGTTTAGCAGCCCTCTCTCTGTTAGGAAGTCTCTTCAGAGTGCCTGACTTTCTTTTTTCCCAGAGTGGCCACTTGTGGTTATCTGTTCTCCTCAAGTGCCTGGAATCTTAGTCTCTCAGAGTATTCTGCCTGTCTTAGTTTTCCAACCCCACTAATCTCCAGATCACCATGTAATGTAGGTTCCTGCTCCCAGAGCAGATCTTTATGGCAGGGTGTTCAGCAGGCTTGGGATTCCACCCTCTCTCTGCTCCATTTCTCTTCCTCTGCCGGTGAGCTGTGGTGGAGGAAGGGCTTGGGTCCTGCCGGATCACGGCTCTGTTACTTTAGCCTTTTCCATGAAGTTTTCTCTTTTCCCCAGGTGTAGGCAGTCTGTCACAGCCGCCTTTCCTTTTGCTCTTTCAGGATTAGTTGTATTTGCTGTATTTTCATGTTATATATGGTTTTGAGAGGAGGTTTCTGTTTCAGGTCTCACTCCACCATCTTTAAACCAATCTGCTTCTGCTGGAATTTTGATTGGAATAACATCAAATGTATAGCTTGTTTTGGGTTGTGTGAATATTTTAATAATTTTTCCAGTCTTTAAGCATGGACTATCTTTCCACTTGTGTCTTCTTCAGTTTCTTTCATCAGTGTCTTATAGTTTTCAGAGTACGGGTCTTTAAAGCTCCTTAGTTAAGTTTATTTCTAGGTATTTTATTCCTTTTGATGCAACTGTAAATGGGATTTTTTTCTTCTCTTTCTGATAATTCATTCTTAGTGTATAAAAATGCAACATGTTTTTGTTGATTGATTTTGTATACTGAAGCATTAATGAATGTATTAGTTCTTTGGTGTATTATGTTATCTGCAAGATGTGACAATTTTATTTCTTCCTTACCAGTTTGGATGCCTTTTTTTCTTCTTTTTGTGTGATTGCTTGGGTAGGACTTCTAGTACTATGTTGAGTAAAACTGATGAGAGTAGGTATCCTTGTCTTGTTCCCGATCTTAGAGGAAAAGATTATATCTTTTTGTTATTGAGGATGTTAACTGTCGGTTTGTCATAGATGGTCTTTATTATATTGAGATTTGGTCCTTCTCTACCTTCTTGTTGAGAGTTTTTAATAATGAATATGTTGTATTTTGTTAGATGCTTTTTAAATATCTATTCAAGTGTTCGTGTGGTTTTTATCTTTCATTTTGTTAATGTGATTTAACACACTGATCAATTTAGGGATGTTGAACCACCCTTGTATCCCTGGAGTAAATTCTACTTGGTATAGGTGAATTATTCTTTAATGTATTGTTGGATTTGGTTAATATCTTATTGAAGATACTTTCATTTATGTTCATTATGGCTATTGATCTGTAATTTGTCTTTTATGTGTCTAGGCTGGTGTTGGTGTCAGGGTAATTCTGACCTTGTAAAATGAGTTCAGGAGCATTTCCTCCTACTCAATAATTAGAGAAAGTTTGAGGATAGTTATTAAGTCTTTGAATGTGTTGTAGAATTCACTAGTGAAGGTGTCTGGGTGGGGTTATTATTTGTAAAGAGGTTTTAAATTATTGATTCAGTCTCCTTACTAGTAATTGGTCAACTCAGATTTTCTGTTTCTCCCTGATCGGTTTTGGAAGATTGTTTCTAGAAATTTATCCGTTTTTTCTAGGTTGTTGAATTTGTTGATGTGTAATTGTTCATAGTAGTCTCATGTTTTTTTGTATTTGTTTGGTGTCAGTTGTGACTTATGTTTCCTTTTGGATTTTGAGTGCTCTTTTTTTTGGTGAGTTTTAGTTTCATTTGTTTTGTTTTATCTTTTTAATAAAACAGCCCTGAGTTTCATTGACCTGTATTTTTAGTCTGTAGTTAATTTTTCTGCCCTAATCTTATTATTTCCTTTCTTTTACTGTGGGCTTGTTTTGTTCTTCTTTCTCTAGTTACTTTAGGTGCAAAGTTAGATTATTGAGATTTTCTTGTGTCTTGAGGTAGGCCTATATTGCTATAAACTTCCCTCTTAGAACTGTTTTTGTTGCACCCCACAGATTTAGGTATGTTGTATTTCCACACCCGGGAAAGTGAAAATGCGGATAAGGGGGCAACTACTACTGTTGTGTGTTTGCTTTCATTTCTGAAATGAAAAGTTTCCAGTTTTTTTCCCTTAATCAGGCTAAAGATTTGTCAATTCTGTTGATTTTTTAAAGAACTATCTTTCGGTTTCATTGATTGTTTTTCTGTTTATTTAATTTCTCTCTGCTCTAGTCTTTATTATTTTCTTCTTTATACTGGCTTTGGGTTTAGTTTGCACTCCTTTTTCTAGTTCCTTAAGGTGTAAAGTTAGGTCATTGATTTGAGGTCTTTCTCTTTTAATGTAGGTATTTATAGCTATCAGTTCACTTCTGAGCACTGCTCTTGTTTTAGTAAGTTGTATTTTCATTTTCATTAGTCTCAGTTTTCCTTTTGATTTATTCTTTGACCTATTTATTGTTTAAGGGTGGGTTTATCTTGTTGGTTTTCCAGTTTTCCTTCTGTTACTGATTTCTAGTTTCATTGTGGTTGGAGAAAATATGTTGTACATTTCAGTTTGTTTAAATTTATTGAGGATTGTTTTGTTGCCTAACATATGGTTTGTCCTGGAGTATGCTCTACATGTACTTGAGAAGAATGTGTTTTACTCCTGTTGGACAGTGGTTTCTCTATCTGTCTGACATCTAGTTGATTGATAGTGGTGTTCAGGTCCTCTGTTTCCTTACTGATCTTCTGTTTAGATATTTCAGCATTGGTTGAAGGTGGTCTTTTGGAATCTCCAAATACTATTATTCACCTTTTTCTCCTTTCAGTTCTCAGTGTTTGCATATGTATTTGGGAGCTTTTTACTTGCTTGTAGCTATCTTCTTGACAGATTAACTATTTTATCAATATAAAATGCCCTTAGTCTTCTGTAACAGTTTTTGACTTAAAATCTGTTTGCTATTGCAGACTCACAGAACCCAAGAATGGACTAACAGTTACCAAAGGGAAAGGGACTGGGGAGGTTGGGTGGGAAGGGAGGGACAAGGGGGAAAAAGGGGCATTACGATTAGCAGACATAATGTTGGGGGGAGGCATGGGGGAGGGCTGTACAACTCAGAAAAGACAAGTAGTGATTCTATAGCATCTCACTACACTGATGGACAGTGACTGTAATGGGGTAGGTGGGGGGGACTTGATGAAGTGGGGAGTTTAGTAACCATAATGTTGTACATGTAATTGTAGATTAATGATACCAAAATAAAAAAAAATCTGTTTGCTATTATTGCTATTCCAGCTCTTTTGATTACTATTTACATGAAATAACCTCTTTCAAAACTTTCATTTTCAAGCTATTAGTGTCTTTGTGTCTATAAGGGGTCTCTTGTAAGAAATATAGCTGGATCATATTTTTAAGATAATTTTCCCAGTCCATGTCCTTTAATTGCTGAGTTTAAGCCTTTTATATTTAAAACATTCACTGATATTTGTGTATGTTTGCATATGTTTGTTGGTGTATTTATTTAAATGTTTGGTATTTGTATATGGTCCCTGAAGTCTCTGTTCTATTATTTTCATAGTAAGCTAGTGACCAAACAGGTCCTCGAATACCTGCATCCAATAAATAAAGGAAAAAAGAAATGTTTTGCATGTTAGATTTTTTGACAGTTGCTGCTCAGGAAACCACTTTAACCCAGTGGCATTGAAACAGTGGCCTGTCTCTGTGCTAGTCCCTCAGTGATCTGTCAGGGAGACCAAAGCACATACTGTCAAATTTTTGGAGAGACAAAGTCCTTATGGCCCACCCTGGCACCAGTAAACCGCCCCAGGAATTTAGGCTGCCATGCATCAGAGGTTCTTGCCTTCATGCTTATATGGGGGGATGGTTGCTGCTACACAAAATTCAGAAATTCAGCAAAGTTTATCAGACTCTTCATGAACTATTCTCATGGACATTGCAAGTATTTGATTAGACTGAAGAATTCCAAAATAGTTGATTCTAATCGTTCTTGCCAGCTCAGTTTTATTTCAGTGGAGGTACAGATTCTTGAAGATTCTTTGCTACCTTCTTTGCTACCTTCTGTGATTTTTTTTTTTTTACCTTAACAGTCTGCTGGACTAAAATCTGAATGGAGCTGGTTAATTTAAGTGAATTATGAGTGTAGTTACAAGTGAACTTACAAAGTCATAATTGTTGATAGATTTAGTAACTTAATATTGGCCATTATTGGTTGGAAACAATTTTAACAAGTAGTGATATTCGAATAAAAAAATAAATATAAAAGAGTAACCAAATTAGATTTCATTCAGTGAATAAAATCTAGTTTAATCTGTATGGTAAGGTAAAACTGTGGGGCAAAGAAGTTGCTCTTCATATTTTAGGTTGACTAGCAGACTTTACTTGAAGCTTCAGGAGGTGAAAAGAAAGGACTTATAAAATGATTCTCCCCAAAGTAGTAGCTACCTTTTATTGAGTGACTGCTGTATTCCTAGAACATTGGAAGATGCATTAGATGATGTTTTTATTCTCATTGCATCCCTACAAGATAAATGTTTTATATTTTCAGTTGAGAAACTGATGCTGAGAAAAGTATATTTACATGGGGTGGGAGTGGAGGAACTGTAGTGGCTGGTAAGTGGCAGAGGTAAGAAGCAACTTCAGATCCTTTTGGCTCTTTGTACTTCATTGAACTGCTTTTGTTTATGGGGAATGATGACTTTAGGACTACCTGAAAAGGTAGAATGTGCACTACTTAACATATAGAGACATTTTCCTATAAGAGATAATGGTTACTGATGATGTCATGGAAATAAAGTTTTTTCTTAATAAGATTTTTTTATGTATGTATATATGCGTAGATATTTGAGGATACATTAATGGTAGTGATGTATTGGCTAGGGGTTAAGTTTTAAGCAGTAGCCAAAGAGTTCAAGGATAAAAGTCAGTTTTTATAAAAGTCTAGTATAATATTTTGGAGACAAATTGGGTATTTAAAAGTAAAATACATTTAAAGGTGTTTGAATATGTAGTAACTCAGGATAGATTGTTACATATACTTAAAATATTTGTGATAGCACATTTGTTTTTTTAATTGTGCTTAAGAGACCTTTTGTTAATTTCTTGCTAGTAATCCTATTATAGATAATCATTTGTTCATATATTTTATAACAGGAAGGGACTTTTGAAATAATTTAGTACTGTATGCACATTTAACAGATGAGAAAACTGAGTTGGAAACTTACTGAAGTTAGAAACCCAGTTTAGTGATTGTTTTTCTTTAAGTCTTTTCTTAATGCTTAATTGCTCAAGATTAGGAATGGAGGATAGCATGAACATCCAGAAATAATGTTCTGTAAATACCAATTGTAGGCAAAGTTTTCTATACAGAGGAAGACATAATTTGGGAGGCATGCCAAAAGGAGAGAAGCTGGAAGGGCATTGTCACATTACAGACATGTAGAAGAATATAACACATCGGAGAAAGGGAAGAGTAAATAGTTCTTTTTCAAAAATAGGGCAATTAAAAATATTATAAAGTAAATATATGCATTAGTAGGCAAGAGGAACATTCAGGGGCTGTAACACAGTTAAACATAGAATTTTGAAGGTAGTCATATGGAGACATGATGTGGCTACTTGGTAGGGCCCTTTTTATTTCTTAGGGTTAATTATACCTATTTGCTATTAACTTACTGTTTTACTCAGAAATTTTTTTTTTACCAAAACCTGAATGTAGTAATTAAAAGGTTATGAATCACGTGATATTAGTCATTTTGTATATTTTAATTCTGTGGTTGTCCATCCTAGTGATTTGGGTTGTATTAGATCAGAATTGTCTAGGGAGGTTTTTCGGAAAGCATATATACATTTAGATCTCTCTCATTTGTATATTTATATATTGTATCAGAATGTGCAAATGTAGGATCAGAGTAGAGAGGAAGGAGATAATAATGTTTTGGAAAAAAACTACCCAGATGATTATTCTGCATCATCTCCCTACCTATTCCCCCAAAAAAGGGGTTTAAAAAAATATCAAATTGAAATTTGTCAAAAACAGGAAAATATTTTGGCAGAAGTCTGGTTAAGAAAACTTTAAAATAAGGATAAGTTTTAAAATAGGTTTATTTAAAGTTGAAACAGGATTGTTGCTTTGGATAGGAGATACAGTGATGTGTTGCAGGGGAGGACTTGTCCAGTTATCTTTAGAAAAAGAACAGGTAAGAGTTGAATCAGACAAGTGAAATTTGTAACAAATAAACCACAAATGAGAGGAGAATTGAGATTGAGAATGGCCTTTAAAAATTTATTTTAATTAAAAAGTAAATTCTGCATATGTATATCTACCATGTGACAGGCTCTACTCTAATGAGTGCACAAAGAAGGCAAAAAAGATCCCTGTCCAAATGGAAGTTTCATTTCAGTTTGGGGAAGAGGGCATGGTGTAAGCATAGGTTAAACATAAGTAAATTAAATGATAGGTACTTTTGTGAAGGAAGAAAGCAGACAAGGGGATTGAGAGTGTTGGTAGACAGAAGGCTGCAGTTTTTATTACAATGGTGAGAATAAACCTATTGAGAACCAAAGACCTGGAGGAGTAAATATCTGCTGTAGATGTCTGGTGTTGAGGAAAGTTAGCTTTGCAGATAGGTGGTGGTGACGTCAGTGTAGGGAACTGCATAATACAAACCAGGAGTTCGCAAAGATTTCTAGGCTTCAGATACAAAACAGATAATCAGTTTAGATGATCTTGAAAGCTATAAGACTTGAGGAGGTCATCTGCAGGGACTGAGTATAGATATAGAAGAGCACCAAGGGTTATTTTGCACTGGGCTATGTAGTACTCCACTCTTAAGTGACTGAGGAGGAAGGAGGATCCAGTGAGGTTAGGACCAACAAAGTAGGACACCTAAAAGAAGAAAGTGTTCTGGAAGCTACATATTTTCCACTTTGATTATGTTGCTCTTATGTCTCGTTAAAATGGGGGTTGAATATTGACCATTGGGTTTAGCAACAAGGAGTTCATGGTGATCTTGACCAGCTGTTTTGGTGACAGAGTAGGGAAAAAGCCTTACAGGAGTGGTTTTAAGAGAGAATAGGATGAGAGATGTTGGAAATAGCAAGTGTGAGCCATCTTTTGAGGCATTTTGTTGTAAATTAAATAGGAGCAAAGAAATAAGGTACTATCTAGAGTAGAAAATGGGCTCCAGGGAATATTTAAAAAAGGCATTTAAAAAGGCATTGAAAATATGTATCTATATTGATGTGAATGTTTTGAGTAGTGAGTGAAAAATTGATATAGGAAAGATTGAGGAATTGTGGGAACACATCTTTGACAGGGTAACTGGAAGGGAGGGAAAGTTTAGGGTGTGGAGATGGTGGTTGGATAGATGTAGGGTTTTTAGTTTCTGGTAAACTGACGCTTTCAGTTTTCTCAGTGAAGGAGGAAGCTGAACACAGATGGGAGATTAGTTGTAGGATTGAAGAGAAATTTCATGTGGGTTTTCTAGGACAGTGGGAAAGTAAATGCTCATTAATTAATTTTCTTTCCAGGGTATATAAAATAGACTACAAGAATTCCCATTCACTTTATTATCTACCTCCCTTCCTCATAAGTAACTACCATTAATGGTCTTGTCTGTATCCTTCCATACCCTTTTTTCTAGTCACATACAAATGTATGTTCATACATTTATAAATTAAAAACAAAATGTAACTGGGCTTTGTAGAGTTGGATAGTGGCTCCCCCAAAATATGTCCAGTTCATAACCTCTGCAGCTCGTCAGTGTAACTTTTGGAGAAAGGGTCTTTGTACATATAATTAAGAATCTCAAGATAAGGTCATCTTGTATTAGGGTGGGCACTAAATCCAATGACAGGCCTCCTTAAAAGACAGAGAAGCAGGCCATGTGAAGACAACAGACATGGGGAGAAGGTGATGTGAAGATGGAGGCAAAGATTAAAATTAAGCAAGCCACAGTCCAAGGCCTATACTGGGAGCCAACAGAACTGGAAGAAACAAGGATTATCCTCTAGAACCCTTGGAAGGAGTAGTGTGCCTGTACCTTGATTTTGGACTTTTTGGCCCCCAGAATTGTGAAGAGTAAATAAACTTGTATTGCTTTAAGCTGTCAAATTTGTGTTAATTTGTTACAGCAGCTCAAGGGAACTAATACAGGCTCATACTATATACACATCTTCTGTGTTAGAGCTTTTAACTTTTTATTGTGAGCATCTTTCATTTTATTGCATATAGATAGATTTTGTTCTCTTATAACAACTGCATTGTATTTCCATAAGGTGGATTTATACATATCATGTCTGTGCATGGTATAGTATGGACATTTAGCTTATTTCTAATTTCTAATCCTTAAACAATTTTTCTTTAGATCTTTGTTGCTCAGGTATATTTCTTTTAAATTCCTAGATCTGCCAAACAGGCCATCCTAAAAGGCTGTTTGAATTTATATTTGTACCCCCTGTTTGAGTGTTGCCATCTCTGAATATTATATTATGAATCTTTAATTTCTCTTTTCTGATGGATGAAAAATGATGTATTGTTTTATTTAGTTTTTCTCTAATTGCTAGTGATATTAAATATTTTGTCGTGTACAACCTTTTGTTTGACCATTTGTAAAGCTTCCTAAAAATGAAATTCATTGTTTAAAAAAAACCTCAAAACTTAATGAACTTTTAAGTGTATTTTTAAGAGACATGATGTTTTTCATTTCATTGCGGTTGATAGTTATCTTCCTTTATTAGTTTAATAAAATTTAAGAATAAGCCTATCCTAATATAAAGTGTTTTAAAAAAAGGGCTTTGTAATCTTTGAAGACAAAAGTAGAACCCTGTGAATACAGTTTACTGTGTTGAATTTACAATATCAGTTAGTCTTGCATAATATGACATTGTTTAGGAACAGAAAACTGGTACTTTGTGACCATTTGAAAACCACTTTTATCATGAACTGTAAGTCTTAATACTTAAAATCTTGAGTTCTAAATTCAGTTTCTTACAACACTTTTTGAATTCTATGTCTAGATTTCTGATTTGTGTTTTGTATTTCAATCTCCACTCTTGTATGTGTGTGTACAGATATTATGCCTAAAGATAGAAAGGTATCTTTCATCTTTTCCTCACAACTTTGGGAAATTATTATTTGTGTTTTCTTCAGGAAATTATGGGTTAGTTTATCAATGAATGTAGGGATGTAAACTATAACATTGACCTTTTATAATAAAAATCCTGCATCTTGTGAAAATAAAACATAATGATCATAATTATTGAAATTAAATATATTCAGGGCTTCTTAGATTATTTTAAATTACGATAATTAATGAAGAGAGACTTATTGCTCCTAGTGGAATTAACAGAAAATATGGCTAGTGAATTGAATTGCCACTAGATGTCCACCCTGAAATTAGGTAATGAATTACTTAATCAGGAAACTCTTATATAAACTACCCCTTCCAACACTGAGAGTTTGATTCATCCCATGGCTTTTCCTAACTAAGTCTCCTATTGCTGTGATAGATTGATACCTGTTAATTCATAGGTCTGTGAAAAACAGCTCCGATTCATTATGCTGTGCCTGAAGTTACTGTTTCTAACGTCGTTTAACTCAGAATACTCCATAAATTTTGTGAATTTTGTTCAAATTCTTTTAAAAAACTTATATATCCGTATTTCTCTTTACTTACTTATCCTTATGTCTGGCCATGGAAAATAGGGTAAAAAACGACCAAATGTCATGAAATTAAAGTAAATAACACTATGGAAATGGTGCATGATGAAGCAACTCAGCAGCATTTAGGAATGAAAGTAAATGGAAGAGCCCTTAAAGGTCTTGTCTGGTTGGATGTGAACACAGTTATGATGGACACTGAAGAACATTAGAGGAAGTGAAGAGAATCAGGCCAGCATAGTCAAGTGATGGTGAGAAAATGGGTTTGACTAATTATCTAAGTAGAAACAATTTTTGTTTATGGGGATGAATAGGAAAAACACTGCTGTGTTTCTCCTCTTTGCAATTAAACACAGAAGACTGTAGCCAGATGTATGGGTTCTCCACACATGAAGAAAATCCATGACACCAGCTCAGTACCCTACAATTTTAATCAATTCTGACATTATTTACCTGGAGCTAGTATCAGATCCCACAAGTTAAGGACGCATCTCACAAGGTACCCCCACCCCAGACACAGTGTGTGCACACACAGACACCAATACCAAGTCCAGGTTATTACTTGGGCTTCTGAGTAAATGGCTATAAATCAGAGGTTCCCATGACCCCCTCCTTGGGTTCCATTAATATCCTAGGCACTCAGGAAAAGTTTACTTACTAGATAACAGGCTTATTATGTAAGGATACAATTCAGGGAATAGACTGATGGAGCAGAAGCTTAGGACAAGGTATGGGGAAGGGTGTGGGACCTTCCCAGCGCAGACCTTCACATGTTTACCAGCCTAGAAGCTCTCTGAATTTCATCCTTTTGGGTTTTTATGGAGGCCTCAATTACATAGGCACAATTGATTATATCATCATTATTGATTAATTCAAACACCAGTCCCTCTCCTCCCCCATCCCTGGGGATCGGGATGGGGCCAAAAGGCTTAATACACTAATATGGGTGGTTCCCCTGGCAACCAGTCCATATCCTTAGGGGCTTTGTAAAAACTACCTCAGTAACAAACTCAGGTGTAATTGAAAGGGGCTTGTTATGAAAGACAAGGTATCTTTATTGCTGTGATGATTTAGGAAATTAACAAGAGTTTGGGGAGCACCCTGCCATGAAGATCAAGTATATTTTCTTATTATAAATTATAATATTACAGTGGGATAAACAATCGACACAGAATCCTTAAGTATTTGAATAAAGCAGTGATCTCAGCAAAGATTATCTCCCTATAAAATTAATTAGGCTAATGAGACATTAAAGGAAGACATTTTTAATAGGAGCAAAAGATGGTTTGATCTTTCCAAGTAAGACAACCGGTTATCAAATCAAAAGGCTATGAAAACGTAAAGCATATTTTCTAAAATAGGTAGCACTGTTCTTCAGATTAATATGAACACAGTAGGAGACAGTTTCTTGATTCTTGATTATAAAGCAGGTATGGTTGATTGTTAGATACAGAAGCTCAGAAATGATTTTTGCATAAGTGTCCATGGGAACAGTATTTTTGTCAACATTTATTATTCTCAAACCTTCTAAAATGATTCTTCACAACAGATTTTCACAAAGAGGAACCCTAATTTTATAGAATACTCTACATTCTCTGAAGCAGTGATATCCCATGCTTTATAAAGTAGGTTAAAATAACAAGAAAACCAAGTGTGTTCTCCCTAGAGTTGTTTACTATTTTGATATTATACAGGGTTCTAAAAATAGAAAATTATACTTTCGTGATGTAAGAGATCATCTTAAAAAGAACTACTTTGCAACTGTTACTCCAGGAACCAGTAGGTCTTAAGATTGGGATCAACCACTGGTCTTTAGGAATTAATTAAGTATCATTGGGATGCAGGAGACTGGAGGCTTAAATCTTGGTTTTGTCACTTACTTGGTTTTTGGACAAGTATATAGTCCTTCAGTCAGTTTCCTGTTATGTAATTTGATTAACGATGCCTTTTAATGGCATGAGAGAATGTATCTCAAAGTGATCTGTAAACTGTTAAGTGGTATGTATGTAAGGGTCTTGCAAGGATCTATTTTGTTATAAATGTTCTGCTTTTAAAGATTTTACATGGAAAGCCAGGGGAAAAAGGAAAGACATTTTTAAAAGTGAAGTCTCATAATATTAAAATTTTAAATAAGATTTATCTTAGTTTTTATGTTTTATAAAGAGTAATGCCAAGGTGAGTTGACAATTGGCTCAGCTGTCATTTGCTTCAACAAATGTTTAAAAAACTCTGATCCAGGACCTGAGTTAGCACTAAATGTTTGATAATCACTGGGTTTCCTATAGTTATGTGTATTTCATTTACAAAATGATTGGATATCTGATGTGTGCTAAATGTACGTCATGTTTATTTATTTAAATATTGCTGTGTAGTCTGATTTCTATACATACATGCTTTAACTTCTCTATTATACAAGGTACACATTCAGGAAATACAGTCAGGCTGAGGAAATTTTGGTCTCTTCATTTTTTGTTCCTGGTAGTTACATAACTCCAGATTTTAAAATGTCTGCATTGTGTCTAATTTCAAAGAGTTTTCAAGTAGGTGAAATTGACCATTAGTAAAAAAAAGTACAGTTCATTGTAGTAGTAGTGGTAGTAGGGATAGTCAGTATGACTGACTGAATGCTTTTTTTTTCGCCTTCAAGCAGAGATCTGAGGCTACTGACACTGGAAAGGACTGGAGTGTGTGTTACAAGTCTCACCTCTGATATCCATCCAAGACTTGGTGAATCAAAATCAACCTTGGTTACACATTGAAATCTAAAAAATACTGATGGCTAGGCCCTATTCCCAGAGAATTTGATTTAATTGGTCTGGGGTTGTGGCTAGTGGTTCTTTAACTGTGTTAGAATTACCTGAAAGGTTCTTAAAATGAGGATTGTTGAGCCCCAAACTGATAGTTTGTGATACCGTTGGTCAGGGTTGGGGCCTGAAATTTCTGCATTTCTAGTAAGTTCCCAGATGATCCTGATGCTAGTCCGGGGACCACACTTTGAGAACTGTGGTGTGACTGAGGTTGTGAACTACCTGTTTAATTTGGGGGATATGTAATGTTAAACGAGGAAACTAAATCCGTAAGAAACATAGGAAATGTAATAGATTCAAAGTAAAAGGTGAAGTGTGGTAAACGCTAAATTTTAGTTTATAAAGCAGAAATGATATTACTATGTTCATTGTGTTCATAAGTCTAAAATCTTTTAAGTCCATATAAATGAAAAATCCCAAATTTCGTAAATAATTACTTACTGAGTCATTATCCTCAGAAATGTTAAAGAAAGCAAATGTTTTCTTTTCTCTTTCTCTGTCAGGTTTATTGAGGTATCAAATTTTCATTAATTTAATTCTTTCATGAGTTCTAACAAATGCATTAGTTATGCAACTACCAGCAGAGTCAAAATTCAGAAGAGTTCTAAGACTTCTCTTATACTGCTGTGTGGTCAGCCCTTCCTCCATCCCCAGCAACTGGCAACCACTGATCTCTCTTTTCACCTTATGATCTGCCTTTTCCAGAATGTCATATAAATGGAATCATCTAGTAGGTAACATATTGGTTGTGGCTTCTTTCATTAAGCATGATGCATTTGAGGTTCACTTTTGATGAGTTTATCAGTACTTCATTTCTTCTTCCTCTTCCTTTCTCTTTTCATTCCTTTTCTTTCTTTTTTTTTGTAAGAGCAATGTAGGTTCACTGCAAAATTGAGCTGATAATGTAGAGAATTCACCTATAGTCCCTACCCCCACACATACACAGCTTTCTCACTAGCAACAGAGTGGTTCACTGGTTATAATCAGTGAACCTGTGCTGACATGTCATTATCACCCAAAGTCCATATTTTTCATTAGGGTTCATTCTTGTACATTCTCTGAGTTTTGACTAAAGTATAATGACATGTATCCACATTATAATCATTATAGTATCATACAGAATAGTTTCACTGCTGTAAAAATCTGTGCCTGCCTGTTCATCCCTACCACTCCTTTAGGCCCTTTAGCACTAATCTTTTTACTCTCCTCTATAGTTTTGTCTTTTCCAGAAAGCCATATTCAGTTGGCTCCTGAACAACATGGCGGTTAGGGGAGCCGACTCCCACACAGTTGAAAATCTGCATTTTGATTCCCCCAAAACTTGAATTGTTAATAGTTTGCTGTTGACTAGAAGATTTACCAATAACATAAAGTTCATTAACAAATATTTTATGTTATATATGTCATATACTGTATTCTTACAACAAAGCAAGCTAGAGGAAAGAAAATGTTTCTTCAAATTGTTGCAGATTTCCAAAACATTTTCCAGTATATTTTTGAAAGAATTCCTTGTAAAAGTGGTCATGTGTTGCAAACTGTGTTGTACAGGAGTCAGCTGTAGTCGGAACCATACAGTAGTAGTGTTTTCAGATTGTCTTCTTTCATTTAGTAATTTGCATGTAAGCTTCCTTCCTGTCTTTTTATGACTTGACAGCTCATTTCTTTTTATTGTTCAGTAACACCACCGTTTATCCATTCACCTGCTGAAGGACAACTTGATTGCTTCCAAGTTTTAGCAATTATATATAAAGCTGTTACAAACATCCCTGTAGGTTTTTATATGAATATAAATTTTCAACTCATATGGATAACTTTCAAACAGTGCAGTTGCTGGATTATATGTTAAGAGTATGTTTAGTTTTGTAAGAAACTGCCAAATTTTCTTGCAAGTGGCTGTACCATTTTGCATTCCTGCCAGCAATGTAAGAGAGTTCCTACATCTTTGTCAGCATTTGATATTTTCAGTGTTACAGATTTTTGGCATAGTTAATAGATAAGTAGTGGTGTCTTGTTTTATATGATGTTGAATATCTTTTCATATGCTTGTATATTGTCTGAGCATTTCCTTTTGTGATATGTCTGTTCAGGTTTTTTGCCTATTTTTGAGGTTGTTCATTTTTCTTGCTGAGTTTTAAGAATTCTTTGAATGTTTTAGATAACAGTCTTCTGTCAAATATATCACATGCAGGTATTTTCTCCCAGTCTATGGTTTGCTTATTTTCTTGACAGTGTTTTTTGAAGAGCAATTTTTAAATTTAACAAAGCCCAACTTACCAGTGCTTTCTTTCATGAATTGTGCCTTTGTTGTTGTATCTAAAAAGTCATTTTAAAAAATCCAAGGTCATCTAGATTTTCTCCTATGTTATCTGGCAAGAGTTTTATTATACTCTTACATTTTACATTTAGGTCTGTGATCTGTTTTGAGTTAATTTTTGTGAAGGGTGTAAGATCTGTGAGGAGTTTATCTTCTTCTTTCTTTTCTTTTGCATGTTGATATTCCTTTGTTCCAGCACCATATGTTGATTTATTTTTTCTCCATGATATTGCCTTTGCTCCTTTGTGAAAGATCAATTGACTCTATTTGTGTGGGTCTGTTTCTGGGCTCTGTACTGTTTTATTAATTTAATTGTTCTTTTGCCAATTTTATACTGCCCTGATTATTTTAGATTTATAGTAAGCCTTAAAGTTGGGTAGTGTCATCCTTCTGACTTAGTTCTTTTCTTTTAATGTTGTGTTGGCTATTTTGGGTCTTTTGCCTCTCCTTATAAGATTTAGAACCATTTACTGATATACACAGAAAAGCTAGCTGAGAATTTGATTGGGATTGTGTTGAATGTACAGGTCAAGTTAGAAAGATCTGATATCACGACGATACTGAGTCTTCTCTCCATGAATATGGATCTCCATTTATTTGGTTCGGGGATTTTTGTCATCTTGTCTGTAGTTTTTTAGATTTCTACCTATTTAATTTTTTTGGTGTTATTAATGGTATTGTGTTTTTAATTTCAAATTCCATTTGTTCATGGCTAGTATATAGGAAAGTGATTGACTTTTGTATATTAACCTTGTATCCTGCAGCCTTGCTATAATTGCTTATTAGTTTGAGGGTTTTTTTTTTGTCTATTCTTTCAGGTTTTCTACATAATCATTTCATCTGCACAAAAATGCAGTTTTGTTTTGTCCTTCCCAGTCTGTACAACTTTTATTTTTCATGTCTTAACTGTGTTAGCCAGCACTTCTAGTACAGTGTTAAAAAAAAGTGAAGAGAGGGGACATGGTAGTGGGAAAGCTTCTAGTTTCTCACCATTAGGCATGAGGTTAGCTGTAGTTAAGAAAGAAAAGCTGTTACAAAGTACATATAACAGAATTTACCATCTCAGCTTTTAAGTACACATTTCAATAGTGTTTAGTACTTTCATATCATTGTAAAATGAATCAATTATTTTCATCTTACAAAACTGAAACTTTACCCATTCAACAATAACCCCCTATTTCTCCCTACCCACAGCCCTTGGCAGCCACTATTTTATTCCTGTCTCTATTAATTTGCATAGTCTAGGTACCTCATATAAGTGGAATCATACTTTTTGAGATTGGCTTATGTCAACTAGTGTAACGTCCTCAAGGTTAATCCATGCTGTAGCAAGTGAGAATTTCCTTCCCTTTTAAGGCAGAATAATACTCTATTACATGTATATGCCACATTGTTATACTTTTATCCATCGTTGGATACTTGGATTGCTTCCACACTCAGCTATTGTGGATAATACTGCTCTCAATGTGGGTGCACAGATATCAGTATTCTACTTTCAGTTCTTTGGGTATACCCTCAGAAGTGGAAATGCTGGAGCATTCTTGTCTATAATTTCTTCCAGCAACATTTGTGCTTTTTTTAAAAATTGAAGTATCATTGATATACGATCTTATGATGGTTTCACATAAACAACACATTGGTTTCAACATTCACCCATCAAGTCCTCACCCCCTCTATTGCAGTCATTGTCTGTCAGTGTAGTAAGATGTTATAGAGTCATTATTCCAGCAACACTTGTGCTTTTAGTGTAAAGGTTTCTGCTACCGTTGTTACATTTATATTAAGTATTTAATTCTTTTTGATGGTACTATAAATGGAATTGTTTTCATTCATTTTCAAATTGTTCATATTTAGTATATGGAAGCAACTGATAAATGTGTTGATTTTATATCAAGCGACTGCTAAATTTGTTTTATTAGTGCAAAAAGTTTCTTTGTGTGGAATTTTTAGGTTTTTCTACATATAGTGTATCATCTACAAACAGTTTTGCTTTGTTTCCGATTTGGATGCCATTTATTTCTTTTTCTTCCTAATTGCTGTGGCATTTAGTAGAATAGAAGTGGTGAAAATAGTCAATAATTCCTTCCAGATTGTAGAGAAAAACTTTCAGTCTTTACTATTAATTGTGATGTTAGCTGTGAGGTTTTTGTATATAGCCTTTATTATGTTGAGGTTATTTCCATCTGTTCCTAGTTTGTTCAGTGTTTTTAATCATGGAAAGGGTGTTGAATTTTGTTAAGTGTGTTTTCTGAATCACTTGATATGATCATGTAATTTTTCCTTTTTCAAAACCCTAATGTTATGTATTCTTGTACTTTAAAAATTTTTATTAAAGTATCATTAATATACAATCTTACGATTGTTTCAGGTAAACAACACAGTGGTTTCAGCATTCATCCATTATCAGGTCCTCACCCTCCATTATGATCACTGTCTATCAATGCAAGATGTTAGAGAGTCATTAATTGTCTTCTGTGTGCTGTACTACCTTCCCTGTGACCTACCTATATTGTGATTTGAAATTATAGTGCCCCTTAATCACTTTGCTCCTCCCTACCCACCTTCCTCAACTCCTCCTCTTTGGTAACCGCTAGTTCCTTCACAGTGTCTGTGAGTCTACTGCTATTTTGTTCCTTCTGTTTTTCATTGTTTTTATACTCCATAAATGAGTGAAATCATTTGGTACTTGTCTTTCGTCACCTAGTGTATTTCACTGAGCATAATATCCTCTAGGTCCATCCATGTTGTTGCAAATGGAAGGATTTTTTTTTCTTTTTATGGCTGAATAATATTCCATTGTAATGTGGTATATTCTATTGATTGATGTTAATATGTTGAACTATCTTTCCTTTCTAGGAATAAATTCCATTTGGTTATGGTGTGGAATGCTTTTAGTATGCTATTGAGTTCAATTTGCTAGTGTTGGGTCTTGAAACATTAAAAAAATAATAAAATTATTTTTGTTTATATAATGCCAATCTTAGTAAATGGCAAGGACTATGTTCCTTTTTTAGATGGAGTGTTAATGTCACCTAGTATTTCATTTCTTAAAATCTCTTATTATTACCTTCTTACTTATAAATAATGCTTACATACTGCCTTGGTTGGATTATACCTGAGTTAAGGGAGTATATTGCTCTCTTAAGGCTACACGAAGATCAGTAGTATAACTGAAGGACTTAATTTCATATGCGCTCACTTAATTTTTTTTTAATTTTACTATCACTAATGTACAATTACATGAAAAACATTATGATTACGAGACTCCCCATATTATCAAGTCCCCAGCACATACCCCATTACAGTCACTGTCCATCAGCATAGTAAGATGCTATAGAATCACTACTTCTCTTCTCTGTGTTATATTGCCTTCACCGTTTTCCAACACCTACATTATATGTGCTAATTGTAATGCCCTTATTTCACCCTTATCCCTCCCTTCCCACCCATCCTCCCCAGTCCCTTCCCCTTAGGTAACTCTTAGTCCATTCTTGGGTTCTGTGAGTCCTCTGCTGTTTTGTTCCGTCAGTTTTTTCTTTGTTCTTATACTCCACAGATGAGTGAAATCATTTGATACTTATCTTTCTCCATGTGGCTTATTTCACTGAGCACGATACCCTATAGCTCCATCCATGTTGTTGCAAATGGTAGGATTTGCTTTCTTCTTATGGCTGAATAATATTCCATTGTGTGTATATACCACCTCTTCTTTATCCATTCATCTACTGGTGCACACTTAGGTTGCTTTCATTTCTTGGCTATTGTAAATAGCGCTGCGAAAAACATAGGGGTGCATCTGTCTTTTTCAAACTGGGCTGCTGCATTCTTAGGGTAAATTCCTAGGAGTGGGATTCCTGGATCAAATGGTATTTCTATTTTGAGTTTTTTAAGGAACCTCCATACTGCTTTCCACAATGGTTGAACTAGTTTACATTCCCACCAGCAGTGTAGGAGGGTTCCCATTTCTCCACATCCTCGCCAACATTTGTTGTTGTTTGTGTTTTGGATGTTGGGCATCCTTACTGGTTTGAGGTGTTATCTCATTGTGGTTTTAATTTGCATTTCTCTGATGATTAGGGATGTGGAGCATCTTTTCATGTGCCTGTTGGCCATCTGAACTTCTTTGGAGAAGTGTCTATTCAGATCCTCTGCCCATATTTTAATTGGATTATTTGCTTTTTGTTTGTTGAGGTGCGCCTCTACCCATTTTTTTAATTGCCTTATTTGCTTTTTATTTGTTGAGGTGCATGAGCTCTTTATATAATTTGAATGTCAACCCCTTATCAGATATGTCATTTATGAATATATTCTCCCATACTGTAGGATGTCTTTTTGTTCTACTGATGGTGTCCTTTGCTGTGTAGAACGTTTTTAGTTTGATATAGTCCCACTTGTTCATTTTCGCTTTTCTTTTCCTTACCTGTGGAGATACGTTCATGAAGAGGTTGCTTATGTTTATGTCCAAGAGATTTTTGCTTATGTTTTTTTCTAAGAGTTTTATGGTTTCATGATGTACACTCAGGTCTTTGATCCATTCTGAGTTTACTTTTGTGTATGGGGTTAGACAATAATCTAGTTTCATTCTCTTACATGTACCTGTCCAGTTTTGCCAACACCAGGTGTTGAAGAGGCTGTCATTTCCCCATTGTATATCCATGGCTCCTTTATCGTATATTAATTCACCGTATAGGTTTGTGTTTATATCAGGACTCTCTAGTCTGTTCCATTGGTCTGTGGGTGTGTTCTTGTGCCATTACCAAATTGTCTTGATTACTGTGGCTTTGTAGTATAGTTTGAAGTCAGGGAGCATAATTCTGCCTGCTTAATTCTTCCTTCTCAGGATATTTTTGGCTATTCGGAACTGTTTGCTCTAGTTCATTGAAGAATGCTGTTGGTATTTTGATAGGGATTGCACTGAATCTGTAGATTGCTTTAGGCAGGATGACCATTTTGACAATATTAATTCTTCCTATCCATGAGCATGAGATGTGTTTCTATTTATTGGTATCTTCTTTAATTTCTCTCATGAGTGTCTTGTAGTTTTCAGAGTATAGGTCTTTCACTTCCTTTGTTAGGTTTATTCCTAGGTATTTTATTCTTTTTGATGCAACTGTGAATGGAATTGTTTTCCTGATTTCTTTTTCTGCTAGTTCATTGTTGCTGTATAGGAATGCAGCAGAGTCTGTGTATTAATTTTATAACCTGCAACTTTGCTGAATTTAGATATTAGATCTAGTAATTTTGGAGTGGGTTCTATTGGGTTTTTTATGTACAATATTATGTCATACGCGAACAGAGAGAGTTTGACATCTTCTCTTCCAATCTGGATGCCTTTTATTTCTTTGTGTTGTCTGATTGCCGTGGCTAGGATATCCAGAACTGTGTTAAATAAAAGTGGAGAGAGTGGGCATCCTTGTTCCTGATCTTAAAGGAAAAGCTTTCAGCTTCTCCCTGTTAAGTATAATCTTGGCTGTGGGTTTGTCATATATGGCCTTTATCATGTTGAGGTTCTTACCCTCTATACCCATTTTGTTGAGAGTTTTAATCATGAATGGATGTTGAATTTGTCGAATGCTTTTTCAGCATCTATTTAATAATCATGTGGTTTTTTTTGTTGATGTGGCGGAAGATGTTGATGGATTTTCGAATGTTGTATCATCCTTGCATCTCTCAGATGAATCCCACTTGATAATGATGGATGATCATTTTGATGTATTTTTTTTAGTTTATTTTGATATCATTAATCTACAATTAAATGAGTAATATTATGGTGATTACACTACCCCCTTCATCAGGTTCCCCCCCACCCCAACCTGATTGCAGTCACTGTCCATCAGTTTGGTGAGATGCCCTAGAGTCACTACTTGTCCTCTCTGGGTTGTACAGCCCTCCCCGTGCCCCCCGAACATTACATCTGCTACTCGTAATGTCCCTTCTTCCCCTTTACCCCTCCCTTCCCACCCATCCTCCCCAGTCGCTTTCCCTTTGGTAACTATTTTTCCTTTCTCGGGTTCTGTGAGTCTCCTGCTGTTTTGTTCCTTCAGTTTTTTTTTTTTCCTTAGTTCTTATACTCCACATATGAGTGAAATCATTTGGTATTTGTCTTTTTCAGCTTGACTTATTTCACTGAGCATAATACCCTCTAGCTCCATCCATGTTGTTGCAAATGGTAGGATTTGTTTTCTTCTTATGGCTGAATAATATTCCATTGTGTATATGTACCACATCTTCTTTATCCATTCATCTACTGATGGACACTTAGGTTGCTTCCATTTCTTGGCTATTGTAAATAGTGCTGCGATAAACATAGGGGTGCATCTGTGTTTTTCAAACTGGGCTGCTGCATTCTTAGGGTAAATTCCTAGGAGTGGAATTCCTGGATCAAATGGTATTTCTATTTTGAGTTTTTTGAGGAACCTCCATGCTGCTTTCCACAATGGTTGAACTAATTTGCAGTCCCACCGGCAGTGTTGGAGGGTTCCCTTTTCTCCACATCCTCGCCAACATTTGTTGTTGTTTGTGTTTTGGATGTTGGCCATCCTCACTGGTGTGAGGTGATATCTCATTGTGGTTTTAATCTGCATTTCTCTGATGATTAGCGATGTGGAGCATCTTTTCATGTGCCTGTTGGCCATCTGAATTTCTTCTTTGGAGAAGTGTCTATTCATGTCCTCTGCTCATTTCTTAAATGGAATATTTGCTTTTTGTTTGTTGAGGTGCGTGAGTTCTTTATATATTTTGGATGTCAACCCCTTATCGGATATGTCATTTATGAATATATTCTCCCATACTGTAGGAAGTCTTTTTGTTCTACTGATGGTGTCCTTTGCTGTACAGAAGCTTTTCAGCTTGATATAGTCCCACTTGTTCATTTTTGCTTTTGTTTCCCTTGCCCGGGGAGATATGTTCATGAAGAAGTTGCTCATGTTTATGTCCTAGAGATTTTTGCCTATGTTTTTTTCTAAGAGTTTTATGGTTTCATGACTTACATTCAGGTCTTTGATCCACCTTGAGTTTACCTTTGTGTATGGGGTTAGACAGTAGTCCAGTTTCATTCTCTTACATGTAGCTGTCCAGTTTTTCCAACACCAGCTGCTGAAGAGGCTGTCATCTCCCCATTGTATATCCAAGGCTCCCTTATCAAATATTAATTGACTGTATGTGTTTGGGTTGATGTTTGGATTTTCTGTTCTATTCCACTGATCTGTGGGTCTGTTTTTGTGCCAATACCAAATTGTCTTGATTACTGTGGCTTTGTAGTAGAGCTTGAAGTCAGGGAGCGTAATTCCCCCTGTTTTATTCCTCCTTCTCAGGATTGCTTTGGCTATTCGGGGTCTTTTGTGGTTCCATATGAATTTTAGAATTATTTGTTCCAGTTCATTGAAGAAAGCTGTTGGTAGTTTGATAGGGATTGCATTGAATCTGTAGATTGCTTTAGGTAGTATAGCCATTTTGACAATATTTATTCTTCCTAGCCAAGAGCATGGGATGCATTTCCATTTGTTAGTGTCCTCTTTAATTTTTCTTAGGAATGTCGTGTAGTTTTCAGGGTACAGGTCTTTCACTTCCTTTGATAAGTTTATTCCTAGGTATTTTATTCTTTTTGATGCAATTGTGAATGGAATTGTTTTTCTGATTTCTCTTTCTGTTAGTTTATTGTTAGTGTATAGGAAAGCAACAGATTTCTGTGTGTTAATTTTGTATCCTGCAACTTTGCTGAATTCAGATATTAGTTCTAGTAGTTTTGGAGTGGAGTCTTTAGGGTTTTTTATGTACAATATCATGTCATCTGCAGATAGTGACAATTTGACCTCTTCTTTACCAATCTGGATGCCTTGTATGTCTTTGTTTTGTCTGATTGCCGTGGCTATGACCTCCAGTACTATGTTGAATAACAGTGGAGAGAGTGGGCATCCCTGTCTTGTTCCCGATCTTATATGAAAAGCTTTCAGCTTCTCGCCGTTAAGTATGATGTTAGCTGTGGGTTTGTTATATATGGCCTTTATGATGTTGAGGTACTTGCCCTCTATACCCATTTTGTTGACAGTTTTAATCATGAATGGATGCTGAATTTTGTCAATGCTTTTTCAGCATCTATGGAGATGATCATGTGGTTTTTGTTCTTCTTTTTGTTGATGTAGTGGATGATGTTGATGGATTTTCGAATGTTGTACCATCCTTGCATCCCTGGAATAAATCCTACTTGATCATGCTGGATGATCTTTTTGATGTATTTTTGAATTCGGTTTGCTAATATTTTGTTGAGTAGTTCTGCATCTATGTTCATCTGGGATACTGGTCTGTTATTTTCTGTTTTTGTGGGGTCTTTGCCTGGTTTTGGTATTAGAATGATGATGACCTCGTAGAATGTGTTTGGGAGTATTCTCTCCTCTTCTACTTTTTTGAAAACTTTAAGGAGGATGGGTATTAGGTCTTCACTAAATGTTTGATAAAATTCATCAGTGTAACCATCTGGTTCAGGGATTTTGTTCTTAGGTTTTTGATTACCTATTCAATTTCTTTGCTGGTAATCGGTCTATTCAGATTTTGTATTTCTTCCTGGGTGAGCCTTGGAAGGTTCTATTTTTCCTAGAAAGTAGTCCATTTCTTCTAGGTTTCCAGTTTTTTACCATATAATTTTTCATAGTATTGTCTAATAATTCTTTGTATTTCTGTGTTGTCTGTAGTGGTTTTTCCTTTCTCATTTATGATAGTGTTTATGTGTGTAGACTCTCTTTTTTTTTTGGTAAGTCTGGCTAGGGGTTTGTCTGTTTTGTTTGTTTTCTCAAAGAACCAGCTCCTGCTTTCATTGATCTAATGTTTTATTCTTCTCCAGTTTATTTATTTGTGCTCTAATCTTAATCTTTATTATGTCCCTCCTTGTATTGACTTTCGGCCTCATTTGTTCTTCCTTTCTAGTGTTGTTAATTGTGAGTTTAGACTGATCATATGGGATTGTTCCTCTTTCCTGAGGTAGGCCTGTATTGAAGTATACGTCTCTCTTAGCACAGCCTTCGCTGCGTGCCACCGATTTTGCGGTATTTGAATTATTGTTGTCATTTGTCCTCATGTATTGCTTGATTTCTGGTTTTATTTGGTCATTGATTATTTAGGAGCGTGTTACTTAGCCTCCCTGTGTCTGTGGGCTTTTTTGTTTTATTTATGTAGTTTATTTCTAGTTTCATAACTTTGTGATCTGAGAAGCTTGTTGGTACAATTTCCGTCTTTTTGCATTTACAGAGGTTCTTTTTGTGGCCTAGTATATGATTTAAAATGTTCCATGTGCACTTGAGAAGAATGCGTATCCTGTTGCTTTTGGATGAAGTGTTGTGTAGATGTCTGTTACGTGCATATGTTCTATATGTTGTTCAGTGCCTCTGTCTCTTTACCTATTTTCTTTCTGGTTAATCTGATCTGTCCTTTCTAGTGAGTGTTGTGTTGAAGTCTCCAAAAATGAGTGCATTGCATTCTATTTCCCCCTTTAATTCTGTTAGTATTTGTTTCACATACGTAGGTGATCCTTTGTTGGGTGCATAGATATTTATTATAGTTATATCCTCTTGTTGGACTAACCCTTTTTTCATTATGTCATGTCCTTTGTCTCTTGTGACTTTCTTTGTTTTGAAGTCTATTTTGTGTGGTACAAGTACTGCAACTCCTGTTTTTTTCTCACTATTAGTTGCATGAAATATCTTTCTCCATCCCTTTACTTTCAGTCTGTGTATGTCTTTGGGTTTTGATGTGAGTCTCTTGTAGGCAGCATATAGATGGGTGTTGTTTTTTTATCCATTCAGTGAGTCTTGCCATTTGATTGGTGCATTCGGACATTTACATTTATGGTGATTATCGATAGGTTTGTACTTATTGGCATTGCAGTATTTAGATTCATGGTTACGAATAGTTCTAATTCCAATTCCGTTACTATCTAACCGTCAAATTTAACTGACTTTGTATGCTATTACAAACACAGCAAAAGCTTCTTTTTTTTCCTCATTTTTCTTCCTCCTCCATTCTTTATATGTTAGGTATCCTATTCTGTGCTCTTTGTCTATACGTAGATTGACTTTGGGGGTAGTTGATTTGATTTTGCATCTGCTTAGTAATTAATTGTTCTACTTTGCTGTGGTTTTATTTCCCCTGGTGACATCTATTTAGCCTTAGGAATACTTCCATCTGTGGCAGTCCCTCCAAATTGCACTGTAGAGATGGTTTGTGGGAGGTAAATTCTCTCACCTTTTGCTTATCTGATAGTTTTTTAATCCCTCCTTCAAATTTAAATGATAATCTTGTTGGATAAAGTAATCTTGGTTTGAGGCGCTTCTGCTTCATTGCATTAAATATATCTTGCCACTCCCTTCTGGCCTGTAAGGTTTCTGTTGAGAAGTCTGATGATACCCTGATGGATTTTCCTTCGTATGTGATATTTTTTTCTCTCTCTAGCTGCTTTTGAAAGTCTGTCTTTATCTTTGATGTTTGCCATTTTAATTATTACATGTCTTGATGTTGTCTTCCTTGGGTCCCTTGTGTTGGGAGATCTGTGCACCTCCATGGCTTGAGAGACTTATCTCCTTCCCCAGATATGGGGTGGTTTCAGAAATTACCTCCTCAATAACACTTTCTATCACTTTTTCTCTCTCTTCTCCTTCTGGTATCTCTATAATACAAATATTGTTCAGTTTGGATTGGTGACAGAGTTCTCTCAATATTATAGCATTCTTAGAGATTCTTTTTTCTCTGTGCTTCAGCTTCTTTGTATTCCTCTTCTGTAATTTCTATTACATTTACCATCTCTTCTGCTTTTAAATCCCTTCATTGTATGTTTCATTTCAGATATGGAATCCCTTAATGATTGAATCTCTGTCTTAAATTCATCCCTGTGTTCTTGAATATTTTTCTGTACTTCCATGAGCATGTTTATTATTTTTATTTTAAACTTTCTTTCGGGAAGATTGGTGAGTTCAGTTTTATTTTGCCCTTTTTCTGGACTTTTTAGGATTTTGGTCTGAAGCAGTTTCCTTTGATGTTTCATAATTCTTTGTGGTACCCTCCTGTGGCCAGAAACTCTAGTCTCGGGCGCTCGTCAGCCTGTAGAGTGAGGTTGGGGGTCGTAGTGGAGCGGCACTGGTGCCTGTGGGGAGGAAAAGCTATTTCCTGATTGCCGGCTGTAGTGCTTTTCTCCAGTATCAGAGCCAGTGGGCGGAGCACACAGTTGCAAGCCTGTGTGCATGGTGTCTCTAGCTGTTGTAGGCGCGGCCCACCTCTGGCTGACCTGACCCCAGTGCAGTGAATTTTGGTTTGCAAGCAGGTGCAGGGTGGCCAGGCAGAAGGCACAGCATGCTGTGTGTGTGTGTGTGGGGGGAGCCTCAGAGCTGAGTGGGCAGCCAGGGGGATGGAGCGCCTGAAGCTCCTCAAAATTCCCAACCTACTGGGCAGAGCGTGCCCAGACAACCTTGTCCACCTATCCCTTCTTCCATGCAGCAAGGTCCGAGCAAACCCAGCCCCTTCAGCAGCCCTCTCTTTGCTAGGTAGGCTCTCAGACTACCTGCCTTTCCTTTGTCCCAACACGGTCAGATGCGAATCCTGTCCTCCACAAATGGCCACAATGTGAGCCTCTTGGGCACTCCGCCTCTCCCAGTTCCCCAACCCCACCATCCTCCAGAGTACCTCACAATGTCGGTTTGTGCTCCAGAGCAGACCTCCAGGCCTTGGTGTTCAGCAGTCTTAGGCTTCCACCCCCTCCCCGCCCCGTTTCTCTTCCTCCTGCCTGTGAGCTGAGGTAGGGGAAGAGCTTGGGTTCTGCCGGATAAGGCTTTTAGTACGTTACCCTGTTTCGTGAGGTCTGCTGTGTTCATGAGGTCCGTATGCAGTCTGGTGTAGCCTTCCATCCTGTTGCTCTTTTAGCACCAGTTCTATTAACTATATTTTCACACTATATGTGGTTTTGGGAGGAATTCTCTATCTCACCTCTCATGCCACCATCTTGAATCTCCTAATTTTGTGTCCACTTAATTTTAAATCATACGGTTAAATACTGGTGAATTTGATAGTTTTCAGTTTTAGTATTAAAGAGGTATTCTGCAACTAGGACATAGGTAAATTATCATTCATAGTATTCTGAACTATAATTCTCAGATTAATAAGTCAAAGATGTCACAACTTTAAAAGGTTTACTTTCTCCATTATTATTCAGTAGCCAGTTAATTTTCATGTTCCATATTTATATATTTTAACCACTAATTAAGTTTTTGTGTATCTTTGTTACAGTGAATGCTTAATTTGTTTATTATATATTAGTGTAATTCTTTCATCCTTATATCCCTTTTGGCTTGGCTTGGCTCTCAGCTTTTTCCTCCCACTGCATGAGAACACTCCCATTCCATCCTAAATCTGTGTAAAGAGCATAGTATTATATATTGATTTATATTTATCTCTTTATTCATATAATCTTATACAGATACTTATGTTTCCAGTTACATAGGATTTTGTAATAAGTTTAAAAAATGATATTATATATATATCCCTGAATCATTTTGTTTTCAGTAATCGTACTTCTGAGAAATTTCCCATCTCAGATATAACTCTGCTATCCACCTAATGCATAACTAATTCATTATTGTCATGATCCTTAATGAATGCTTCATGGTGTGTTGTGTAAAATTTTACTATTTCCACATTTGTGGGAATATTCTTTGTTTCTATTCTCTGTCATTTTAAACAGGATTGCATCTTTCAAGATATGTTCTCACTTCCAGGTTCTTTTATTTCTGTGGGGGTAGATTCTCAGAAGTAGAATAGCTGGGTTAATGGGTTTTCATATTTTTTATTTCATTAGATGTTGCCAAATTGCTTTCCATGAAGTTTCCAGTAGCACTGTGTGAGAATCATCTTTCTCCTATATCTCTGTCAGGAATTGGGCTCTAGCTTTTTAGTTACTTGCCAGCGTAATAGTTATAATATTATATGTCACTCTTTCTTTTAATTTGAATTTCCCTGAATACTAATGAGTTTGAGCATCTTATGTTTGTGGATACTTGGTTTTGCTCTTTTGTGAATTGTTCTTTTGATATCCTTTGCCAAAATTCTATTTGCGTTGTTAATCTTTTAAATCAGAAGAACTCACTGTGTGTTAAGACAACAATACTTTGTTACCTGTGTTGCAGTTGTACAAAAACGTTTAAGTCCTCTATGCTTTGTAGTTTTGAGTTGTTAATAAGATGTTGCCCAGATTCTTTACCCACAGATTTTAATGCTTTAATATTTTTGTGTTCAACTTGGATTTGTTCTTTTTTTTTTGTATGTCTTATAACATTAGGGCACCCAGTCCTTCTTCCAGAAGATTACCAGCACTTTTCAAAAAAACAAGCCATTCATTTCTCACTGACTTGAGTGATTGCCCTTTTTTTATTTAACTTTTTCATTTCTATGGTTCTGTTTTCCTCATCTATTTTATTGATATTATTCTGTTTCTATATCAATATCAAATTGAGTTGTTTTCTTTGACAATCTGTTTTGATATTTGAAGCAGGTTCCAATTTACTCTTCTTCATCTTCAGCTGTTTCACAGCATTGATTCTTATATGTAAACATGATCATTTCTTCCCTAAAATTATAATAAAAGCCCTTTGGATTCTAATTGGAGTAACATGCAATTTATTAATAAAGGGAACAACTGACACATGATAGTGCTCCCTAAATATATGATAGTGTTTATGCATTTTAATAAGAATGTATAGTTTCTTCATATTAGTGCCATATTATTTAATTCATTCAGAAGCATTATGTAGATCTTGTTGATGTTGTAATGAGAACATTTTAATCTTCCATTTCTAAGATTATTGTTTCTCCACACAATATTGCTTTTTTCTTCAGTGACTGATGAATGGATAAATGTATATTCATACAGTGAAATATTATTTACCCATAAAAAGGAATGCAGTATAAATTCATGCTATAACATGGATGAATCTTGAAAACATTATGCTAAGTGAAAGAAGCCAAACCCAAAGTTCATATAGTGTATGATTACATTTATATGAAATGCTTAGAATAAATAGGTAAATTCAGAGAGATAGTAGGTAAGTGATTATCTGGGGCTACTGATGGGAAATGGGGAGCTACTGCTAATGGGTATGGAGTATCTTTTTGGAATGATTAAAATGTTCTGGAATTAGTAGAATTAGGTAGATTCACCTTGTGAATAAACTAAAAATTACTGAATTTTATACATTAATAGGGTGAATTTTATGGTCTGTGAATTATATCTCCATTTAAAAAAGAATTGGTATTATTTTGCTCATCTGTGGGGTATAAGAACAAAGAGAAAACTGAAGGAACAAAACAGTAGCAGACTCACAGAACCCAAGAATGGACTAATAGTTACCAAAGGGAAAGGAACTGGGGAAGATGGGTGGGAAGGGAGGTATAAGGGGGAAAAAGGGATATTACGATTAACACATATAATGTAGCATGGGGTGGGGGGCGCATATGGGGAAGGCAGTATAACACAGAGAAGACAAGTAATGATTCTATAGCATCTTACTATGCTGATGGACAGTGACTGTAGTGGGATATGTGGTGGGGACTTGATAATAGCAGGAGTCTAGTAACCATAATATTGCTCATGTAATTGTACATTAATAATAGCAAAAAAAAAAAGAATTGGTGACCTAATTGTTATCATTTAACATTGAATTTGGCATTAGATAACAGAAAACCAGACTGCACTGGGTTGATAGTGGGACTTTATTTTTCTTAATTGCTAGTATTAATTGACTGGTATGGTGATATCAGAACAATCTTCATAGTTAATTCTTGGACTCTCTCTGACGGTTTCACATGGCTCTTATGGCTCCAAGCACTGGAAGATAGAGGAAGGGGAAGCAGCAATGACTGTGGCAGGAACTTCAAAGCAGTCTTCACATCCCAGTGGCTGGATCATGTTAAACGGTTACTCTTGGCTGGAAGTTGGTTGGGGAAAAGATAAAAGATGGTAGTAGGGAATGAGATTTGGATAAGAAAGTTTCTGCCACAATGAGCTTTTCCGTCTAGGTCCTTTTAAAATTATTGTCATTAGTGTTTCACAGTTTAAAAGTATATTTGTTGGTTTAATAGTCTCAGTTATATATAAGTAGTTTTCCCTAGTTTACTCATTTTTTTCTTTTACAGTTATATACATTTTAGGGTTGTCTGTAGCATTTTGTTTATTTATGAAAAAGGAAAGAGGAAACTAGTTATTCAAGGCTCTTCTTAGCTTTGTTTAACATCTTTATTGAATTAGAATTGACATACAACAAAGTATACATATTTAAAGTGTACAGTTGTTTTGATGTAAATGTACACCTGTGAAAACACCAATCACCACAAAGATACTTTTTAAATGTGTCCTTTTTTTTGATTGAGATATAATTGACATTACAACATTGTTAGTTTCAGTTGTACAACATAATGATTCAATATTTGTATATATTAGAAAATGATCAGAAAAGGTTTGGTTAACATTTGTTATCACACATAATGATAATTTTTTTCCCTTGATGAGAATTTACAAGATGTACTCTCAGCAACTCTCAAACATACAATGCAGGATTATTACTGTTGACCCTTGAGCAGCCTGGGTCTGTTAGTCTATTTACATGTTGGTTCTTTTCAATGAATATATTCGAAGAATTTTTGGAGATTTTTGCCTATTTGAATAAATTTTTATCATTATTTAAGAGTACAGCTTCTATTATATAACATATATATAATACATATACATAAAATAAATATAATATACACATATAAAATTGTGTTAATCGACTTCATATTATTGGTAAGGCTTTTGGTCAACTGTAGCCTATTAGTAGTTAAGTTTTGGAGGAGGCAAAAGTTACACATGGATTTTTGACTGTGCAGGGTCGAGGTCAGTGCCTCTCACCCCCACATTGTTCAAGGGTCAACTATATATTCACCATCTGTATATCACATCCCCAAGATTTGTTTATTTTATAACTGAAGTTTGTACCTTTTAACTGCCTTCATATTTTGCCCACCCCAACCCTCTGCTTCTGGTAATCACCAGTCCCCTCTCTTTGACTTATTTCACTTAGCGTAATGCCCTCAGCATCCATCTATTTTGTCAGAAATGACAATATATCCTTTCTTGTTGTGGCTGAATAATATTCCATTGGACACATACATGTGTGTGTGTGCATACATTTTCTTTATCCACTTATCTGTTGATGGACACAGTTTGCTTCCACATCTTTGCTATTGTAAATAATGCTGCAGTGACTATGAGAGTGCAGATAACTCTTCAATACACTGTTTCTGTTTCCTTTGGATAAATACCCAGAAGTAGAATTGCTGTCATGTGGTAGTTCTACTTTTAAGTTTTTGAGGAACGTCCATACTGTTTTCCATAGTAGATGCACCAGTTTACATTCCCATCAACAATGCACAAGTGTTCTGTTTTCTCTACATCCTCACCGACACTTGTTTTTTCTTGTCTTTTTGATAATAGCCATTCTGACAGGTGATACCACATTGTGGTTTTCATTTACATTTCTCTGATCATGAGTGATATTGAGCATCTTTTCATGTACCTGTTAGCCATCTGTATGTTTTCTTTGGAAAAAATGTCTGTTAAGATCTGCCCATTTTTAAATTGGATTGTTTGTTTCAGTGGAGTTGTATGAGTTCTTTATATATCTTGGATATTAATTCCTTGTTAGATAAATGATTTGCACATAGCCTCTCCCTTTTCATTATGTTCAACCTTTAATAACTTCAACCATTTTAGTAGGTTGCCTTTTTATTTTGGTGATGGTTTCCTTTTCTGTGCAGAAGCTTTTTAGTTTGATGTAATTCCACTTGTTTATTGCTTTTTTTGCCTTTACTTTTGGTGTTAAATCCAAAAATTATTGCCAAGACCAAAGTCAAGGAACTTACCACTTAGGTTTTCTTCTAGAGTTTTATGGTTTCTTGTCTTACCTTCAAGTCTTTAATCCATTTTGAGTTAATTTTTGTGAATGGTAAAAGATGAGGTCCAGTTTCATTCTTTTGAATGTGGCTGTCTAGTTTTCCCAACACTATTGATTGAAGAGATTCTCCTTTCCCCATTGTATATTCATGGCTCTTTTGTCAGAAAGTAATTGACCATATATTTGTGGGTGTATTTCTGGGCTGTCTATGCTGTTCCACTGAGCTCTGTGTGTATTTTTTAATACCATACTATTTGATTACTGTGGCTTTGTGAGAAAGCTTTAAATCAAGAAGCATGATGCCTCCCTCCATCTTTGTTCTTAAGATTGCTTTGACTATTCAGTGTCTTCTGTGATTTACATGCAAGTTTTAGGATTGATCTATTTCTTTGAAAAATGGTATTTTGCTAGGGATTGCAATGAATCTGTAGATCACTTTGGGTAATACGGCTATTTTAATAATTCTGATTCTTCCATTCTTTAAGCACAGCATACCTTTCCATTTATTTATGTCTTCAGTTTGTTTCATCAGTGTCTTATACTTTTCAGTGTACAGTTTTATCAGCTCCTTGGTTAAATTTAATCCTCGGGATTTTAATTCTTTTTGGTGCCATTGTGAATGGGCTTCTTTCCTTGATACTTATCTCTTAATGCCAACTTTATTGAGAACAGCATTGATAAAATGTAATTTTAACAATTGACTGCATTTTTGTAACCACGATTACCGTAAGATGAAAAACATTTCATTTCTGTCACTCCAGAAAGTTCCCTTATGTCCCTTTCTGGTTCATTGTCCCCCTACCGCTCTTATCTCAGTCACCACAGTTCTATTTTCTGTCACTATAGGTGAAAGAATTTTTAAATAGCTTGCCATATAGATAGAATCAGGGTGTACTGTTTTGCTTTTGGCTTCTTTTGGTAAAGCAGTGTCTTTTAAAACACATAGTTGTTTTTGTATGCATCATTAGTTCATCCTGTTTTATTAGTGCGTAGCTTTTCATTATGGATATATTCAGTCTGTTTATCCTGTTGGATATTTAGGTTGTTAATCTGTTTTGGGCTCTTAAGAGTAAATCTGTTTTTGAACATTTCTGTACAAGTCTTTGTGCGAATATGTTTTCATTCCATAAATTTTTCACTGTATATTGCCTTAAAATGTCATTTCTATATATGACTATTATTATGTCTTAGGAAAACGGCAGGGATTTTTTAGTCTAATACTTAACTTTGTATTCACATTTACCCAGTTGATGCCAAAAGTTTTTCATAGTGACTTTCTCCCCACCTTTGTGTGTGTGGAGGGTAATAGACCACATGAAGACCATAGGTTATTATGTCTTTGTTCTCTTTAGTGTAGAATAACTTCCTTTCTTTTCCCTTTAAGAAGCTGACTGTTTGAAATAGACAAGGCTGCTTATTTGAAATACTCTCAACCTGTTTTTAAGTTTTTTTTCTAATTGTTCCAGAGAGAGTCTTGTTTTATATCATTTGTATTTTTTATAAAGTGAAAATTAAGTCTAAATGCTTGATTAGTTTATGTTTAAATGTATTTTGTGCAAATAATTTATTGATGATGTTGTGTATTTTATATTGCATCACTTCAGGGGCAACATGAAGTCAGTTTTTTCCATTACTAGTGATGATGAATCTGATCATTTAATTAGTAAGATGGTGAGATTTACCTGATCTTTCCCTTTCTAGTTTGCGGACTGATATTACTTAGAGTATCTTTCATGTGATGGTGTTAGAATTCATTAAAGACCCTTACCTGAATCAATAATTTCAGTATTGGTAATTGCAATTGCAAATTGGTAATTTTCTAGTTCTCTTATCTCTTATCTCTTTTTATTAGGTGACATTTTTTGTATTCAGAAGAATAGCATTGCTGATTAATGCAGGGAAAATGCTTAATTCTTTACCATTAATATTGTTTTTTTCAGAATAAGGAGTTCTGTTATGTTTTTTCTTATGGTAACAAATCAGTTTCTTTTTTTTTTTCTTTTGTCTTATTTGAGTACTCTTGTGGATTCATGATTTTTACATTTTTTATAATCAAGTACAGGTATTGTTTTTGACATTAAAATTGCTCCAAATTTAGCCAGTGGGTCTCTTTCATGCACAGAGACAACAGAATTGGATGGAAACCCAAGAAGCAGTCATCTAATCGGTAGGCTTTGAAATTAAAATTTCCCCCCTTCTCCTTAGATACTAGTTAAAATAACATTGAATTATTGAGGTAATAACATTGAAACATATTCACATAACATATACTGGGACTTTTGGGCCCCATTACATTACAGTTTTTAGACGATGTCATGCAGCATATCTGATAACCTAAATTCATCTTTGTTTAACCTTCAGCTTTTTTAGATCTTACCACTAATGTGTTCTACTTGTATTATAATCAGTATACTTTTTTTCTTCCCCAAAATAAAATAAATTATCTATTCTTCCTGGACTAAGTACATACTCAACTTTGTCACAGGGTGAAGAAATTTTAGGGTACATACTAGTTAAACTAAGAGTTGTTGGCCTTTGCCAGAAACAACACATTGTTTATTTATGCAGTATGATGGAAAGCTAATACTAGCTGTGTCTTTATTGCATAAACCTTTGCTACCTCACTAACTTTTAAGATTTTCTTCCTCATTTCTGACAACCTAGTTAGGCAGGTTTAACTGACATAAATCCAATATTGCTATTTCAAGAAATTTAAAAGTAAACACTTACACTTAATACTGTCAAAGGAGTTATCTAGAGATATGTTGGCTCCAGATGTTAGCTTTAAGTGTTTATTTCCCATCTCTGCATTTGTGAAGATACTAGGCTGTATTGAGAACCAAATAGAGTATGAAGTAGTGCCTGTCATAAGTAATACATCTTGATAAGATAAGAAGTGTGGATTAGAAATCGTATTAACCATTTATGAGTTAATTGCTTTGTTTGTAAGTTAATTGCCTTGTAGTTGTACTAGTTCTCGTACCTGAAGGCGAGCAGTATGTTGTGATTATGCTCTGTTTCCGTGACGTGGTTGCCTTACGTTGTTTCCTGTTGTAAGAAGGAAATGCCCCAGGAAACTGGAGGTAGCTAGACAGCGAGTCTAGAAGCAAGTAGTTAATGATTATGTAGTATGTTTTTTCCTTGGAACGCTATTGTTATTGACGTTTGATGATCAGTAAATATGAGAGGTGCTCTTTCAGCATCACTCTTGCGCTGTTAAGCCTTGAGTCCCCTGGCTGGTCCTTTCAGATCTTTGATAACACATCGCATCTCCTCCCTTATCTGTGGGTCAGAAGTAGGGAGGAACCAACAAAGAAGTACGGACTATATAATGTGTACATATTTTTGCATAATTAATTTTAAAGAAAAATTGCAGTAAAACATTAAGAGCCTCTTCATATTTGTGTTTCTGGCATAGACACTATTGATGCAAAACAAAACAACGAAAAGAGCTGGAAAATCTATCCATTATTAAAACCCCTGCTGGTGTCAGTTAACACTTATCTTGACATATACTGGAATACTTGATTTTTCTTAAAAATACAAGTAGATAAAAGGAAAATGTACAGTTTTTTGGCTCTTTTATTCTGGTTAATTAGGTCCTGGTGGATTGTGTGAGTTCTGTTGGAGTCTTACCTGAGTGTGCTAAAAATCACTTACTTATGAAACAGTGTTTTTCCCTAGCATTGCCATGTATTAACTTGGTGACCTTGGCCTCATACATCAAATTCTGCCTTTATTAAGTAGGAATAGTAGGTTTCTTGGCTACAGGATTAAGAAAAACCAGGACAGTAATATGCAATTATGTGTTTTTAACTGTATTGCTAAAGTGGTTGCTGCTAATGTTGAATATTGAATAATTCTATAAAATTGAATGAGTAGTGAATACGCTATACCTTGTTGTTGATATTTCTAAATTTAAATCATTTAAAACATTTCCTGAAAGGTACGTGATTTGTTTCAGTATCTGTGTGCCACTAATAAGTGCCATGATTTTATTAGTTGAATGTAAGGATGTTATATGGGCAGACTGCTCTTTGAAGTGAATGTTACAGTTTTTTTCAATTAATTGTAATTTATTTTGGTATCATTAATCTACAATTACATGTGTAACATTATGGTTATTAAACTACCCATTTCATCAGGTCCCCCCCACCAACCCCATTACAGTCACTGTCCATAAGCGTAGTGAGATGCCATAGAATCACTGCTAGTCTTCTCTGAGTTGTACTGCCCTCCCTGTGCCCCCCCCCCCAGCATTAATGCCCCCTTTTCCCCCTTGATTCTCCCTTCCCACCCATCCTCCCCAGTCCCTTTCCCTTTCATAACTATTAGTCCATTCTTTGGTTCTGTGAGTCTGCTGCTGTTTTTTCTTTCAGTTTTTTTTTTCATTGCTCTTATGCTCCACATATGAGTGAAATCATTTGATACTTGTCATCTTCTGCTTGGCTTATTTGACTGAGCATAATACCTTCTAGCTCCACCCATGTTGTTGCAAATGGTAGGATTTGTTTTCTTTTTATGGCTGAATAATATTCCATTGTGTATATGTACCACATCTTCTTTATCCACTCATCTACTGATGGACACTTAGGTTGCTTCCATTTCTTGGCTATTGTAAATAGTGCTGCAATAAACATAGGGGTGCATCTCTCTTTTTGAAACTGGGCTGCTGCATTCTTAGCGTAAATTCCTAGGAGTGGGATTCCTGGGTCAAATGGTATTTCTATTTTGAGTTTTTTGAGGAACCTCCATACTGCTTTCCACAGTGGTTGAACCAGTTAGCATTCCCACGAACAGTGTAGGAGGGTTCCCATTTCTCCACATCCTCACCAACATTTGTTGTTTGTGTTTTGGATGTTGGTCATCTTTACTGGTGTGAGGTGATATCTCATTGTGGTTTTAATTTGCATTTCTCTGATGATTAGCGGTGTGGAGCATCTTTTCATGTGCCTGTTGGCCATCTGAATTTCTTCTTTAGAGAAGTGTCTATTCATGTCCTCTGCCCATTTCTTAATTGCATTATTTGCTTTTGGTTTGTTGAGGTGCGTGAGTTCTTTATATATTTTGGATGTCAACTCCTTATCAGATATATCATTTATGAATATATTCTCCCATACTACTGTAGGATGTCTTTTTGTTCTACTGATGATGTCCTTTGCTGTACAGAAGCTTTTCAGCTTGATATAGTCCCACTTGTTCAATTTTGCTTTTGTTTCCCTTGCCCGGTGAGATATGTTCATGAAGAAGTTGCTCATGTTTATGTCCTAGAGATTTTTGCCTATGCTTTTTTCTAAGAGTTTTATGGTTTCATGACTTACATTCAGGTCTTTGATCCATTTGAGTTTACCTTCATTGACCATATATGTTTGGGTTAATGTTTGGATTTTCTATTCTGTTCCACTGGTTTGTGGGTCTGTTTTTGTGCCAATACCAAATTGTCTTGATTACTGTGGCTTTGTAGTAGAGCTTGAAGTCTGGGAGCGTAATTCTCCCTGTTTTATTCTTCCTTCTCAGGATTGCTTTCGCTGTTCGGGGTCTTTTGTGGCTCCATATGAATTTTAGAATTATTTGTTCCAGTTCATTGAAAAATGCTGTTGGTGTTTTGATAGGGATTGCGTTGCATCTGTAGATTGCTTTAGGTAGTAGTATAGCCATTTTGGCAATATTTATTCTTCCTAGCCAAGAGCATGGGATGAATTTCCATTTGTTAATGTCCTGTTTAATTTCTCTTAGGAGTGTCTTGTAGTTTTCAGGGTATAGGTGTTTCACTTCCTTTGTTAGGTTTATTCCTAGGCATTTTATTCTTTTTGATGCAATTGTGAATAGAATTGTTTTCCTGTTTTCTCTTTCTGTTAGCTCATTGTTAGTGTATAGGAAAGCAACAGATTTCTGTGTGTTAATTTTGTATCCTGCAACTTTGCTGAATCCAGATATTAATTCTAGTAGTTTTGGGGTTGAGTCTTTAGGGTTTTTTATGTACAGTATCATGTCATCTGCAAACAGTGACAATTTGACTTCTTTACCAATCTGGATGCCTGTATCTCTTTGTTTTGTCTGATTGCCGTGGCTAGGACCTCCAGTACTGTGTTGAATAACAGTGGAGAGAGTGGGCATCCCTGTCTTGTTCCCAATCTTAGATGAAAAGCTTTCAGCTTCTCGCTGTTAAGTATGATGTTAGCTGTGGGTTTGTCATATATAGCCTTTATGATGTTGAGGTACTTGCCCTCTGTACCTATTTTGTTGAGAGGTTTTATCATGAATGGATGTTGAATTTTGTCAAATGCTTTTTCACCATTTATGGAGATGATCATGTGGTTTTTGTCCTTCTTTTTGTTGATGTGGTGGGTCATGTTGATGGATTTTCTTATGTTGAACCATCTTTTTGCATCACTGGAATAAATCCTACTTGTTCATGATGAATGATCCTTTTGATGTATATTTGAATTCGGTTTGCTGATATTTTCTTGGGTATTTTTGCGTCTATGTTCGTCAGGGATATTGGTGTGTAGTTGTCTTTTTTGTGGTGTCTTTGCCGGTTTTGGTATTAGAGTGATGCTGGCCGTATAGAATGAGTTTGGAAGTATTCCATCTTTTTCTACTCCTTGGAAAACTTAAGGAGGATGGGTATTAGGTCTTCACTAAATGTTTGATAAAATTCAGCGGTCAAACCAACTGGACCAGGAGTTTTGTTCTTTGGTAGGTTTTTGATTACCAGTTCAATTTTGTTGCTGGTAATTGGTCTCTTGAGATTTTCTGTTTCTTTCTGGGTCAGCGTATATATGTCAGGTGTTTTATTCTGTCCTCTTTTGTATTTATATCCCTTGAGTGCTTTTGTGAACAGCTGATTTTATTTTGCCTTTAGTTAGTATTTGGTTGTTCTACTTTCTTTGTTGTGATTTTATTTTCTCTGGTGACATCTATTTAGCCTTGTGAGTACTTCCATCTAGAGCAGTCCCTTTAAAACACACTGTAGAGGTAGTTTATCGGAGGTAAATTCCCTTAACTTTTCCTTATCTGGAATTGTTTAATCCCTCCTTCCAATTTAAATGATAATCTTGCTGGATATAGTATTCTTGGTTTGAGGCCATTCTGTTTCATTGCATTAAATATATCATGCAATTCTCTCTGGCTTGTAAGGTTTCTGCTATGAAGTCTGATGATCGTGTGATGGGTTTTCCTTTGTACATGATGTTTTTTCTCTGGCTGGTTTTAATTCCCTGCCCTTGTCTTTTATGTTTGCCATTTTAATTATATATATGTCTTGGTGTTGTCTTCGTTGGGTTCCTTGTGTTTGGAGATCTGTGGGCTTCTTTGGTCTGAGCGACAATTTCCTTCCCCAGATTGGGGAAGTTTTCAGGAATATTTCTTCAAAGATACTTTCTGTCCCATTTTCTTTGTCTTCGTTTTCTGGTACCCCTGTAATGCGAATGTTGTTCTGTTTGCATTGGTCACACATTTCTCTTAACATTCCTTCATTCCTAGAGATCCTTTTATCTCTCTCTGCCTCATCTTCTCTGTATTCCTGTTCTCTGATTTGTATTCTATTAACAGTCTCTTCTACTTCATCCAGTCTGCTCTTAAATCCTTCCATTGTTTCTTTCATTTCTGTTACCTCCCTCTGGAATTCATTCCCTAGCTCTTGTATATTTCTCTGTAGCTCCATCAGTATGGTTATGACTTTTTTTTGGAATTCTTTTTGAGGAAGATTGTTGATTTCAGTCTCAGCAAGCCCTCTGTTGTTTGAGTGATTTTGGATTGAACCAGATTCTTCTGCCTTTTCATTGCAATAGAAGTGATCACTGGCAAGTGACATGTGTGTTGGTTGGGGATACAAAGTCCCTTCCTACTTGGTGGTCACCTTGCCCCTCTCCTCTGCCTGTGCTGGTTACATGCACACAGGGAGCAGCCTCTGTGTTAGTCCCCTGAGCTTCCGTGGGTGAGGCGGCCTTCGTGATGGCCTGGGGCATTTGGGGAGGTCTCAGGCGAGCGGCGTCTGTTCCCCTGCGAGAACGGCACCCGTTTGTGCTTTCCAGACTCTGTGCTGGTCTCCGTTGCCTGTTCTGGGCAACCGTACACAGGGAGTGGCCTCTGGGTTGAGTCCCTGAGCTGCTGTGGGCCTGACTGCCCTCGCAGTGGTCTAGAGCACTGATGGTGGTTGCTGGTGCTCAGCGCTTTTTCACCGTGAGCGCAGAGCCCATACGTGCTTTCCGGACTCTCCACCGGCTTCCTCTCCCTGTGCCAGTCAACCGGGTACAGGGGGCAACCCGTGGGTTAATCCCCTGGCCTTACATGGGTGGAGCGGCCCTCGGGATGGCGTAGGGCACTGGTGGTGGTTGCAGTCGATCAGTGTGTTCTCCGCGAGAGCAGAGCCCCTACATCCCTTCCGGACTCTGTGTACTGATATTTTTAATGGCTGCAGAGTGTTCCCTTATGTGGGCATCTGTGACAGTCTCAATGGAGATGTAAGCAGAACACCTACCAAAGAAACCTGCCTTGAGGAATATTGTTATCTGACAGCCTCTGGCTTCAGAGCCTTTGGCATTTGCTGCAGCAGTTGTCCATGGCCACATTCTCCCTGGGCAACTCTGTGTCAGTAGTTGAGCATAGCAAGATACTAAGATTTAATCCATTTCATCCCAACATGGGACTTCTCTAAGGGCAATGTTTGCACTTTGAGCTTCCCCTTGGGCCAGCAGACCAGCCCTGCACTGGTTTGAGGTTTATACAGGGTCAGACCGGTATATCAGCCTGAAGACTTATTATGCTTTCTTAATAATTCCTGCTCCTTCCCTTCATTCTTCATAGGTATTTCTCATAATGAATTTCTTACACTTGTAATTCCATCTTGGGTTGGCTTCTCAGAAAGAAGCTTGACACACATCCTGGTGTATGCATTTAAAATTTTTAAACAAAGAAGTGTTTTAAGGAGTTGTAGATGTAACACATGTCCATGGTTTTAAGAAGGTGGAGATATGCACAAACAGAAAGTAAAATATCCACCCCTTCTTCAAACATTGAGAAAAGCATCTTCACACACTCATCATTATACCTATGTCATATTCTCACTTGTATCATTCTTTTTTGAATTAGTAACTTTAGGTAGTATCTATTATCTTACGGTTCTGAAAGAAAAGAGGTTTAGTATATCTAACTTTTTAAAAATCTTCCCTTCACGACGATATTTCAATTTTTAACTAGTGATGTTGTTTTGTTTACCTTGTCAAGGCTTTGTTTATGTTTAGTTATATATTTTAATTTAGATTGTTCATTAAATTGCTTTATATAATTACAGAAATATAATTTAATTCTGCACAAGGTGATTTGGTTGCAAGTATAAAAGAGATATGTAAGTCTCTGTATCTTAGGTCTGCCAAGAAAAGACTTCAAGTATCGTTCTAGATGCTCAGCCGTCTCTGTTCCTTGCTGCTTACGTTGTCTTTTTCAGTTGTAAGAACCAAGCCCTCTACTAGGGGTTGAATAGCATTAGCAGTTACTGGTAACGTGATTTTGAGCAAGTGCCTTAGGCACTCTGCACTTAAAGAGTTCTGGTCAGTACCGTTGGTATAACAGTTCTTATGTTAGCTTTCTATTTCATTGTAACAAATTATGAGACTTAGCATCTTGTAGTTTTCATAGCTCAAAAATTCAGTGGCTAGGCTGAGTTCCTTTGTAAGCGTCTTACAAGGCCAGAATCTGTGGGCAGGGCTATTTTTTTTCTGGAGGCTTTAGAAGAGAAACTGTTATCCTTCATCATTCAGATTGTTGGCAGAATTGATTTCCAAGCAGTTGTGGGACTGAAGTTCCTTTTCCTTGCTGAGGAAAGGTGGGGGAGGTGAATCAGTGTTAGTTTCTGGAGGCCACTCACATTCCTTGGTTTATGGTCCCCCTCATCTCAGAACTGGCAATGAATGGCAAAGTTTCTTTCAAGCTTCAAATCTTCCTACATCTGCTGCTGATCCTTGATCCTACTGCCTTCCTCTTTTACTTTAAATGGACCATGTGATTACTTCTGTAATCTGTGATAATCTCCCCATTTTAAAGTTCCTAATTCTTTTGCCATGTAGTGAGGTACAGAGGAGTAAGAGCAGGCTGTGAAGATCACAGGGGGGCAAAGTCTTGCCTACCACAGTCCTCCCTCTGGCCTCTGTGATCCCCATATCCATCTCACATACAAAATACATTCACCCTATTGCAAGGTCCGCAGAGGTTTCATCCTTTTACCGTATCAGTTCTCAGTCCAAAGGCTCTTCTAAATCTCAAAAGTTCAGAAGTTCCACATATCTTATTTAAGTCAGGTTTGGCTGAAGCTTTCTATCTGTTGACCTCTGAAACTAAAGGAACAAATTATTGCCTCCAGAAATACAATGGTAGGACAGCTTTAGGATGATAGTCACAGAGATCTCAGTTCAAAAGGGAGAAAATAGAAAAGAGGAGTCACAAGACCCAAGTAATTTCAAAAGCCAGCTGGGGAACCACCACTAGGTATTAAGGCCTGGGAATAATTCTCTGCAGTTTGCATCTTTACCCTTTGGGCTTCATTTCTGCGCTGTCTTTGGTTATTTTTGTTGTTTGTTTTTTCATTTTTCCTCAGATTTGGTAATTCTTGGTTGTCTGTCCATACTCAATGAAATAAAGATTAAGATGGTCAGGTTAGGGTGAGAGAACAATACTGGAGTGGGGTTCTCTGCTGCTGGTTTGTTTCATTCATATGTCTCTCCGTAGATTAGCATGTGGTAGGCTTCTTTATTTACTCTAAGGCATATACTCTTAAAAGAGTAAAAATTGGTTTTGGTGTTAAAGAAAAGATTGCCCTTTTATGTATAAACCACAGATGTACATATAGTATACAGAGAGATAATACATTGTATTGTGGTACTAAAATTTCATGGAGGGGCTGTTATTAGGGGAAATGTCTAAAAAAGCTCCTTCGTGGTTGATAACGGAAAGAAAAGTGAAGAAATAGTGCTCTAAGGCAAATGGTTGAGGGACAGGTAGGCTGTTAGGTACCTGCAGTTGCCAAACTAATCTTGGTTTATCTGGGGAGTGGAGGCTTTAGTGTCTGAAGTACTTACTGCTCTCCTTTTCTTTCAGGCCTCAACACCCACTTTAAGAGCTCTCCACAGACCTGCACAGTTTTTTTTAGAGCATTAGCTTTCTAACTTTAAAAACTGTCATCCACAGTATAAAATGTTTTGTGTTGCAACAGTGCACATAAGTATATGAACTTACAAATATATAACTGAACAGAAGTTTCATGGAACAGTTATATACTCACTTTTTCTTTCCTGTTTTATTTATTCTAGATCATTAAAGATTGTCACCCACCAAAATTATTTCAAAAAAATTATTTGAAAAATGTTTGAAGAATACTTTTGTGTTAGTACCTGGGCTTAATCTTGAGTCTGATAGCCATTGCTCTCAGATCTTTCTCTTTAAACCGGAAGAGAAGGAGAGGCCTAGTTGATTGAATCATTTGTAATGCAGTTCTTTAATTACTGATTTACTGACATATCCTAGATGATAACCCACTCCCACCTCTAGCTTTGTATTTTAAGCTTAGAGCCTCTCTTTCACCTTATTGGGAAGATCAAAACTGTTATCTTGGTTAGTTTGCTTTGCTCAGTTTTTCTTAATCTGATCTCATTTGTTTTATATTTTCAAGGTGTCACTAAAATTTCTGAGCCTTTTCTCACATATATTTCTGATTTGATTTATTTTCTTTCTGAGTTTGTTTTAAAAGAAAACAAAACAGCTGTTATTATCTGAAGACCAGGAGTGGGAGAAGGCACATTTCTGTGTTTAGCCTCTCATCTTGGGTTGGAAGTCCTATAGTTTATTTAGCAGCCCTAAAGTCTTATATTTTGGTATTTTAAGTTTATTATTTTTATGATTATTTTTAGGAATGATTGTAACATGTTGACTACCTGTGTGACTTATCTACTTACCTGTAAAATATTTAATTCCCCTTTTACTAGTGCTAATTGGTGGGTCATGGTTAAGTGAGGCTGTCTCTGTTGATGCTTTCAGAGGTTTTTGAATTACAGTTCTTATTAGCTGTGTGCCTTTGGGCAAATTACCTCATTTCTCTGTACCTATTTGCTTATTCTGTAGCAGTATCTACTTCATAGGGCTGGTGTGAGAATTAAATGTTAGGGCATGTAAAGAATGCTTTTACGACTGCTTGGCATGTAGTAAGCAGCATTTAAGAACTGTTATTTGTCTGCATCATAACCATATTCATCCATACATATGTCCTTTTGCTTAAAAAGAAAGCATATATTTTTTCCTCTTGAACAGTTTTTTTTTTTTTAGGCTTCAAGGTTGAACCACTTGCTCCCTTTTTTTTTTTGGTTTGCTTTCAACCTGCTTTATTTTTATTTAAAAAAATCTTGACTCTTGCTTTGCTGGAATTACTAAGCTGGGAAATTGGCACAGCTAAAAATAAGTTACCTAAACTAAGGAGAGAAAGGGTGAAAGGTGACTAGAAAAACATCAGTTTGTTAGGATGAAGGGTTAAATATTGCAAACTGTATTCACCATGGGCTTTGTGGATAAACGTTAAGGGTAAGGGGTATATAGCCACACTGGGTTAGAACATTGATTCCACAGTTTACTGGCTATGTGGCCTTGGGTAAGTTACTTAACTTTTCTGTCTTTAGTTTCACCATCTGTAAAATGGAGGTAATAAGGGATATTGTGAAAAATCCCATGAATTAATACATATGAATTGCTTAGAGGTGCTTAGCTCTTAGTATTAATATTGTGCTAGGATTTTGAATTCAGTGTTTGATTTTGTTCAGAATTTGTAAATAATAAGGAATACAGGTTGAAGTAAAGGAATAAATTTTTATATTGGAAGGAAATACACTGTTTTCCACTGTTTGGCATTTGGGACAAAGGATAATCTAGATTAATGAATACTTCATTAATATAATACTTCAATCATTGGGCATTTTAGGGTTGTTCTGATGTGATTGGTGCCACACCTAGTCCTTATGTGGTGATTTGTTGCTAGTTTTCTCATTTAAAGGTCATTATAACACTTTGTCCTTCATCCTTATTATACCTTGTTTTCTGAATTTACGCTTTAGTAGTTAAGAGTGGTTGGTCCCCATTTCTTAATCCTTCCTTTGAAGTTGTACAAAATTTAAAATTACAATATGTATGAAACAGAATCAATGGCACACTGTAGTTTCTTTTTTAGAATATGTTACTCAAAAATATTTTTGTTTTCTTTACTGTTTTTTTCCCTTTAATCATGGTCATTAAGCTTGTTTTTGAAATTTCTTATTGCAGAATTGCACACTGTTCAAATAAATTTTCTGGTTAACCGTGGCTAGCTGTGTATCTCTATAGGAGAAGGGATTTCCCCAGGATAGTCTACGAAGACATGCCTGCATCTTGTTAATTGTCAAAAGAATAATTTTTCTTAAACAGTAAAATATCCTCTGTATTTAATATTTTCTGGCACATTTTTTCATTATCTGTGAAGTGTGTGAGACACACAAACATATATACACAGACACCATATGTGTGTTGAAAAACATTTTGGTCTGCCACATTTAGGGCCAGCTTTTTCATTAATAAAACCATGAAAATTTGGCAGTTTATTGTAGCATATGTTCATTCATTACCCTTGATGGCCCATTGCTAAATGTAGTCCTCATTATTCTTCCCTTTACTGTATCAGTTTTGTGCATTACTAAACATGGTGTTCAGCTATTCTATGCTATTAATTAAAGGCTTCATTTAAAAAATTTACAAAGTATAAAGCATTTGGTTCAAGTATCCCTTCTGTTAAGAAGTCCTTGTAGTTGCCCTGGTAAAGTAGTGGAGTGTTTATTTCATTTGGGTAATGTGCTATGTTGAGCTTTGGTTGTTAATTGATAGATGTGGTATCCTCTCTGTGAGAGCTTTTAAAATGCATAACACGTATTTCAGAAAGCAGCTGTTGCTATGGCAACTCTTGGGTCACTTGCAGCTCAGCTTACATGATTGGCTGTTAATGGAGTCTAATATGCTTGAGAAGAGAATTGAGCAAATGAAAGAGGATTTTGAAGGTATCCTCTAAAACCTCTTGAAGTTTAACAGAACAGCACATAAAAATGTAACATATTAATCCTACACAATTGTACTGAAGTAGTTTTATAAATAATGAAAGTAAAACAGGACAAATTTTTGAAAAAAATAATTTCACAAACCGTTTTAAAAATGTTAGATTTGTGTGCTATCACTTTTCATCATTTTACTATATTTTTATTTTTATTTTGGTATTGTTAATGTACAATCACTTGAACAACATTATAGTTACTAGAGCCCCTATTATCAAATACCCCCCACATACCCCACTACAGTCACTGTCCATCAGAGTAGTAAGATGCTATAGAATGATTATTTGTCTTCTCTATAAATACAGCCTTTCCTGTGTCCCCCACCGCTGCATTACGTGTGCTAATCGTAAGACTCCTTTTCCCCCCTTATTCCTCCCTTCCCAGCCATCCTCCCCAGTCCCTTTCCCTTTGGTAACTGTTAGTCCATTTTTGGGTTCTGTGAGTCTGCTGCTGTTTTGTTCCTTCAGTTTTTCCTTTGTTCTTATACTCCACAGATGAGTGAAATTATTTGATACTTGTCTTTCTCTGCCTGGCTTATTTCACAGAGCATAATACCCTCTAGCTCCGTCTATGTTGTTGCAAATGGTAGAATTTGTTTTCTTCTTATGGCTGAATAATATTCCATTGTGTATATGTACCACATCTTCTTTATCCATTCATCTACTGATGGACACTTAGGTTACTTCCATTTCTTGGCTATTGTAAATAGTGGTGCGATAAACATAGGGGTGCATATGTCTTTTTCAAACTGGGCTGCTGCATTCTTAGGGTAAATTCCTAGGAGTGGAATTCCAGGGTCAAATGGTATTTCTATTTTGAGTTTTTTGAGGAACCTCCATACTGCTTTCCACAATGGGTGAACTAGGTTACATTCCCACCAGCAGTGTAGGAGGGTTCCCCTTTCTCCACATCCTCGTCAACATTTGTTGTTGTCTGTCTTTTGGATGGTGGCCATCCTAACTGGTGTGAGGTGGTATCTCATTGTGGTTTTAATTTGCACTTCTCTGATGATTTAGGGATGGGGAGCATGTTTTCATGTGTCTGTTGGCCATCTGAATTTCTTATTTGGAAAAGTGTCTGTTCAGCTCCTCTGCCCATTTTTTATTAGCTTATTTGCTTTTTGTTTGTTGTGGTGCATGAGCTCTTTATATATTTTGGATGTCAACCCTTTATTGGATATGTCATTTATGAATATATTCTCCTATACTGTAGGATGCCTTTTGTTCTACTGATGATGTTCTTTGCTGTACAGAAGCTTTTTAGTTTGATATAGTCCCACTTGTTCATTTTTGCTTTTGTTTCCCTTGCCCGAGGAGATATGTTCATGAAGAAGTTGCTCATATTTATGTCCAAGAGATTTTTGCCTATATTTTTTCTAAGAGTTTTATGGTTTCATGACGTACATTCAGGTCTTTGATCCATTTTGAGTTTACTTTTGTGTATGGGGTTAAACAGCAATCCAGTTTCATTCTCTTACATGTAGCTGTCCAGTTTTGCCAAAACCAGCTGTCGAAGAGGCTGTCATTTCCCCATGGTATATCCATGGCTCCTTTATTGTATACTAATTGACCATATATGCTTGGGTTATATATGGGCTCTCCATTCTGTTCCACTGGTCTATGGGTTTGTTCTTGTGCCAGTACCAAATTGTCTTGATTATTGTGGCTTTGTAGTAGAGCTTGAAGTCAGGGAGCATAATACCCCCTGCTTTATTTTTCCTTCTCAGGATAGCTTTGGTTATTCGGGGTCTTTTGTGGTTCCATATGAATTTTAGAACTATTTACTTTCATTCATTGAAGAATGCTGTTGGCATTTTGATAAGGATTGCATTGAATCTGTAGATTGCTTTAGGCAGGATGGCCATTTTGACAATATTAATTCTTCCTATCCATGAGCACGGGATGAATTTTCATTTATTAGTGTCCTGTTTAATTTCTCTTAAAAGTGTCTTGTAGTTTTCAGCGTATAGGTCTTTCACTTACTTGGTTAGGTTTATTCCTAGGTATTTTATTCTTTTTTATGCGATTGTGAATGGAATTATTTTCCTGATTTCTCTTTCTGCTAGTTCACCGTTAGTGTATAGGAATGAAACAGATTTCTGTGTATTGATTTTGTATCCTGCAACTTTGCTGGATTTAGGTATTAGTTCTAGTAGTTTTGGAGTGGATTCTTTAGGATTTTTTATGTACGATATCTTGCCATCTGCAAACAGAGACAGTTTGACTTCTTCTTTACCAATCTGGATGCCTTTTATTTCTTTCTGTTGTCTGAGTGCCATGGCTAGGACTTCCAGAACTATGTTGAAAAAAAGTGGGGAGAGCAGGCATCCTTGTCTTGTTCTCTATGTTAAAGGAAAAGCTTTCAGCTGCTCGCTGTTAAGTATAATGTTGGCTGTGGGTTTGTCATAGATGACCTTTATTATGTTGAGGTACTTGCTCTCTATACCCATTTTGTTGAGAGTTTCTCTCATGAATGGATGTTGAATTTTGTCGAATGCTTTTTCAGCATCTATGGAGATGATCATGTGGTTTTTGTCCTTCTTTTTGTTGATGTAGTGGATGATGTTGATGGATTTTCGAATTGTGCCATCCTTGAATCCCTGGGATGAATCCCACTTTATCATGATGGATGATCTTTTTGATGTATTTTCGAATTAGATTTGCTAATATTTTTTTGAGTATTTTTGCATCTATGTTCATCAGGGATATTGGTCTGTAATTTTCTTTTTTTGTGGCGTCTTTGCCTGGTGTTGGTATTAGAGTGATGTTGGTCTCGTAGAGTGAGTATTTGGTAGTATTCCCTCCTCTTCTACTTTTTGGAAAACTTTAAAGAGGAAGGGTATTAGGTCTTCACTAAATGTTTGATAAAATTCAGCAGTGAAACCATCTGATCCAGGGGTTTTGTTCTTAGGGAGTTTTTTGATTCCCAATTCAATTTCTTTGCTGGTAATTGGTCTGGTCAGATTTTCTGTTTCTTCCTGTGTGAGCCTGGGAAGGTTGTATTTTTCTAGAAAGTTGTCCATTTCTTCTAGGTTATCCAGTTTGTTAGCATATGATTTTTCATAGTATTCTATCATAATTGTTGGTATTTCTGTGGTGTCTGTAGTGATTTTTCCTTTCTCATTTCTGATTTGTTTATGTGTGTAGACTCTCTTTTTTTCTTGGTAAGTCTGGCTAAGGTTTTATCTATTATGTTTATTTTCTCGAAGAACCAGCTCCTGCTTTCATTTATTCTTTCTATTGTTTTATTCTTCTCAATTTTATTTATTTCTGCTTTAATCTTTATCATGTCGCTCCTTCTACTGACTTTGGGCCTCATTTGTTGTTCCTTTTCTAGTTTCATTAATTGTGAGTTTAGACGGTTCATTTGAGATTATTCTTCTTTCCTGAGGTAGGCCTGTATGGCAATATATTTCCCTCTCAGCATGGCCTTCGCTGCGTCCCACAGATTTTGTGGTATTGAATTATTGTTATCATTTGTCTCCATACATTGCTTGATCTCTGTTTTTATTTGGTCATTGATACATTGATTATTTAGGAGCATGTTATTAAGCCTCCATGTGTTTGTGGGCTTTTTCATTTCTTTGTGTAATTTATTTCTAGTTTCATACCTTTGTTATCTGAGAAGGTGGTTTGCTAAAATTTCAGTCTTTTTGAATTTACTGAGGTTCTTTTTGTGGCCTAGTATATGATCTATACTTGAAAATATTCCATATGCACTTGAGAAGAATGTGTATCCTGTTGCTTTTGGATGTAGTCTTCTGTAGGTGTCCATTAGGTCCACCTGTTCTAATATGTTGTTTAGTTCCTCTGTGTCTATTTATTTTCTGTCTGATTGATCTGTTCTTTGGAGTGAGTAGTGTGTCAAAATCTACTAAATGAATGCATTGCCTTCTATTTCCCCCTTTAATTCTGTTAGTATTTGTTTCACATATGTAGGTGATCCATTGTTGGGTGCATAGATATTTATAATAGTTGTATCTCTTGTTGGACTGACCCTTTTATCATTATGTAATGTCCTTCCTTGTCTCTTGTGACTTTCTTTGTTTTTAAGTCTATTTTGTCTGATACAAGTACTTCAACTCCTGCTTTTTTCTCACTATTAGTTCTATAAAATATCTTTTTCCATCCCTTTACTTTCAGTCTGTGTATGTCTTTGGGTTTGAAGTAAGTCTCTTGTAGGCAACATATAGATGGGTGTTTTTTTAATCCATTCAGCAATTCTGTGTCTTTTGATTGGTGCATTCAGACCATTTACATTTAGGGTGATTATCGATAGATATGTACTTATTGCCATTGCAGGTTTTAGATTCGTGGTTACCAAAGGTTCAAGGGCATTTCTCATACTATCTAACAGTCTTATTTAACTCACTTCGTATGCTATTAGAAACACAACCTAAAGCTTCTTTTTTTTTCTTTTTCTTCCTCCTCCATTCTTTGTGTGTTATGAATCATATTCTGTACTCTTTGTCTTCCCTTGGGTGATATCTATTTAGCCTTAGGAATGCTTCCATCTCTTAGAGTCCCTCCAAAATGCAGTGTAGAGGTGGTTTGTGGGAGGTAAATTCTCTCACGTTTTGCTTATTTGAAAATTGTTTAATCCCTCCTTGAAATTTAAATGATAACCTTTCTGGGTAGAGTATTCTTGGTTCAAGGCCCTTCTGCTTCATTGCAATAAATATATCATGCCACTCCCTTCTGGCCTGTGAGGTTTCTGTTGAGAAGTCTGATGATAGCCTGATAGGTTTTCCTTTGTATGTGATCTTTTTTCTCTCTGTAGCTGCTTTTAAAGGTCTGTCTTTATCCTTGATCTTTTTCATTTTAATTATTGTTGTATGTCTTGATGTTGTCTTCTTTGGGTCCCATGTGTTGGGATGTGTGTGCACCTCCATGGCTTGAGAGACTATGTCCTTCCCCAGATTGGGGAATTTTTCAGCAATTACCTCCTCAATAACACTTTCTATCCCTTTTTCTCTCTCTTCTTCTTCTGGTATCCGTATAATGCGAATATTGTTCCGTTTGGGTTGGTCACACAGTTCTCTCAATATTCTTTCATTCTTAGTGATTCTTTTTTCTCTCTGTCCCTCATCTTCTTTGTATTCCTGTTCTCCAATTTCTATTCCATTTACCATCTCTTCTACTGCATCTAATCTGCTTTTAAATCCCTCCATTTTAAGTTTCATTTCAGATGTGGAATTTCTTCATGATTGAATCTGCGACTTAAATTCATTCCTGTGTTCTTGAATATTTTTCTGTACCTCCATATCATGTTTATAATTTTTATTTTGAATTCTTATTCAGGACGATTTGTGACTTCAGTTTCATTTGGCCCTTTTTCTGGGTTTTGTGAGATTTTGGTCTGAACCATGTTTTTTTGATGTTTCATATTTCTGTGTGGTGCCTACTAGTGTGCAGAACCTCCAGTCTCTGGGGCTGCTCAACCCGTAGAGTAAGGTTGGGGGTCGTAGAGGAATCGAGCTGGTGCCTGAGGGTGGAAAGGTCTGTTTCCTTATTCCTGCATCAGTGGTTCCTGTCTCCAGCGTCAGAGCCAGTGGGCCAAGCACATACATGTAAGCCTCTGTGCTTTCCATCTCTAGCATTTGTTGGCAGGGCCTGACTCTGGCTAGCCTGACACCAGTGCAGTTACTGCAGGTTTGCAAGCAGGTGCCTGCAGGCCAGTAGGAAGGCTTGGCAGGCTGTGTGTCACAGTGGGGGGCCTCAGATCTAAGTAGGTAGCCAGGGGGATGGAACACCTGAAGCTCCTCAAAGTTCCCAACCAGCTGGGCAGAGCACGCCCAGACAAACTTGTTCAGCTCTCCCTTCTCCTGTGCAGCAAGCTCTGTGTAAACCCTGTCCCTTCCGCAGCCCTCTTGCTAGGAAGCCTCTCAGACCGCCCGCCCTTTCTGTGACACAGAGTGGTTGAGTGTGGAGCCCGTCCTCCACAAACGGCCAGAATATCAGTCTCCCAAGCACTCCACCCATCCGAGCTCCCCAATGCCCAGAGCACTACAGAATGTAGGCTTCCACTCACAAAGCAGATCTCCAGGGCTAGGTGTTCAGCAGTCCCAGGATTCCACCCCCCCTCCCTGCTCTGTTTTTCTTTCTCCCGCTGGTGAGCTGGGGTGGGGGAAGGGCTTGTGTCCCGCCGGATTAAGGCTTTTGTACATTATCCTGTTTCGTGAGGTTTGTATGGGTCTGGTTCAGCCTTCTCTCTTCTTGCTGTTTTCGGGTTAGTTTTATTAATTAACTATATTTTTGTACGTTTTTTGGTTTTGGGAGGAGTTCTCTATGTCACGTCTCATGCCGCCATCTTGAATCCTCCATTTTACTATTGTTTAAAGCTAACAGTTGCATTCTGTATTCTACCTTCTGTAACATTTACCTCAGAGGAGGTACTTATATTGAGACAAGGGAAGGTTTTCATTGTGCAGGGTCAAAAAGAGTGGTAAAATCAGGAATGTCTAAATTTACTCTGATTACAGAGTTTGCTCTCACTTGAATTCTCAAGGTGGTCCTGTGAACTTGCCTCTCTTACAGGTATGTGAATGGTGTGAAAAGGGAGGTGGTGGTATGTACTTTGAATTTTGAGGCTGTGGAGTAAGTAAATAAAATAAAATCTAATTAAGAACTGTCATAATAAAAATTAATGGAGCCCTGCAAAATGGCACAGTAATATGTCTTATCAAATAATAATGTAGTTTTCATCAGTATTTACTTAACACTTCTTTTGTAACTCGTGCTATAATGAGGGTGATTTTACTAATTTGGGCAAAAAACGAATACCAAATGTAATTAAAGTATAATTACTGAGTTTCAAATTCAGATAAATTGTGTTAAAATAATGTTATAATCTTAGAAATGATTTCACTTTGTAAATTAACTTCAGTTGATTAGTTCAACAAGTGTAGGAAATAGGATTAAGACGTGGCTTATTTTAAATATCTGCTGTTTCTGCTTTTTAAGGGTTTTTAGAAAATCATTATGGTGATACTGTTGATATTAATACACTATATAAGTTATAGCTATGTTGTTATATATTGTTACATTAGATTTTCTGATTTTGCTAGCAGAAATTACTAGGTATTAAAAAATTAATTAGCGCTATTACCCTAAATTACCTTTTATTTATTATTTACTTTATTAAGGTAATACTTCGGAATATTTAAGAAAAACTTTTCATTTTAAACTAAATAGAAATGTAGAGTTCCCTCACTACGTTTTTGACAAAACACTTGAGAAGTTTTGATAAACACCTTCTAAATACTAAAGTCTGTAAGTCTACCATCAGTATAACCTTTGGAAATATTTTTAAAAATCATTTTGTTTTTAAATAATAGTTTCTGTGTGGCCTGGTTACCATAGGTCGTGGTCTGCTTGAGGCAGTTCTCGTAGTACTGTGTTATACTGTTACGTAATGTAATTACTGATAACGCCCCCATTTTATATTTAATACCAGGAAATAGAAAAACACAAAAAGTCTCATAGGAATCTCACAGATTGCCTTTATTAACATTTTAGTGTATTTTCTTTTCAGTCTTTTTCTGTGCACATGTGTGTATATAAAACATATAGAAGAGGTTGCCCTTATATGTTTTCCTTCTTGCTATTTCATAAACATTGAATGTTTAATTTTTCACATTATTTTTAATGGTATTTAAGAATATTTCACAAGTAACTGCTCTACATTTGTAGGACATTAAGTAGTTTCCAGTTTTTTTTTCTCTTCTGTTAAAATGGTTCTAGGTGGTTGAACACCTTCACTGCATGTGAATATATTTACATTTAATTTTTATTTTAGGACATTCATAGAATAGAAATTACTGCATCAAAGACAATCGACATTTTAAAGGTCGCCATAGATGTTAGTTATGTTCTAGGAGAACTTTTAATTTACTTTGAAATTATTTTAAATTTACTTTTTGGACCTCAAGTGCAGAAGGCTGAATTAATCCTTTCATCATTTAATGGCATATAGTAATTAGCGACTCATTCAACGTCTTGCTTTCATTTGTTTCCTTTTATGCACATTATCCACTTTTTTCCTCTCCCATAGGCATTCATTTAACATTTTTAACATTGTGTATTTATATGGATGCATTCCTCTTTGTGCCGTGTATATTGTTGTCTGGTGTGGGTTTTTTCAAGTGAAACGTAAAAGTAGAATTGACATCACTTTGTCCTTTTTTCCCCCACCCAGCATTGTGTTTTAAAGATCTATTTATATGGTTCTATGCCTGTCACATGCTTTGATTCTAATGGCTTCTTAGTATTCCATAGTGCGCATCTGCCATGTTTCACTTAACCCCTTACCCAGTGCAGTGATGGACACCATGATTCCTCCAGCTCTGCTATTGCAGACAGTGTTGAAAAAGATTGTCCTCATACATATCCCCTTATGGATATATTCAAGAATTGGATTCCTGGGTTAGGTGTGCATATATAACCCTTTTCACAAAATACTCTCAGATTATTATTCTGAATAGTTGTAGCAGTCTGGAGTATATAAGGATTCCTGTATTTCCACTACAGAGAAGTCTTAATACTGGTGTGGTCAGTCCTATCAGTACTAGTAAGAAAGGTAGCCAGAATTTTTTTCAACTAGCAGATTACCCGTAGGTTCCAGGAATGTAATTGTTTTCTAGGCATTTCTCTTCAATCTTTCCAGGATTATATCTTTGCAGTGTTTGCCATATAGGATACTGAACTGGTTAATACCATGTATTCTGGATGCAGTCATCTTGAGATTGAATCCTTGCTTTGTTTAGTAATTATGTGACCCTGGACTTTACTGGATGCTTCAGTTTTGTAATTTGTAAAATGTTAAGAGAAATTTTTTGCCTTTGTTGTGAGGGTTATGTTTGTGAATGTGTGTAGTGTTAAAATAGTGGCTGGTATACAGTGAATGCTTTGTAAGTGGGTTACTGTTACCAAAGTAAAAAAAAAGTCCATCTGGTATTTAGAATGGAATTGCATTGAATTGATACATTTGAGTGAGAAATCGTGTTGTAATTTGCACCATCAAAGATCGTGGAATGCCTCTTCATTGATGAAAATTTTCTATGTATTTTTGAAAAATTAGATTTTCTTTTGTTTCTCCACTGCACTTACTATTCTTGATCACTAGTTCTTAATCATTAGCAATTTTGTACCCCCCATAGACCATTTGATGTTGTCTGGAGACATTTTTGTTTGTTTGTTTGTCACAACTTGGGAGATGTTATTGCATATTGTGAGTAGGGGCCAGGGATGCTGCTAAACAACCTGCATTGCACAGGCCAGCCCCACAGCAAAGACTTATCCAGTTCAATATGTCAGTAATGCTGAGGTTGAGAAACCCTGTTGAGGGTATATGGTTTTTGTCATTGTGAATGGTACTTAGTTTATTTTACTATTTGGCTATTACAGGGTAATGTTATGTAAATTTTGTATTAGCTTGTATTTGGCAGTTCAGCTGAACTCTTTAGTTATCAAAGTCTGTAGATATTATTTTTCTAGTATCTTTCCTATTTTTTCTCTCTCCCTTGTTTCCCTCCTCTTTCCCTATGTCTCCCTATCTCTCCCTCCACTCCTGCCCTTTTTTTTTTCTTACAGCATTGGCCAGGACCTTTACTTTCTTATGTTAAATGGTAGCAGTGATAGTGAACATCTTTTTTTAGTAGTGTTCCCACTATATGGAATGAACACTATATGGAATGAGTTTCAAGTTTCTTAATGTTAACTATAACACCAGAAATATAAGGTGTCAGTCTCATTTTACCTTGCTCTATTACCTAGTATTACCACTTAAAATATGTTCTGAGGTAAGAATGCTTAACTTCACTATTGACCAAAGGAGTGCAATTTAAAGCAATAATGAAATAATGTTTTGTATTTCAGTAGTGATATCAGTAATTTTTCTACAAGTACATTAGCCATTTTTCCTCAGTATGTTTGTCCTTCACCATTGTTTTCTTTGTTTCAGTGTTTTTGTAAGTTCATGACTTGCTCAATGTTAGTATTAACCCTGTAGCTGTTATTTGTAGTAGTTTCCTTAGCTTTTTAATTTTGATGTATAAAATTTTAATTTCTATGAAGTCAAATCTACTTATCCATGGTGAGATCTTTTATTGGTTTTATGCACAAGAAGAGCTTTTATTTCCTGAAACTTTTTTCTGAGACTTTACTGTGATCTTTCCACTTCTGTGACATTTACCTAGTTAAACAAGGGTGTACTTACCAATTCTTTCTTTGTTCTGAATCACTTAACCTGACTTCAGGTGTTACTTCTTCCCTTGAAGTGCTAGAATTGAAGGTAATCATAAATAGTTATCCATTCAGTTTCTCTCAACACTCCCCCCACCTCCACCCACAAAAGTCCGTTGGTTTCCATGGAATTCAGGGCGTTTCAGGGGCCATTGGAGATAGGGCACTGAGGTTGGGTTTGATAAGTGGGCAGGGTTCCAGGCTTCCTACCCAGATTAAGTTAGGTTCAATTTTTCTGTTGGTGGTCTTTATATGATTATCTCTATACAGGTGGTCTTGGTAAGATTGTAAAAACATCCTTCTACACTGATCTAACAGGAGAAATCAGACTTTAATTGCCAAGTCACAAGTTAGAAAACATCAAAACCATGATTAGAGTCTATGTGTCCTGAATCCAAATTCAGTTTCCCAGTTTCTTGTATATTAGATATACTTCTGTCTTTGTGTTGAACATTTCTTACTGAGTGATCTTCTGTCACCTCTCACTTCTATAACTGAGCCCATTATCTTCACTCTTTTTCCCTGAGGAGTGCTCCCTTCCCCAATTCTTTATCCTGCTGCTTTGCTTTTTTAATGTTGTACCACCATTCTCTTTTGCAGAATATGAAATATGTAATTTTAAACAGCTCTGTCTCTTTAGTCCACCACATCTAGTTCACTGCCAAGAGTTACCACTTTGGTCTTTATATTTTTTTCTTGAACTTACCTCCTCTGTTGTTTGCCTGCTGCTAGCACTATGGTTGAGTTTCTTAACATTTCCTGTCAGTACTATTATAACAGCTTTATAATTGGTTTCCTTACATCTAGGCTTTAACCTCTCTAGTCTTTCCTATACTCTGCCTTAAAATAATATTTTTAAAATATAGCTGACTGGACAAAATAAGGCCTCAAGTTTCCTGAACTGACATTGAAGGCCTTTCACAATTTGGCTATGTGTATGTTTGTATAGGTATATGTATATATAACTTTATAGCATGTATTACTGTCTAACGTTATATTCAGGTCTGTATAGATCTTTAAAAAAAAACTTACAGTTCTCTCTTATTGCATGTGTAGTACTTCTTTATAGTAAGTACAGAGAAATAAAAGCAATAAATAGAAGTTGTCCATAATTTCACTTTTCAGAAATAATCATTAGTCAGGTCTTTTAAATGAACTTTGGGAGAATTGAGTATTTTCATGTTTATCCAGTGTACTTCTGGTAAGTTTATATATATATAGCTTTTTATCTTTGTATTATGAAATTTGAAGTCTTTATTTTCTATTATTTTTAATTTTTTGGTATGAAAACAAGTTACTTAGTTTTTATATTTTATTGGCTACCTTATTAAAGTCTTTATTAACTCTAATTGGACTCTTTCACATTAAAAAATGGTGCATAGAATGTTTCAGGGAGGAAATAGTATGAGCAAAGGCATGAAGATGTTTTGCAATGAACCTCAAGTAGTTGGGTATTAATGGGAGTCATAAATTGAAATGTCTCTAAGAGAGATTGGAGGTGAGGTAGTGAGGAGCCAGATGAGATTTTTGTTTGCTGTGCTTAGGAACTTGAGTTTTATCCTAGAAGTGATACGGAACCATTTGAAATATTTTATACAGTGATTATATTGGTGTGATTAAATCAATATTTCAAATAAACCAGTCTGGCTATAGGTTTGAGGATTGAGTTGAGGGAAGCAAGAAGACTAGGAAACTATTGAAATATTCTTGGGACAGTGGAGTCCTTTATTAGGTTAGAGTGAGTAGGATTAAAGAAGAAGGGATAGATTTAAGCTGTATTTTTTTGATAATAAATGGGCAAGGTTTTAAGTGGGAGTCCAGGCTGATCTCAGGGTTTCTGATTTTCCAGCTTGGATGAGGAGATGCTTCCATTAGATGAGATGAAGAAAGCAGTTTAAAAATTTAATTTTACTAATTTCTCTTTGAAAGACAGGGAGATGGGGGGGTACTATTGAGAGGAGAAGGTCAGTTTATGAATGTCATGACCAGAGTCACAATTTTGCAGTTAAGAAAATGTATACAGGAAGCAAAAAAATCAGATCTGAAATAAAGGTTTTAGAGTCATTAAAAATTAGCATTAACAACTTTTAAAGTGCCTAACACATACACTGGGTGCATCATATCCCATAGATTAAAGCAGTTTACTGTTGGACAAGGGCAAGGCTTGGTGAATGTTTTGGGAGGTTGGAGGAGGGGAATACAACTCCAACCCAGGTGACTTAGTGACTTCTGTGGTGTTAAAAACCATTGTTTCATTGAAAGGAATACTGTAATGTAGAGATCTGTGTTTTTTATTATTATGAACTTTTATTAAGGGGAAAATTACAAGCATTATACAAAAGTAGATGGCAATGTATAGTGAACCCCAGTGTAACTGTTGCACAACTTCAACATTTATAAACTCATAGTTAATGTTGTTTTCATCTGTTACACCTCCAATCCTATATTAGTTTGAAGCAAATCCTTCACATATCATTTCATCTGTAAATGTTTTGGTAGGTAATTACAAAGATAACTTAAGAAACTTTAAAAGCATCAATAATTTTGTAATATCATAAAATAGTTCCTATTGCTATTTTTTGAAAAAGTAGTTTCAGCAGAGAATTAGGGCTAAAATAAGATTTTTTTCCCCCCATACTAGACGAGGGAATGAGAAGTGAGGATGTAGAAATTGAATGTAAGCTGCTTTTCTAAGAAGGAAAACCTAGTGAGAATTGGGAGGGGAGTTACAGTCTTTATGTTTTATGTGATAGGGGACACGTGAGTGGTTTGTAGGCTTAGGGAAAGAGAGGGTAGAGAATGAAATAGTGACGTGAGGGGATGGCGCAAGAACAAGAGGAAGGACACTTTTTCTGGGATAATACTTATAATATTGATAGACAAAGACTGAGTGAAGGAGAGGCAAAAAGCAGATAGTTCATGACTAATGACCTCATTAAAAAAAAATGAACTTCAGGGAGGGTGGAGGTTGGCATAGGAAAGGGTTTTGACGTTAGTGAAAATTTGGAATAATTGTTGAAGAGAATGGGAGAGGGAGCTCATCATGTACAAATAAAGAGATTGTTTCAGTCGGATTAAGATTCCACTTGAAATTGGAGACCAGAATATAGAGTTGTATCAATTTGCATGTCTTTGTGATCCTTTCTCCAACACTGCTCAACAACTTGGATGCTTAAGAGAAGATAGTTTGTGATATTATTTTAGACTTAGACTTGATATGACAGGTCTTCAGAAGGACCAGAGGTAAAAAGTGTTGGTGAGGAAGTAGTTTAGATGATTCATGTGTACACCTTCTAAGAAAAGGTGACGATGAAGGGACAGCTAAATAATGTAAGGAATAAATGCCAAGCTGTGTTTATGAAATTGAGCAGGTGTAAAGATAGTGTGGACATGAAAGAACTATGAATATGGTTAAGTGTTTGGTTGTGAAAGCTGGTAGATGAAGTTCAAAGGTGGTGTGTGAATGTCCGTGTAATTGAAAAGGTTCAAGGATTTTTAGATTTGGATTTTAGATAGATGTTGCCCAAGGCATATGATAGAGAAGAAGTTTAACCAAGATGCAAACATCTTCAACAATGTGAAGAGCAGTGATTAGGTGGTCAGGAAGTGAGTAGATGACACCAGTGAGGAAGATTAGAGGGTGGTATACATGTGGAGGCAGGAGCAATAATGATTTCTGAGAGATAGTGGGTAACCAAAAGAGTTCATAATGTGGGAGAGTATTTGTCCTAGTTTTCAACTGTGTTCCAGATAGCAAAGATATTTCTGTATGAAGATGTCAAACACCTTGGCCTTGGCCATCATTAAGCTCAGAATAGTCATGTACAGATGTAAAATAAGACAGTTTTGTAATTAGGTGCCATGAATGGCATGAACAGTCAATATTCTTGGAAATTTTTGGAGATTCATCACTTCTTCTGTGAATGAAACATCTGAAATATTAGATACAGAAATATGGAAGAAGAGGAATGATGGTGGTGTAGGTGCAATGGAGGTGCAGAGTGGTATGAGCACAGGCAGTTGGGGGTGAAGACAACACAACTTACTGTTTTACCTATAATAGAGCATGAGTGTAGGGGTAGTAAGAGAAGAAAGGTAGTGGGTTTATTAGCATCAGAGAACCCTACCTTAATATGTTTAGCCTTTTTATCAAGTTCTCCTAACCCAAATCTAGATCTACCATAAGAATATCCCTTAGAACTCTTTTGGGGGTAGGGAGATAGAGCAGTGTAGTTCTGAGCAGTGAAATCAAGGGAGACTTTAGTATAATTAGGTTGTCATTGAATATCCTTTAGTGTTTTGGGACCTAATGCAAAACATCGGTTGTCCCAGACACTTGAACATGGAATCATTCATACTCTGCAGATTCTAGTTAGTAGAGGTTTTACTATAGTCTCTAGAGTACTTAATGTTTAATAGGAACACATGACAAAAATAGTGCATGTTTGTAAGAACTGAGACATACTAAAGGAGTCGAGTAAGCTGGTAATTAAATATAACAGCCTGATCAGTGTGTTAAACTGTTACTAAGCTACAACTGTGATAATGCTCTGGCATTTTGTACTTGGTACAATAGTTTTTGTACCTCCACTAATTCCCTAAATCATTACCATTGAAGGTAGTGAACTTGTCAATGGGGAATGCTTGAGAAATAGGAGAAACCTGATTAGAGGCATCCCAGGAGTATTTTTAATCAAGATGATTGCCCTGGGGCAGCTGGCAGGCATGGTGCTCCAGTGAGCAGCAATGAAGAGTATGCTTATGATTGTTCCAAGACTTTTTATACATGTACTTCACTTAACTTTCTGCTGCACATCCAGTTTCACAGCGGGATTCTGAGAAGCCTTCTTTATTGGAGGAATACTCTGTCTATTCTTCAAATTCTGATAAAGCTTTTTCCCCCTCAAGTTATTTTCTAATGGTGGAACATAGTATTTATACAATTGTATAATCTACAGTTTTGTATTGTAAAAACACATTATCTTGTCTTAGCCTACACTTACTAATTTAATGTTCTTTGGAACTTATGTTTATGATCAGCCAACTCTCAGTGTGATTGTGGGCTTTACAAATATAAATTATCCAAAAGTGAAGAAACATAGTATAAAAAATTATGTCTTACATTTTGATGTGTAAAATTTGATAAAGATTCTATCTTAAAGTAAAAGAAAATCTTGAAGAATCATATAATCTCAAAGCTGGTATGCCTAATAAGTTATAAGTGGTCTGCCCCATTGCTACCTGGCCACATCACTTGAGTGACCAAGTACCTTCCTTCCATTGTTAAGAATAGTCACTCTGGTTTGGCCTCCTACCTTGCACATCAAGTCTTGGCTCAAATGTTTCCACCTTAGAAAGTCTTTCTAAGACCATCCTTTTGAAGTACTTTATTTTTATCACTTGTAATCTGAAATTGTTATGTTTATTTATTTATTTATTGTCTGATTCTATGAATTAGAAATACCAGCTTCTTACCAGTGGGATTTCATCTAATTTCTTTACTGCTCTGTGTTCAGCACTTAGAATATTATGTTACGTTTCAGAGTTGCTCAATAAACATTTCTTAAAATGGTGTTGAGTAGGTAACTTCTAAACAGTACTTTCTTGGAATAGAGGGGTATTATGGGTAGATTTGTGTCCCCCAAAAGATACAGTGAAGTCTTAATCCCTGTACTTATGAATGTGATCTTATTTGGTCTTTGAATAGGGTCTTTGAAATAGGAATTTTGGAGATGTAATTAAGTTAATATGAAGTCATACTCAATTAGGATAGACCCTAATGCCATTTGAGTGGTGTCCTTATAAAAAAAGAGAACACAAAGACACAGGCAAGAGAATGCAAGAGAATGCTGTGTGAAGACAGAGACACATGGACACAAGGAAGATAGTCATGTGAAGATGGAGGCAGAGATTGGAGTTATGCTGCAACAAGCCAAGGAATGCCTGGGGCTATCAGAAGCTGGAAGAGGTAAGGATGGATTTCCCCTAGAGGCTTCAGAAGGGAACATGGCCCTACCAACATCTTGATTTGATCTTCTAGCAGCCAGAACTGTGAAAGGATGAGTTTCTGTTGTTTAAAGTCACCCAATTAATGTAACTTTGTTATGGCAGCCCTAGGAAACTAATACAAGGGAAGAGCCTTGGAAATGCAAAATATAAAGATGAAAGATAAAAGAACTTATTCTCATTATTATAGCCTCTGACTTTTAGCACTGTGTAGTTAGTAATTTTCTTAATGGGATTGAACATGTATGGAATTTTGAGCATGCAGAATATCATTGGTTTTATCAGATGGTGGTTTTTTTCTCTGCAAGGATTTATTGAAATTCCATTTGTTGCACAGTAGTCTCATGGAACTCTATGGGATATGAAGATAGTTTTAAGTGCAGTTTGATTAAAATGACTTAGAGTAGTTATTGTCTCAGTCTTAAAGAGATATAGACCATATTGGGTAGGGGGAATGGAGGGAGAACCTACATGGCACTGATGCCCAGTATATCTAAGAATAAATATATTGAACCCTGGGGAGAAAGTGGGAAGACCATTAGATAAAATACCTCACCTCTTTTTTCCTTCATGTTCTTGGACTTTTGTATTTTAGTAATACAGTTTGGGAGTTAGTTTGTATTCTTTTCCTTCCCCCCATGAAATAATTTCAGTTAATTAAGTTGCAAGAAAATAACAGAACTTGCCTTTACACTTCACCTAGCTTCCCCAAATGCCAGTATCTCAGATAACCACAGCACAATTATCAAAACCAGAAAATTAACTGATACTGCACTGTTAACTAATAAGCAGACCGTATTCAGGTTTCATCAGTTGTCCCACTGATGTTCATTTCTGATCGAGGATGCAATCTAGTATCACTTGTTGCATTTAGTTGTTACGTTTCTTCTTTAATGTGGCACAGTTCCTCAGCCTTTCTTTCATGACCATGACAGTTTTGAAGAATGCTGGTCAGTTATTTTGTACAATGTCCTTTAGTTTGTGTTTATATGATTATCCTTGTGATTAAATTGAAGTTTTTCTTTTTTGGCAAGAATACCACAGAACTGAAATCGTACCCTTCTTTCGTCACATCAGGAGGCCCTTGCTGATAATGTCTCATTTTAGTGGTGTTAATTAGGATCCCTTGATTGAGGAGGGGCTTGCCAGGTTTCTTCACTGTACTGATAATCTTTTCCTCTTTGTAATTCATATCTGGTAGGGAAATACTTTGAGACTATGCTTAAGTTTCTTAGTATACTTCAGCCCTACCAGTTTTAGTATCCATTAATAATTCCTGCGTGAGAAAATTAATCGAAATTTAATTTCACCTGCCTGAGAAAATGTTCATTGAGTGATTTTTCTATTTCTATCATTCCTTCTACATTTATTTATTCTTGCCCCCAGTTTACTCTTTCATTCTATTTTCCTTTCCCCTCATTTACTTTCTTCATTCAGTTTTTAAGTTTATATCATTGTGGACTTTTATATGTTGGTCCTGTTCTATGGGTCATAATCATTATAGTTCAGATTTTCCTAATTATATGTGTATTCAGGATGTGAAGGATTTTTCAGAATTTAAGATAAAATGATATTTGATAGTGGAGCAATAGATTTGAGGAGAATTTACACATAGCTCTCTAGATTTAAAGTAACACAAAATTAGATATTTTGTGCTGAGTAAACAATATTTATTCAGAATTTCCTATTATATAAGAACTTTTCCTAAACCAATCCACAAAGTAATGAACCACTACAATTTTATATCTTTTATCTGGTTTGGACCTCATTCTTTTAAGTTCATTTAGTCTTAAGGATTAATTAAGAACCTGTTTCTTCCTGATGCCAGTCCCATAGAATTTGTTATTTCACTGCTTCATCAGATTTACTAAGCAAAAAACCTAAGAGTCTACCTAGGACAATGGTAAGGTGATGATGCCTTTTTCCACAATTTTGAAATAATTTTTATATGAAAATGAAAGGGCTATACAAACTTAATTATTCTTATAAGCTTTGTTAGAAGACATTTTCCATAAGTATTTTAATTTTTTTCAGAAACTAACAGTAGATGTTTGTTTTAGCCCGAGGACATATTTAGAATATTTTTGTTTTGGTTATATACAGTATTTTTCTTAAAGAAGTTGTCAGACAATTCTTATTTGTATGAGTTGGCATTTCCATTAGAAAAACATTTACAAGGATGAAATTATTTAGCCATTAAATGGTGGTTTGTTTTGTTTTAAACCATCTGAAGGACATGTATTTATATTTATCCTTCAGGAATAATTCTTTTTAATATGTTGAGGTACATACAATATAAAATGAACAAATCTTAGCATACAGAATAATGAATTTCGATGTGCATATGTACTCATGTAACTTCTCACTAATTGTTTTCACCCCTTCACCTATTTCAACCATCTCCCCAAGTGGTGGTATGTTTGAATTTTGGAAAAAAGTTTAATTTTTAAAAATCATAATGTAGTTTTCATATAAAGTACTAATTTTGACAGCAGGTCTGTCAGTTTTCTTTTTGCCAGCATTCTCTTTTACATATTTACTGTGGGTGATTTAGTATAAAGCAACTTAATTTCTTTGGGTTCATTTTGACTTGTTAGCAATTTTGAACGCTGATGACATTGTTAATGCTCTTTCAGTTTAGAGCAGGCCAACTAATATTTTGTCATCGATCAGCTGCATGATTTAATAACTGTTATAAGACAATGGTGGAGTGCTTTATATTGAAATAAATTTATTTAACTTAAAATTTTCTCTTAAAAAGATAAGTACATATCTATAATGCTTTCTTAAATTTTGATTAAGTTGCATTAACAGTAGAGATATGAGTTATTATCTTGACTGCCAAAACTCCACGTATTAAATCCCTGAAGACTCTGAACTTCCATTGTTTCCAACCTGCTGTGTTCTTGATACAGTAGTTTATATTTGATTCTTTTCTTTTGGTTCTCCTTCATGTTTATAATTTTAATCCTGTTTGTTAGATTTGTTGTTTTACATCTGACTTCTGATTGTGATCCCTCATCAAAGCTGTAGTTTGAATCAATCTAATCGATGCTCTTTGATTTTCCAACCTTTTTCACACAGTATAATGGCCTTAGTTGGACTCCTGAAACCCAGCTCATTATCTTGGCCAAGAGGCAGTATTCTCCTCTGTAGAGAGGAACCAGAGTGGAGCTTTCTATAATCTGACTTCCTTTTGTAGTTCCAACATTTTACATATTTCCAGAAATGAGAAATTACAGTTAATTTTAAGGTAACCTATGTAATAACTAGTAACTAGTTAGAAATCATAATGAGAGAAGATTGGCTTAAAGATGGTGGCATAAGACGGGAGACAGAAACATCCTCTAAAAACCACATAGAATATGAAAATATAGCAAATACTACTAATCCTTAAAGAGCAAAAGGAAAGCAGGCTGCGGCAGACTGCCTACACCTGGGGAAAAGAGCAAACCTCTCAGAAAAGGGAAAAGTACAAAACCCCTGATGTGGCAGGACCCAAGCCCTTCCCCCACCCCAGCTCACCAGCAGGAGGAATAGAAATGGAGCAGGGAGGGGGTGGAGGCCTAGGATTGCTGAACACCCAGCCTTGGAGATATCCTCTGGGAGCTCAAACCTACATTACATGGTGCTCTGGAGATTTGTGGGATTGGAAAGCTAAAACAGAATACTCAGACTGAGATTCCAGCTGGTTGTGGAGAACAGGTACCCACAGCCGGCCACACTGAGACAAAGAAAGGTGGGCAATCTGAGAGATTTCCTAACAGCAAGAGGGCTGCTAAAGGGGCAAGGATTCCACAGAGCTTGCTGCTCAGGAGAAAGGACAGGTGGACAAAATTGTCCCAGCACACTCAGCCCAGCAGATGGTTGAGAACTTTCAGGAGCTTTAGGCACTCCATCTTCCTGGTTGGCCACGCAGCTACGAGGTCCTCCACTGTGATATGCAGTGTGTCAAACTTTCCTCCCGGCTGGCACTGGCTCGCAAACGAGCTGCCCCCGCCATTGTGCCAGGCCAGCCAGAGGGTGGCCCTGCTAAGGGCAGCTACAAGTGCATAGCATAAAGTTTCCTTCCTGTACTCTCGGCCCACTGGTCCTGGCAGTAGAGGCAGGCACTGCAGCTGGGAAGCAGGAAAGAGCTCTTTGCTCCCAGCAGGGACCAGTGCTGCTCACCTGTGACCCCTGCGATCTCCAGGGGCTAAGCAGCTCCACAGAGTAGAGCATCTGGGCAATAGAGGGCGCCACCTACAAATACGAAATGGCAAAGGAACCTGGTTCAAACCCAAATCCCCAAAACACCAGAAAGGGGGCAAAGTGAAACTGAACTCATCAATCTTCCTGAAAGAGATTTCAAAATAAAAATCATACACATGATCACGGAGGTATGCAAAAATATTCAAGACCTCAAGGAGGGATTCAAGAATGAGACTGAAACTTTGAAAAAATACAGTATCCGAAATGAAACATACAATGGAGGGATTTAAAAGCAGATTAGATGAAGTAGAGGAGGTGGTAAATGAAATAGAAATTACAGAAGAGGAATACAAAAGAAGCTGAGGCACAGAGAGAAAAAAGGATCTCTAGGAATGAAAGAATATTGAGAGAACTGTGTGACGAATCCACATGGAACAATACTTGCAATATAGGGATACCAGAAGAAGAAGCAGAGAGAAAAAGGGATAGAAAGTGTCTTTGAGGAAGTAATTGCTGAAAACTTCCCCAATCTGGTGAAGGAGATAGTCTCTCGGGTTGTGGAGGTGCACAGATCTGCCAACACAAGGGATCCGAGGAATACAAGAGGAAGACATGTTCATTAAAACGGCAAAGATCAAGGACAACAACAGAGTATTAAAAGCAGCTGGAGAGAGAAAAAAGATCACATACAAAGGAAAATACATCAGGCTGTCATCAGACGTCTCAATAGAAATCTTACAGGCCAGAAGGGAGTGGCATGATATATTGAATGCAATGAAACACAAAGGTCTTGAACCAAGAATACTCTACCTGGCAAGACTATCATTTAAATTTGAAGGAGGGATTAAATGATTTCCAAATAAGCAAAAGTTGAGAGACTTTGACTCCCGCAAACCGTATCTACAGTGTATTTTGAAGGGACTGCTATAGGTAGAAGTGTTCCTAAGGCTAAATAGCTGTCCACCAGAGAAAAGCACAGAAAAGAAAGTAGACCAATTAATTACTAAGCAAAGCAAAAGTTAATCAATAACCTCCAAAGTCAGTCAAGGAATAGACAAAGAGTACCAAATATGATACCTAATATAAAAAGAATGGAGGAGGAAAAAAAAGGATGAATAAGAAGAATCTTTAGATCGTGTTTGTAATAGCATACTGAGTTAAGTTAGACTGTTAGATACTCAGAATGTTACCCTTGAAACTTTGGTAACCGCGAATCTAAATCCTGTAATGGTAATAAGTACATATCTATCGATAATCACCCTAAATGTAAATGGCCTGAATGCACCAATCAAAAGATATAGAGTCACTGAATGTATAAAAAAACAAGACCCATCTATATGCTGCCTACAAGAGATTCACTTCAAACCAAAAGATATACATAGACTAAATGTGCAGGGATGGAAAAAGATGTTTCATGCAACTAATAGAAAGAAAAAACACGGAGTTGCAGTACTTGTACCAGACAAAATAGACTTTAAAACAAAGAAACTAATGAGACAAAGGAAGACATTACATAATGATGAAGGGGTCATTCCAACAAGAGGATATAACCATTATAAATATGAATGCACCCAGCATAGGAGCACCTACATATTTGAAACAAATACTAGCAGAATTAAAGGGAGAAATAGAACACAATGCATTCATTCGAGGAGACTTCAACACTGCACTCACTCTAAAGGACAGATCAACCAGGAAGCAAATAAGTAAGGTGCCAGAGGCAGTGAACAACACATTAGAGCAGATGGACCTAACTGACATCTGCAGAACAGTCCTCCCAAAAGCAGCAGGATATACATTCTTCTCTAGTGCACATGGAACATTTTCAAGAATAGATCATATACTAGGCCACAAAAAGAGCCTCAGTAAATTCAGAAGGATTGAAATTGTACCAAACAGCTTCTCAGACTACAAAGGTATGAAACTAGAAATATATTATACAAAGAAAGCAAAAAAGCCTACAAACACATGGTGGCTTAACAACATGCTGCTCCTAAATAATCACTGGATCAATGACTAAATAAAAACAGAGATCAAGCAATATATGGCGACAAATGACAACAACAACTCAACACCTCAAAATCTGTGGGACACAGCAAAGGCTGTGCTAATAGGAAAGTATATTGCAGTACAGGCCTACCTCAGGAAAGAAGAACAATCCCGTATGAGCAGTCTAAACTCACAATTAAGATGGGAAAAGAAGAACAAATGAGGCCCAAAGTCAGTAAAAGGAGGGACCTAATAAAGATTAGAGCAGAAATAAAATCTACAAGAATGAAACAACAAAGAATCAATGAAAGCAAGAGTTGGTTCTACTATAAAATTAACAAAATAGATAAACCCCTAGCCAGACTTAACAAGAAAAAGGAGAGTATACACACATAAACAGAATCAGAAATGAGAAAGGAAAAATTACTATGGACACCACAGAGAATACCTTGAAAAATTACATACTAACAAATTGGATAACCTGTAAGAAATGGACAACTTTCTAGAAAAATACAACCTTCCAAGCCTAACCCAGGAAGAAACAAAATCTCAACAGACCAATTACGAGCAATGAAATTGAGTTGGTAATCAAAAACCTCCCTAAATCAAAATGCCAGTCACAGATGGCTACATTGCTGAATTTTATCAAACATTTAATGAAGATCTAATACCCATCCTCCTTAAAGTTTTCCAAAAAGTAGAAGAGGAGAAAATACCTCCAAACTTATGGTACTAGGCCAGAATCACTCTTAATACCAAAACCAGAGAAAGACACCACAAAAAAAAAAGAAAATTACAGTCTAATATTCCTGATGAACATAGAAGCAAAAATACTCAACAAAATATTAGCAAATCGAATTCAAAAATACATCAAAAGTATTATCCATTATGATCAAGTGGTAGTTATTCCATGGATGAAGGATGGTACAATATTCGAAAATCCATAATTATACAGCACATCAACGAAAAGGAGAAAAATCACATGATCATCTCAATAGATGCTGAAAAAAAAGCATTCAATAAAATTCAAAATCCATTCCTGATAAAGACTCTCAACAAAATGAGATATAGAGGGCAAGTACCTCAATATAATTAAGGCCATATACAATAAACCCACAGCCAACATCATACTTAACAGCGAGAAGCTGAAAGCTTTTCCCTTAAGATCGGAAACAAGACAAGGATGCCCACTCTCCCCACTTTTATTCAACATAGTACTGGATGTCCTACCCATGGCAATCAGACAACACAAAGAAATAAAAGGCATCCAGATTGGTAAAGAAGAAGTTAAACTATCCCTGTTTTCAGGTGACATGATACTGTACATAAAAAACCCTAAAGAATCCATCCGAAAACTACTTGAACTAATAATTCAGCACAGTTGTAGGATACAAAATGCACAGAAATCTGTTGCACTCCTATATGGTAACAATTAACTAGCAGATAGAGAAATTAGGAAAATAATTCCATTTACAATTGCGTCTAAAAAAAATAACATATCTAGGAGTAAACCTAACACAGGAGGTGAAAGACCTGTACCGTGAAAAGTACAATACATTCATGAGAGAAATTAAAGGAGACACCAATAAATGGAAATACATACCATGCTCATGGATAGAAATAATTAATATTGTCAAAATGGCCATCCTGTCTAAAGCAGTCTACAGATTCAATGCAATCCCTATCAAAATACGAACGGCTTTCTTCAACAAATTAGAGCAAATAGTTTTAAAATTCATATGGAACCACAAAAACCCCGAATACCAAAAGCAATACTGAGAAGGAAGAATAAAGCTGGGGGTATTAAGCTCCCCGCTTCAAGTTCTACTACAAAGCCACAGTTATCAAGACAATTTTTTATTGGCACAAGAACAGACCCCTAGATCACTGGAGCAGAATAGCGAGTCCAGACATAAACCCAAGCATATACGGTCAATTTATATATGGAAAAGGAACCATGGATATACAGTGGGGAAAAGACAGCCTCTTCAACAACTGGTGTTGGCAAAACTGGACAGCTACATGTAAGAGAATGAAACTGGATTGTTGTCTATCTCCATATACAAAAGTAAACTCGAAATAGATCAAAGACCTGAATGTAACTAACAACACCATAAAACTCTTTGCCAAAAATCTAGGCAAAAATCTCTTGAATATAAATATGGGCAGCTTTCTCCCGAAGACATCTGCCTAGGCAAGGGAAACAAAAGCAAAAATGAACAAATGGGACTACATCAAACTAAAACGCTCCTGTAGAGCAAAGGGAACCATCAGCAGAACAACAAGGCATCTTACAGTATGGGAGAATGTACTCATAAACAACATATCAGACAAAGGGTTAGCATCGAAAACATATAAAGAACTCACATGCCTCAACAACCAAAAGCAAATAACCTGATTAAAAAATGGGCAGAGGATATGAAGAGACACTTGTCCAAAGAAGAAATTCAAATGGCCAACAGGCACATGAAAAGATGCTCCACTTAGCTAGTTATCAGAGAAATTCAAGTTAAAACCACAATGAGATACCACCTCATACCAGTTAGGATGGCCAACATTGAAAATCCAAGAACCACAAATGCTGGTGAGGATGCGGAGAAGGGGGAATCCTTCTGCAGTGCTGGTGAGAATGTACATTCATTCAACCATTGTGGAAAGCAATATGGAGGTTCCTCAAAAATTTAAAAATGGAAATACAATTTGACCCAGGAATTCCACTCCTAGGAATTTACCCAAAGCAAGCAAGATCTCAGATTCAAAAACACATGTGCACCCCTATGTTTATCTCAGTACTATTTACAATAGACAAGACATGGAAGCAACCTTAGTGTCTATCAGTAGAAGAATGGATAAAGAAGATGTGGTATATATACACAATGGAATATTATTCAGCTGTAAGAATAAAACAAATCCCACCATTTGCAACAACATGGAGGGATCTAGAAGTTATTATGCTCAGTGAAATAAGTGAGGCAGAGAATGACAAGCACCAAATGATTTCACTCATTTGTGGAATATAGCAATGAAGCAAAACTAAAAGAACAAAACAGCAGTAGTCTTACAGACTCCAAGAAGGAACTAAGGGTTACCAATGGGGTTGGGTCGGGGAGGTTGGGTGGGAAGGGAGGGTGAAGGGGATTGAGAGAGATTATGACTGGTACACATGGTGTATGGGCATCACAGGGAATACAGTTTAGCACAGAGACTAAGTGACTCTGTAGTATCTTACTATGCTGGTGGACTGTGACTTCAGTAGGGTATCGGGGGGTACTTCATACTATGGGTGAATGTCATAGCCACATGTTTTTCATGTGAAACCTTCATATTGTATATCTGTGATATCTTAGTAAGAAAAAGTTGTAGTGAGAAAAAGATCCTATGCACAATAGTGTTAAAAACAAATTTACTAAATAAATAGCTATTTTCTGCTTTATTAGTGTAATATTACAGTGGTGTGGTCTATCTTTATTTTTTATACTTGCTAATTATTAAGCCCCTTTTCTGGCTGCCTGGTAATAGAAAATTCTTCAGGAATAGGAAGAGAAAACAGTTCTACTTAAAAGATCATATAATCTCTTAAAGTGCTAGAAATCCAGGTTAATCTCTAAAAATATATGGGCAATTTGCTGTGAAGTTAAAACCACTCTAAAAAAATAAAGTTTATTAAGAAAATGAGAAACAGAGAAAGGAGTAATAAAGGTAAGAAACTGAGTGAAATTTGTGACAGTACCAATTATAAAATAATACATGCTCATACACACAGTATGTCGCAAAAAGTACTGTTATTGTTATGTATAATGTGGTATGAAGGCTTTTAAGTGTGAGACCTAACCCTGTGTAGATTTCAAGGTTAGAGCTTTCCAGTTAGCTTCAGGAAGAGTGTAGTATTGTTTAAGAGGTAGGTATGTGCACACACACAGAAGCAGAAGAGAGTTCTTTTTTTAAGAGAAAGAAAAAAGCATATTGGAATTAAGAGTAGAGTAATGGAAGAGAAGCAGTGAGAGTTCAGATTGTAGGAGGCATTAAAGTTCTTGGTGCAATTTCATGATGTTAGAGTATAAGAAAATACAGTTACGGGAATACTGAAAATAAAGTAAAATATAAGATGTGTAGCAGTATTTTGGGAAAGAGGTTGAATATAGTTATCATGGAATTGCATTTTCAGAGGCTGATGCTTAAAGTTTTGGCAGAGATTGGTCAATACAGAAAAAAATGAAAAACCCTGGACGTGTGAATCTTATTTTGGCTTTTCATTTCCCTTTAGGGACATTCATTCATGCTTTGGGATTTTATATGTGTGTGTAAGATTGTTCATAGGGGCTTTTTCAAACTTAGCTTTCCTCCACTCTGATATATCCTACTCTTTTGTCTCATTCCTTAACCACTGCTTGGCCATCTACCTTCTACCTCCACTAGCTTTAAGTGTCACTATTACAGGAGCACCATCACTGAGAATGCAACTTACACCTTTTTTTTTTCTTTTAAAGAACAAGTTGCTAACTTTGGCTAGTTTGTTAATTCTTGGAGTTCTACTCATCTTTGATTTTGTATTCTTCGCTTTAAATAAAATACATGTATATACATTCACACATATCTTGTTAATTTAAAAAATGTTTTCTAGATTTCAGGCCTTAAGAATATAGCAATGAACAGAAAAGACAAAAAATACTTGCCCTGGCAGAGCTGACATTCCTGAATATTTCTATCTGCTTCTTTCTCTTGTAGCTGGGAGTTAATATTTATTAAAGAGTCACAGGCATTCTTCCAGTTACTCCTCTCAGTAACCATATGGACTATGGTTTCTTTCATTATTCCTGTTTAAGAGATGGGAATACTGAGACATAGTGAATTTGAATTAGAGAGTTAGAAAGCTTATCTGTTCTAAGAACCTAGACCCCAAAATCCCACTCTTACAGCAATCTGCTATGTTTCCTTTTGATTTGAAGGCTATGTTATCCAGAAATGCTACGAAGGATAGCTTTCTATAATATGTTATTAGAAGGGAAGGCAGAATAAGAGACAATTTGATGTTACCAGTGATCTTTTTTTTTAACTGTGCATAAGATTTGTTTTTTAATGTGATTTTAAAATAGCTTTGTTGATATATGACTTACCTACCATACAAGTTTCACAGTTAAAGTGTACAGTTCAATGGTTTTTAGTATGTTCACAGTTTGTACACATTATTTTAAAAATATTTCTTTGGTGTACATGGATGTGTGTGTGATTCTTTTTTTCTAGACTCCCCCCATTATCAAGTCCCCACCATATACCCCATTGCAGTCACTGTCCATCAGCATAGAAGGATGTTATAGGATCACTACTTGTCTTCTTTGTGTTATACAGCTTTCCCTGTATGCCCCCACCGCACCCCTACACCCGCTACATTATATGCGCTAATTGTAATAGCCCCTTTTCCCCCTTATCCCTCCCTCCCCACCCATCGTCCCCAGTCCCTTTCCCCTTGGTAACTGTTAGTCCATTTTTGGGTGCTGTGAGTCTGCTGTTGTTGTGTTCCTTCAGTTTTTTCTTTGTTCTTATACTCCACATATGAGTGAAATCATTTGGTCCTTGTCTTTCTCTGCCTGGCTTATTTCACTCAGCATAATACCCTCTAGCTCCCTCCCTGTTGTTGCAAATGGTAGGATTTGTTTCCTTCTTATAACTGAATAATATTCCATTGTGTATATGTACCACGTCTTCGTTGTCCATTCCTCTATTGATGGACACTTAGGTTGCTTCCATTTCTTGGCTATTGTAAATAGGGCTGTGATAAACATACGGGTGCATATATCTTTTTCAAACTGGGCTGCTGCCATCTTAGGGTAAATTCCTAGGAGTGGAATTCCTGGGTCAAATGGTGTTTCTATTTTGAGTTTTTTGAGGAACCTCCATATGGCTTGCAACAATGGTTGTACTAATTTACATTCCCACCAGCAGTGTAGGAGGGTTCCCCTTTTTCCACATCCTTGCCAACATTTATTGTTATTTGTCTTTTGGATGTTGGCCATCCTAACTGGTGTGAGGTGATATCTCATTGTGGTTTTAATTTGCATATCTCTGATGACTAGTAATGTGCAGCATCTTTTCATGTGCCTGTTGGCCACCTGAATTTCTTCTTTGGAGAAATGTCTGTTCAGCTCCTCTGCCCATTTTTTAATTGGCTTATTTGCTTTTTGTTTGTTGAGGTGTGTGAGCTCTTTATATAATTTGGTTGTCAACCCCTTGTCGGATATGTCATTTATGAATATATTCTCCCATACTGTTGGATGTCTTTTTGTTCTGCTGATGGTATCCCTGGCTGTACAGAAGCTTTTTAGTTTAATATACTCCCATTCATTCATTTTTGCTTTTGTTTCCCTTGGTGGGGAGACATGTTCATGAAGAAGTTGCTCATGTTTATATCCAAGCGATTTTTGCCTATATTTTTTTCTAAGAGTTTTATGGTTTCATGACTTACATTCAGATCTTTGATCCATTTCGAGTTTACTTTGGTGTATGGGGTTAGACAGGAATCCAGTTTCATTCTCTTACATGTAGCTGTCCAGTTTTGGCAACACCAGCTGTTGAAGAGGCTGTCATTTCCCCATTGCATATCCATGACTCCTTTATCGTATATTAATTGACCATATATGCTTGGGTTAATATCTGGGCTCTCTATTCTGTTCCACTGGTCAATGGGTCTGTTCTTGTGCCAGTACCAAATTGTCTTGATTACTGTAGCTTTGTAGTAGAACTTGAAGTCAGGGAGCATAATCCCCCCCTGCTTTATTCTTCCTTCTCAGGATTGCTTTGGCTATTCGGGGTCTTTTGTGGTTCCATATGAATTTTAGAACTATTAGTTCCAGTTTGTTGAAGAATGCTGTATGTATTTTGATAGGGATTGCATTGAATCTGTAGATTGCTTTAGGTAGGGTGGCCATTTTGACAATATTAATTCTTCCTAGCCAAGAGCATGGGATGAATTTCCATTTATTAGTGTCCTCTTTAATTTCTCTTGAGTGTCTTGTAGTTTTTAGTCTTTCACTTCCTTGGTTAGGTTTAGTCCTAGGTATTTTATTCTTTTTGATGCAACTATGAATGGAATTGTTTTGCTGATTTCTCTTTCTGCTAGTTCATCTTTAGTGTATAGAAACCCATCAGATTTCTGTGTATTAATTTTGTATCCCACAGCTGTGCTGAATCCAGATATTAGATCTAATAGTTTTGGAGTGGATTCTTTAGAGATTTTTATGCACAATATCATGTCATCTGCAAACAAGGTCAGTTTGAGTTCTTCCTTGCTTATCTGGATGCCTGTTTTCTTTGTGTTGTCTGATTGCCGTGGCTAGGACCTCCAGTACTATGTAGAATAAAAGTGGTAAGAGGTGGGCATCCTTGTTTTGTTCCCAATCTTAAAGGAAAAGCTTTCAGTTTCTCGCTGTTAAGTATGATGTTGGCTGTGGGTTTGTCATATATGGCCTTTATTATTTTGAGGTACTTGCCCTCTATTCCCATTTTGTTGAGAGTTTTTATCATGAATTCATGTAGAATTTTTCGAATGCTTTTTCAGCTTGTATGGAGATGATCATGTGGTTTTTGTCCTTTTTGTTGATGTGGTGGATAATAGTGATGATGGATTTTCGATATTTACTTTTTTTTAAACATAACTTTATTTTTAAGAGCAGTTTTAGGATCACAGCTAGAATGAGCAGAAGATAAAGAGACTTCTCATACTCTGTCCACGTACAGCCTCTCCCACTATCATAATATCATATCAGAGTGGTACATCAGTTTAATAAGGGTACCTACATGAGATGTCATTATCACACAGAGTTCATTGTTTATATTAGAGTTCACTCTTGGTGTTTCGTATTCTGTGGGTTTTGGTAAGTGTATAATGATATGTGCCCATAATTATATAGTATCATACAGACATGTTTTACTGCTTGAAAAATCCTTTGTGCTCTGCCTCTTCATTCCTCTACCCCCTAATCCCTGGCATCCAGCGATCTTTTTATTGTCTCCATTGTTGTGCCTTTTCCAGAATGCCATGTAGTTGTAATAATACAGTATATAGCAGTTTCAGATTGGCTTTCTTTATCTAGTGATTTGAATTTACTCTTCCTGTATGCCTTTTCATTGCTTGATAGCTCATTTGTTTTTAGGGCCAAGTAATATTCATTGACTATATGTCTGTGTCACATTTATTTACTCACCTCCCAAAAGATATCTTGGTTGCTTCCATGTTTTGACAGTTATGAATAAAGCTATTCATAAACATCTGTGAACAGGTTTATGTTTGGAGATGAGGTTTCACCTCCTTTGGATAAATACATAGAAGTGTGATTGTTGGGTCCTGTAGTAAGAGTATGTTTAGTTTTGTAAGAAACTGCCATACTGTCTTCCAGAGTTGGTGTACCATTTTGCATTCCTGCGAACAGTGAATGAGAGTTGTTACTGATCCACATCCTCACCATCATATTTTTTTTGTTAGTGTTTTGGGTTTTGCCATTCCACTGTTTTTGGATGTATCTGTTTTTTAAAATTAATGACACGTTTTTGAGTCATTTTCACAAGTTCATCTGCATTCTGTGTATCTTTTTTGTGGTGTTGTTTCAGGTCTTTTGCCCATATTTTAAGCAGGTTGTTTGTTTTTTTATTGTTGAGTTTTAAGGATTCTTTATATATTTTGAATGATGTTTCAAATATTAAAAGGACAGAAATGTCTATAGAAATATTATTTCCCCAGTCTATGACATGTCTTCTCTGTCTCTCAATAGTGTCTTTTGTAGAACAGAAGTTTTAAATTCTACTGAAGTTCAGTTTATTAATTATTCTTTTTGTAGCTTGTGCCTTTGGTAGTGTATCTGAAAAGCCATCACCATATCCTTTGTCGTCTAGGTTTTCTCTTATGTTACCTTCTAAGGGCTTAATACTTTTGAGTTTACATTTAGATCTTTGATCCATTTTGAGTTCATCTTGTGGCATGTAAAGTTTGTGTCTAGATTATTTTTTGCACATGCATATCCAGTTCTAGTATCATATGTTGACAATACCGTATTTTCCCCATTGTGTCACCTTTGCTTCTTCGGTCAAAGATCACTTGACTGTATTTACATAGGTCTGTTTCTGGGTTCTCTATTCTGTTCCATTGATCAATTTGGTGTTTTGCCAGTATTACATTGTCTTGATTACTGTAGAGTTATAATAAGTCTTGAGGTTATGTAATGTCAATCTTCCTACTTTGTTCTCCTTTATTATTGTGTTGTCTATTCTGGGTCTTTGGCCTTCCATGTAAACATAAACATCAGTTTGTGATATACACAAAATAACTCACTGGGATTTTGATTGGGATTATGTTGATCTATATAGATTTTTCTGTTTTCATAGTATATGCAGTCTAGCAAGTCATTTATTTAGTTCTTGGATTTCTTTTCATCATAGTTTTGTCCATATTTTGTTGGGTTTAATAACTAAGTATTTTTGTCTTTTTTTTGGTGTTAATATAAATTTGTTTCTAGTCTCAAATTTTACTTATTTATTGCTTGTATATATGAAGAATACTGACTTTTATATATTAACCATATGTATTCTTCAACCTTAGTATTATTGCTTATTATTTCTAGGAGTTTTTGTTTATTTAAAATATTCCAAATAGAATATCATAATCTGCATATAAAGAAAGTTTGATTTTTTTTTTCCCTTCCCAGTAGGTATATCTTGTATTTCCATGTTAGTCTGTACTTTGAATACAGTGTTGAAAAGGAGTGTGGGGAGAGGATACATCTTGTCCTTGTTCTTAGCAGGAAAAGCTTCTAGGTCCTCACTGTTATGAATGTTACCTGTGGGATTTTTGTAGATGTTCTTTATCAAGTTGAGGAAATTACCCTGTGTTTTAGTTTTAGTTTTTTTTTTTAGTAATCATGAATGGGTGTTGGATTTTGTCTTGCTTTTCCTGACATGATGGATTACACTATTTGATTTTCAGATAGGTCCCCTTTAATTATGGTACATAATTCTTTTAATAAAATTTTAATGTTTTGATTTGCTAATACTCTGTTCTGGATTTTTACATCTGTATTCACAAGAGATAATTGGTCTGTATTTTTACTATAATGTCTTTGTCTGATTTTACTATTAGGGTTATATTGTCCTCAGAATTAGTTGGGAAATAATTCTTCTGCATCTGTCTTCTGGAAGACACTGTCGAGAATTGGTATAATTTCTTTGTTAAATGCTTGGGAGAAATCACTAGTGAACCCATCTGGTGTGGCACTTACTATCTTGGATGGTTATTAATAACAGGCTTTTCTCATTTTATTGTGCTCTTGCTTTATTGCACTTTGTAGATATTTTGTTTTTCAGAAATTGAAGGTTTGTGGAAACCTTGCATCTAGCAAGGCTCTTGATGCCATTTTTCCATCAGTATTTGCTCACTTCACATCCTTGTGTCTCGTTTTTTTAATTATTGTAATATTTCAGTTTTTTTCATTATAGTTGTTACAGTGATCTGTGATCACTGATTAAGACACTGAAAGCTCAGATGGTTAGCATTTATTAGCAAAGTATTTCTTAATTAAGATGTGTACAGTTTTTAAAGACATAATGCTATTATTGCACACTTAACTACAATATAGTGTAAACATAACTTTTATATGCATTGGGAAACCAAAAAATTCTCTGGACTTGCTTTAAGGAGACGTTCACTTTATTACAGTGGTCAGGAAGTGAACCCATAATGTCTCTGAGGTATACTGTGTAGATTCAATTTCTTTAATAGATACAAGCCTATTCAGAGTATCTGTAGTTTCTTGTATGAGTTTTAGCCAGTTGAATCTTCCAAGGAATTGGTCCATTTCATCTATGTTATCAAATTTTTGGATATAGTTCATTGTATTTCTCTGTTGTCATTTTAATATCATTTGATTCTGTACTGATATTCCCTGTTTTGCTTCTGAAAATAATAATTTGTGTCTTCTCCCTTTTTTTCTGAGCCTGGCCAGAGGTTTAGCAATTTTATCAGTCTTTTCAAAGAATTAGAATTTGGTTTCAGTCATTTTGTTTGCTGATTTACTATTTTCAACTAATTTGATTTCTGCCCTAATTTTTATTATATCTTTTCTTCTGCTTACTTTTGATTTAATTAGTCATCTTTCTAGCTTTCTAAAATGGAAGCTTCAATGATTGATTTTAGGTTTTTTCTTTTCTAATATATATATACATTTAATGCTATAACTTTTTTTCCTGGTACTTCTTTTTACTGCATCCTGTAAATTTTGTTAAGTTTGTATTTCATATTCATTTAGCTCAAAATATTTTAAAATTTCGATTGAGATTTTTTTCTTTGACTCATGTGTTACTTAGAAGTGTGTTGTTTACTTTCCCAGTGTTTTGGGGTTTTCTTGGTGTCTTTTGGTTGGTGATTTCTGGTTTAACTCCATTGTGGTTTGAAAGCATAAATACACTGTTTGATTTATTCTCTTTCCGATATATTTAGGTGTATTTAATGGCCCAGAATGTGGTGTGTGTTGATAAATATTCCATGTGAGTTTGGGAAGAATATGAATTTTGTTATTAATATGGAAGTTTATAGATGTCAGTAATATCCAGTTGATTGATGGTGTTATTGAGTTCACCCATGTCCTTACTGATTTTCTGTCTGCTCTTTCCTAGTTTTGGTGCCATTTTTTATCCCTTAGAAGCTTGACAAAATGATGGGAATAACTGTTTTGCATTTTATTTTTAGTGTGAGAATGATAGGAGAAATGGAAGAGTCAGGAATCCTAAGAACAGGAAACAGGTCAGTTTAGAAGACAATATTGATGATTATGAAAAATGACGCTTAGATATTAGAAAGAACATTCAGACAAGGAAAGGAAGAAGAGAGAGATGAGGGGTGGTACATAGGTTCTTTTAGGTAGAATATATTTAACAGGATAACTCAGAAAGAATGGGGAATTTTCATTCTTGAAAATGAAAATAACACAGTGTCTAGTATGTAGGGAGTACTCAGTGGATACTTAATGTTAGATGTTCTCAATAAAAAGGAAAAAAAAAAGCAAGTGGTAACAGCAATACCAGATTAAAGAAGACTACCTGTAAAATTGGAATAAGATCGGTGTGTCATCAAGGATGAATTTAAGATTGTAAGAATTAATAGAAATAATGTTAGGATGACATATGAAACATACATAAGTACAAAAGACTTTTAAAGCTATGATTAGAACAAAAGTAAAGATCAAGAGATGGTATAAAGGTAAGTAGAAATGGAAACTCATTAATTTCTATCTTCTCCACCAAGAGAAATATTTTTTAAGCTGTAGAGGGTATACAGAGTAAAGCATACAGATTTCTAAAACAAAGTTAGATGTGCTTATTGATAAGAGACCCAATTTAAAGGATAAATAGAAGTAATAATGTGCCAGGTTATTTTACTTAAGTAGAATATCCATGAATTGAGATTCCCCAGATCTTCCAAATGTTCTGAAATAATTTTCAGACATCTTGGTATATGACTCAAAATCCTGACAGTGGACTTTATTTTCAATGCAAGAAAGAAGCTACAGCAGGAAAACAAAGTGTTCAAAATGAGTAATTTTAGAGGGAAATTTGCCAGTAAACATGAGGAAGATGCATGAAAACATTATAGTAGTAAAAAAAATATAGACAGGCTTAATTTTCACTAAGATAAGGTTTAGATAAATTTATGACATAAGTATTGAGAAAAAATAATTAAAACAAATAAGGTAGAATCCACATTGCTTTTCTGAGTGAAAATCTAAAGTGCATACGAATACATAAAACCTGCCATTTTGTGTTTCTTAGGTAAACATGTATAAGTTTGTATGTTTATAGGAATCAGGTAATATGAGTCTTCTGACTTTGTTGTTTTTCAAAATTGTTTTGTTTATTCTAGTTCATTTTCCTTTCTGTATTTATTTGAGAATTATCTCAGTTTCTAAAAAAGATCCTGTTTGGATTTAAAAGAGAAGTTTTTATTTGCATACACTATTTACCCCTGAAATTCTACTATGCAGTCTCTTTATACTCCCCCAACCTCTAATAACCCCTGATGTGTTTTTTGTGTCCATTGTTTCCCAGAATATCTCATAACTGGAATTGCATAGTATGTATGCAGTCTGTGCACATGAGATTCATCAATATTGTGGCATATATACATTTAATTGTTAAATAGTATTCCATTATATGGATGTACCATAGTATATTTAGTCATTCATTGAAGGATTTTGGGGGGGAATGTTTCCTGTTTTTAGCAGTTTTGAATAAAGCAGCTATTAACTAACATTTGAGTGTATGTTTTGATACGAACAGAAACTTATGTTTCACTTGGATGAGTACCCAGCAGTGTGGCATTTCTCAGTCATATGGTTAATGTGCGTCAAATTTTTTAGGAACTGCCAAACTCTTTTTAAAAGGGATTTTGTACTTTAGCTTCCCTTCAACCGTATATGAGGTTTCCAGTTACTCTGCCTCCTCATCAACTTGAAATGGTCTGTGTTTAATTTTAGTCATTCTAATATGTATATCATAGTATCTCATTATACTTCTAATTTCCATTTCCCTAATAGTAAAGAACATCCATTGAAATATTTGTCACTCATTTTTCTTCTTTGGTGAAGCATCTTTTCAAATCTTTGACCCATTTAAAAAAAATCAATTTTTTCCTTTTTTATTTTATTTATCTTTGACCCATTTAAAAAATCAGTTTTTCCCTTTTTATTTTTGAGTTTGAGAGGTGATATCCATGAACATGAGATGTCTTTACATTTTTTGGTGTCTACTTTGATTTTCTTGAGCAGTGTTTTGTACTTTTCAGTATACAAGTCTTTTGCCTTAGTTAAGCTTATTTTTAAGTAAGTTATTCTTTCTGATGCTTTGGTAGTGATTTTTCTGTGTTGATTTTATATCCTGCAACAATGATAAATTTACTTACTAGTTCTAATAAGGAGACTTATTTGATTTTTGTATATTAACTTGCACTCTGCAGCTTTTCTCTATGGTTTATTCTTTGAGGTTTTCTCTATATAAAGTATTGCATTATCTGTGAATAGAGATAGTTTTACTTCTTTACCTATTTGGATGTGGTTTATTTCTCTCTTCCCTAATTGTCCCAGTTACAACATATAATACTGTCTTGAAAGTTGTGCTGAAAATGGACATTATTGTATCCTCCCGATTTTAGGGGAAAAGCTTTTATTTTAGTCTTTCAACATGGGATATGAAGTTACGTAAATGTGATTTTCATAAATGGTCTTTATCATACTAAGAAACATCCTTTCTTTTCCTAGTTCTTTGAATGTTTTTTGTTAGTGGTTTGGCTTTTTGGTTTCCCTTGAGATTTTTGTCAGTATTTGAGGTGATTATGTGCTTTCAACCCCCACTTTTTTCTATTAATGTGTTGTAGTTATTGATTTTTTAATGTTGAACCACTCTTGCATTCCTGGGGTAAATCCTACTTGCCTGTGTATATATTATATTTAATATGTAGTTGGATTCTCTTTGATAATAAATTTTTTTAGGATTTTGCATCTATATTCACAAGGTATTGGTTTGTACTTTTCTTCTGTCTTTGCCTGGCTTTCTATAAAGGAATGCTGGTCTTAGGGATTGAGTTAGGAAGTCTTTCCTCCTTGTATATTTTTTTGAAAACTGAGAAGGAATTGTGTCACTTCCTCTTTAAAATTCACTCGTGAAGCTGATTTGGACTTTGTTGTGAAATTTTTAGTTAACTGATTTGGTGTCTGTGTTATAGGTCTGTTCAGATTTTCTGTTTTCGATTTTACCTTCATTATGATAATAATAATTTGCATCTTCTCTGTTTTACTTAGTCTATCTAAAAGTTTGTCAGTTTTGTTGATCTTTTCAAAAAACCAATTTTTGATCTCATTAATTATCTCTTGTTTCTCTAGTCTCTTGTTTATTTCTACTCTAATTTTTGTTATTTCCTTTGCTGTCTTGAGGTTTAGTTTGCTCTTCCTTTTCTCATTTCTTAAGATATAAAATTAGGTTATTAAATTGAGATCTTTTTAAAAATATGGGTGTTTACATCTTTATTCCCTCTGAGCACTACATTTGTTGCATCTGATAAATAATGGCATATAGTTTTTTTGGTTTTCATTCGTTTCAAAGTATTCTAATTTATCTTGTGATTTTTTTCTTTGACCTATTAGTTATTAGGAGTGTGTTTAATCTCACATATTTGTGGATTTTCCAATTTTTCTCCTATTATTGATTGCTACCTACTTTTCATTTACTCAAATGAGATACTTCCTGTAATTCCAATCTTACTAAAATTTATTGAGACTTTTGTTGCCTTGTCAGTTATTTTGGATAATGTTGTGTATATGCACTTGAGAAGAATGCATATTTTGTCGTTCAGTGGAGTGTATTATTTATCTGTTAGGTCTGGTTGGTGGTTGGTTAACTTTTCTGTTCCCTTCCTGATCTTCTGTCTAGATCTTTGTATTTTATTGAAAAGTAGTGTATTGAAATCACCAGCTGTTACAGTAGCACTATTTTTGCTTTCAGTTATCAGTATTTGTTTCATGTATTTTGGGACTCTGTTTTTTGGTGTATGTATCTTTATGATTGTTATATCTTCCTGATGAATTGACTATTTCTACCCAATATATTATGTCCTTCTTTGTCTCTCATAATAAATAATAAAATTCACAGCCACTCCAGCTCTCTTTGGTTACTATTTACATAAAATATTTCTTATGTGTTTTTACTTTCAACCTGTTTGGGTTACCTAAATCTAAAATGAATCTCTTAGAGATGACATTTAATTAGATCAATTAAAAAAAATCTGTGCGCCAATCTGTTTTTTCTTTTAAGTTGAAATATAGTTGATACACAATATTATTTTGGTTTCAGGTGTACAACATAGTGATTCAACAATTACATGCATACTAAATGCTCACTGTGGTAAGTATAGTTATCTGTCAGTATTATTGACTATATTCCCTATGCTGTACTTTCATCCCCATGAATAATTTACTTTATAATTGAAATTTGGTATCCCTTTATCCCCTTCACCTGTTCCACCCAGCCCCCTCCTGGTCCCCTATGGCACCCACCAGGCTGTTCTCTGTCTTTATGAGTGTATTTCTGTTTTATTTGTGTGTTTCTGTTTGTTCTGTTTTTAGATTCCACATATTAGTGAAATCATGTGGTATTTGTCTTTCTCTGACTTCACTTAGCATATAATACTAGGTTCACCCATGTTGTCACAAATTGAATGATTTTGTTCTTCTTTTAGGGCAGAGTAATATTCCATTGTGTATATGTACTACATCTTTTTTATCCATTCTTATATTGAAAGATACCTCAGTTGGTCCCATATCTTCCCTATAGTAAACAATGCTGTAATAAATATAGGAATGAATGTATGTTTTCAAATTATGGATTCTGTTTTCTTTGGGTAAATTCCCAGAAGTAAAATTACTGGATCATTTGGTATTTCTATTTTTAATTTGAGAAACCTCCATACTGCTTTCCATAGATGCCAATCTATATCTTAACTAATGAATTTAATACATTTGCTTTTAAGGTGATTGTTGATAAGGAAGTACTTTTGTTGCCATGTCACTGTGTTTTTTTATTTTTATTAAGGTGTTATTGATATACACTATTATGAAGGTTTCACATGAAAAAACAATGTGATTACAACTTTTACCCATATCAAATCCACATCCATATCCCAATTCAGTCACTGTCCATCAGTGTAGTAAGATGCCACAGGTTCACTGTTTGCCTTCTCTGTGCTACACTGTTTTCTTTGTGACCCCTCACACCATGTGTATGAAACATAATACCCCTCAATACCCTTCTCCCTCCCTCCCTCCCCACCCACGTTCCCACACTCCCCCCTTTCATAACCACTAGTCCCTTCTTGGAGACTGTGAGTCTGCTGCTCTTTTGTTCCTTCAGTTTTGCTGCATTGTTATACTCCACAAATGAGGGAAATCATTTGGCACTTGTCTTTCTCCGACTGGCTTATTTCACTGAGCATAATATCCTCCAGCTCCATCCATGTTGCTGCACATGGAAGGTTGTTTCTTTCTTATGGCTGAATAGTATTCCATTATGTATATGTACCACATCTTCTTTATCCATTCATCTACTGATGGGCACTTAGGTTGCTTCCATATCTTGGCTATTGTAAATAGTACTGCAATAAACATAGGGGTGCATATGTCTTTTTGAATCTGAGAAGTTGTATTCTTTGGGTAAATTCCAAGGAGTGGGATTCCCAGGTCAAATGGTATTTCTATTTTGAGTTTTTTGAGGAACCTCCATATTGCTTTCCACAATGGTTGTATTAGCTTACATTCCCACCAGTAGTGTAGGAGGGTTCCCCTACTCCATATCCTCACCCAACATTTGTTGTTCTTAGTCTTTTTGATGCTGGCCATCCTTACCGGTGTGAGGTGATATCTTATTGTGGTTTTAATTTGCATTTCCCTGATGATTAGTGATGTGGAGCATCTTTTCATGTGTCTGTTGGCCACCTGAATTTCTTCTTGGAGAATTGTCTCTTCATATCTTCTGCCCATTTTTTAATCGGGTTATTTGCTTATTAGGTGTTGAGGTGTGTGAGTTCTTTATATTTTTTGGATGTTAACCCCTTGTCAGATATATAATTTATAAATATATTCTCCCATACTGTAGGATGCCTTTTTGTTCTATTAATGGTGTCTTTTGCTGTAGAGAAGCTTTTTAGTTTGATGTAGTCCCGTGTGTTCATTTTTGCTTTTGTTTCCCTGGCTAGAGGACATGCATTCAGGAAGAAGTTGCTCAATCTTATATTCAGGAGACTTTTGCCTATGTTGTCTTCTAAGTGTTTTATGGTTTCGTGACTTACATATAGGTCTTGATCCATTCTGAGTTTAGTTTTGTGTATGGGGTTAAACAATAATCCAGTTTCATTCTCTTGCATGTAGCTGTCCAGTTTTGCCAACACCAATTGTTGAACAGGCTGTCATTTCCCCATTGTATATCTATGGCTCCTTTATTGTATATTAATTGACCATATATGCTTGGGTTAATATCAGGGCTCTCTAGTCTGTTCCATTTGTCTATGGGTCTGTTCTTGTGCCAGTAACAAATTGTTTTGATTACTGTGGCTTTGTAGTAGAGCTTGAAGTTGGGGAGCATAATCCCCTCAGCTTTATTCTTCCTTTTCAGCATTGCTTTGGCTATTTGGGGTTTTTTGTGGTTCCATATGAATTTTAGAATGATTTGCTGTAGTTCATTGAAGAATGCTGTTGGTATTTTGATAGGAATTGCATTAAATCTGTAGATTGCTTTAGGCAGGATGGCCATTTTGACAATATTAATTCTTCCTATCCATGAGCACGGGATGTGTTTCCATTTATCGGTATCTTCTTCAATTTCTCTCATGAGTGTCTTGTAGTTTTCAGAGTATGGGTCTTTCACTTCCTTGGTTAGGTTTATTCCTAGGTATTTTGTCCTTTTTGATGCAATTGTGAATGGAATTGTTTTCCTGATTTCTCTTTCTGCTAGTTCATTGTTAGTATATAGGAATGCCACAGATTTCTGGGTATTAATTTTGTATCCTGCAACTTTGCTGAATTCAGATATTAGATCTAGTAATTTTGGAGTGGATTCTTTAGGGTTTTTTATGTACAATATCATGTCATCTGCAAACAGGGATAGTTTAACTTCTTCCTTGCCGGTCAGGATGCCTTTTATTTATTTGTGTTGTCTGATTGCTGTAGCTAGGACCTCCAGCTCTATGTTGAATAGAAGTGGGGAGAGTGGGCATCCCTGTATCCTTGTCTTGTTCCTGATCTTAAAGGAAAAGCTTTCAACTTCTCACTGTTAAGTATAATGTTGGCTGTGGGTTTGTCATGTATGGCCTTTGTTATGTTGAGGTACTTGCCCTCTATAGCCATTTTGTTGAGAGTTTTATCATGATTGGGTGTTGAATTTTGTCACATGCTTTTTCAGCATCTGTGGAGATGACCATGTAGTTTTTGTTGATGTTTTGGTTGATATTCATGGATTTTCAAATGTTGTACCATCCTTGCATCCCTGGAATAAATCCTAGTTGATCATGATGGATGATCTTTTGATGTATTTTTGAATCGGTTTGTTAATATTTTGTTGAGTTTTTTTGCATGTATGTTAATCAGGGATATTGGTCTGTAATTTTCTTTTTTTGTGGTGTCTTTTCCTGGTTTTGGTATTAGAGTGATGCTGGCTTCATAGAATGAGTTTGGAAATATTCTCTTTTTCTACTCTTTGGAAAACTTCAAGGAGGATGGTTATTAGATCTTCACTAAATGTTTGATAAAATTCAGTGGAAAAGCCATCTGGTTCAGGGGTTTTGTTGTTAGGTAGTTTTTTGATTACCAGTTCAATTTCATTGCTGGTAATTCATCTGCTCAGATTTTCTGTTTCTTTCTGGGTCAGCCTTGGAACGTTGTATTTTTCTAGAAAGCTGTCCATTTCCTCTAGGTTGTCCAGTTTGTTAGTATGTAATTTTTCATAGTATTCTCTAATTCTTTGTATTTCTGTGGTGTCTGTAATGATTTTTCTTTTCTCATTTCTGATTCTGTTTATGTGGGTAGACTGTCTTCTTTTCTTGATAAGTCTGGCTAGGGGTTTATGTATTTTGTTTATTTTCTCAAAGAACCAGCTCCTACTTTCATTCATTCTTTCTATTCTTTTATTCTTCTCGATTTTATTTATACCTGCTCTAATCTTTATTATGTCCCTCCCTTTAATGACTTTGGGCCTCATTTGTTCTTTTTCTAGTTTCATTAATTGTGAGTTTAGACTGTTCAGTTGGAATTGTTCTTCTTTCCTGAGGTGGGCCTGTATTGCAATATACTGTCTTCTTAGCACGGCTTTCTCTGCATCCCATAGAATTTGCAGTGTTGAATTATTGTTGTCATTTGTCTCCATATATTGCGTGATCTGTGTTGTTATTTGGTCATTGATCCATTGCATGTTGTGAAGGCTCCATGTGTTTGTGGGCTTTGTCATTTTCTTTGTGTAATTTATTTCTAGTTTCGTACCTTTATGGTCTGAGAAACTGGTTGGTACAATTTCAATCTTTTTGAATTAACCGAGGCTCTTTTTGTGGCCTAGGATATGATCTATTCTTGAAAATGTTCCATGTGCACTTGAGAAGAATGTATATTCTGCTGCTTTGGGGTGTAGAGTTCTGTAGATGTCTGTTAGATCATCTGTTCTAATGTGTTATTCAGTGCTTCTGTCTCCTTACTTATTTTCTGTCTGGTTGATCTGTCCTTTGGAGTGAGTGGAGTATTGAAGTATCCTAGAATGAATGCATTGCACTCTATTTCCCCTTTTAATTCTGTTAGACTGTATTTGTAATTTGTTTCACATATGTACGTGCTCCTGTGTTGGGTGCATAGATATTTATAATGATTAAATCTTCTTGTTGGACTGACCCCTTTATCATTATGTAATGTCCTTCTTTGCTCTTGTGACTTTGTTTTGAAGTCTCTATTTTGTCTCAGACAAGTAGTGCAACTCCTCCTTTTTTCTCACTATTAGTTGCATGAAATATGTTTTTCCATCCCTTCACTTTTTGTCTGTGTATGTCTTTGGGTTTAAAGTGAGTTTCTTTTAGGCAAAATATAGATGGGTCTTGTTTTTTTTTTATCCATTCAGTGTCTCTATGTCTTTTGATTAGTGCATTCAGACCATTTACATTTAGGGTTATTATCAATAGGTATGTACTTACTGGCATTGCAGGCTTCAGGTTCGTGTTTACCAAGGGTTCAAGGTTAACACTCTTACAATCTTAAAGTCTAAATTAGCTCACTTAATATGTAATTACAAACACAGTCAAAAGGTTCTTTTTTTTCTCCTCCTTTTTCTTCCTCTTCCATTCTTTATATTTTAGGTATTATGTTCTGTTCTCTTTGTCTTTCCCTTGATTGACTTTGGGGATAGTTGGTTTAATTTTGCAGTTGCTTCCTAATTGTTACTGTGGTTTTATTACCTGTGGTGACAGCTATTAAACTTTAGAAACACTTCCTTCATAGCATTCCCTCCAAAATACACTGTAGAGACGGTTTGTGGGAGGTGAATTCTCTCAGCTTTTACTTATCTGGAAATTGTTTAATCCCTCCTTCAAATTTAAATGATTACCTTGCCAGATAAAGTATTCTTGGTTCGAGGCCCTTCTGCTTCATTGCATTAAATACATCATGCCACGCCCTTCTGGCCTGTGATGTTTCTGCTGAGAAGTCTGATAGCCTAATGGACTTTCCTTTGTATGTGATCTTATTTCTCTCTCTGGGTGCTTTTAATAGTCTGTCGTTATCCTTGATCTTTGCCATTTTAATTAGTATATGTCTTTGTGTTTTCTTCCTTGAGTTCCTTGTGTTAGGAGATCTGTGCACCTCCATGGCCTGAGAGACTATCTGCTCCCCCAGATTGGTGAACTTTTCAGCAATCACCTCGTCAAAGACACTTTCTGTCCCTTTTCCTCTCTCTTCTTCTTCTGGTACCCCTATAATGCAAATATTTTTCCGTTTGGATGGTCACACAGTTCTCTCAGAATTCTTTCATTCTTAGAGATTCTTTTTTCTCTCTGTGCCTCAACTTCTTTGTATTTCTCTTGTCTAATTTCTGTTTCGTTTATCGTCTCCTCCACCATATCTATCTGCTTTTAAAACTTTCCATTGTATGTTTTATTTGTGATACTGTGTTCCGTAATGATATGGATCTCCGATGAGAATTCATCCATGAGTTCTTGAGTATTTTTCTATACCTCCGTGAGCATGTTAGTGATTTTTATTTTGAAATCCCTTTCAGGCATGTTCATGAGGTCGGTTTCATTTGAACCTTTCTCAGGGCTTGTATTCATATTCATAATTTTACTTTGAAGCAGGTTCCTTTGGTGTTTCATATTTGTACATGGCGCCCTCTAATGCCCAGAAGCTCTACTCTCTGTAGCTGCTCAGCCCCTGAAGCAATGGCCGCGGTCGTAGTGGAGTGGTATTGCTGCCTGGTGGGAGGAAAGAGCTGTTTCCTGCTTCCTGGCTGCTGTGTCTGTCTCCACTGCCAGAACCAGTGGGCCGAGCACACAGGTGTAAGTCTCTATGCTTTGCGTTTGTAGTTGCTGTAGACAGGGCTTCCCTCTAGGCTGCCTAATGCCACGGTAAGGTTTGCCAGTTTGCAAGCCAGGTGGGGCTGACTGGGAGAAAGGCGCAGTAGGCTGCTTATCACAGTGAGGTTCCTTGGAACTATGTAGCCAGCAAGGGAGCTGGAGCTCCTGAAGATCCTGAAAATTCCCAACCTGCTGGGTAGAGTGCACTCGGACAATTTTGTCTACCTGTCCTTTCTCCTGAGCAGTAAGCTCTGTGCAATCCTTGCCCCTTTAGCAGCCCTCTTGCTGTTAGGAAGTCTCTCAGACTGCCTGCCTGTCTTTTGTCCAGAGCAGCCGGATATGGATCCCTACTTTCCACAAGTGGGTGGAATCTTAATCTCTCCAGGTATTCTGCCTGTCTTAGCTTTCCAACCCCCTAATCACGAAAACACCATGAAATGTAGGTTTGTGCTCCCAGATCAGATCTCCGGAATTAGGTATTCAGCAGTCGGAGGCCTCCACTCCCTCCCTGCTCTGTTTCTCTTCCTCCCCCCACCCCAGAGAGCTGGGGTTGGGGAAGGGCTTGGGTTCCGCCGGGCCACGGCTTTCTTATGTTACCCTGTTCTGTAAGGTTTATTCTTTTCTCTAGGTGTATGCAGTTTTGCACAGTCCTCTTTCCTGTTGCTATTTGAGGATTAGTTGTATTAGTTATATTTTTGTATTATATGCGGTTTTAGGAGGTAGCCTCTTTCTCTCACCTCTCATGCCTCCATCTTTACTTCTGACTGTGTGTTTTCTATATGTCTTTTATCTTCTTTTATGTCATTCCTTCAACATTGCCTTCTTTTGTATTTGGTCTTTGTCTGTGTACCATTTTCATTTTCTGTATATTTTAAAATTACCCTCTTAGTAATTACATTGGTGGCTACAATTAACATCCTAAATTTATCCAATCTAGTTTGAATTGTTATTTACAGAATTCTTCTTTATCCCTCTCCCTGGTGTTATTGTTACAAATTACATCTTTATATATTGTGTGTCCAGTAACATAGATATATAGTTATTATTTTATGTGTTTGTCCTTTAAGTCATATAGGAAACCAAAAGAGGAGTCACAAATCAAAAGTACAATGACTTTGCTTCTGTACTTAATGGTTACTTTTTTCCAGTGTTCTTTATTCTTCATATAGCTTCAATTTATTGTCTATTGTCCTTTCATTTATGTATGAACTCCTTTAACATTTTTTGTAGGGTAGGGCAGGTCTAGGAATAAGCTTCCTTAACTTAGTTTTTCTAAGAATGTCTTAATTTCCTCAACACTCTCAAGTGTCATTTTCCTGTATGTGGAATTTTTGATAGTTTTCTTTTGGCACTTTACATCATCCTACTGCTTTCTGGCTTCCATGATTTTTGATGAGAAATTGTTAGTCTTACTGAGGATTACTTGTATGTGACAAGTCATTTCTTTTTGCTGTTTTAAGATTCTCTCATTGTCTTTGGCTTTTAACATTTGATTATAGTTTGTATCTGTATGACTCTCTTGAGTTTTTTTACTTGGAGTTTGTTGATCTTCTTGATTGTGGCAATTTCTGCTTTTCATGAAAATTGGAGAATTTTCCTCCATTATGTCTTCGGAGATTTTTTTCTACACTTTTCTATCTTTTTCTGAAAGTCTAAGTACAGTGTCTGGGCTTACTCAGAGATTATTTCTATTACATTTTTTTTCCGTCAGTGAGCCATACTTGACTATTTCTTTGTATTCCTTTTGTGTGTTTTTTATTGTTTTTCTTAAAAAGTGGACGTTTTGAATATTTTAATGCAGTAACTCAGGACACTAGATTTACCTTTCCTCCCATGAGTTTACTGTTGTTTATCTGGAGGGCTGCAGTTCTTATTTAGTGACTTCTCCAAACTATTTTTGCAAAGAATGTATTCCTTGTTACATGTGGTCACAGAAATACTGTAATCTCCATGGTCAACAGTGATCTTTTACACATTTCCTGAACCAGTGGTAGCCAAAAGTTAAAAAATAATCCCTTACTGTTTACAGACTATCTCTATCTGAGGTATTCCTTCAGAGGTTAGTTAGGCTGCCAACAGCCTGTTGTCTGGCAGGCTGTCTTCACCTTCACTTTGTGCTTCACCTTGTGCTTCTACATTGCCCAAAGATAAGCTAGAGTTGCCAGCCTATGCTCCTCTCAGGTGTTCTATAAGCATGCATTCAGCTGTGGGCATGTATATAGTATTCTAGATTTCCTCGTATACATCATAGCCCTTTAAAGCCGTTATTCTACTGAGTATCTTCCTCTTCCACCTCCTTATTCTGAGAATTTTCACATTGTCTGCTGCTTGTACCATCCACTGTCTCTTGCCCCAGGTAGCTACTTGACTTGTATGTCTAAGCCCTTTTGAAAGATGACACCTGAAAAGTCTTTCAAAATACACAGCCACCATTTTTGAGAACAAGGTCCATGTTCTCTTTGGCACCAGCAAACTGCATAAAGAACTTAGTAAGCAGTCCTTATGGATACTCTTGAACCTGGTGGAGGGGAGAGGGTACACAGGTAAGCTAGAATGCTACAATTTCTTATGCAATTAGGACACTTGTTCTTTGTTATATACTTCTTTCTTTGTTATAAGTTGTGAGATTGTATATGTCTATAAAAGATGATTTTGTCATTTTTTGCCAACCTAAGAGTTGCTCTATTGGAGGAGCTGATTCTTGGATCTTCCTGCTCCTCTGTTTTCCATTCCATCACTCCTTTTTTTTATTTTTGAAAGATTGTTATCATTGGGTATATAATTTAGGGTTCACTTTTTTTTCCTCTCAACACTTTAAAGATGTATCCCATTGTCTTTCAGATTACATTGTTTCCAACAAAAAGTCTTATATATTATCTTTGTTTTTCCTTATATAAGGAATCCTGTTTCTTTAGCGTCCTTTGGAGTTTTCTCCTTAGCTTTAGTTTTTAGCAATGTTTATAATTTAAAGTGTTTATTCTGCTTGGGAATTCTCTGATCTTCCATTTGGGTTTTAATATATTATATTATTTTGGGTAAATTCTTCTGTTATCTGTTAAGTATTCTGTTGTACTTTCTCTTTCTGAATTTCCAGTTACACTCTATGTTGTTCAGTTTGATCATATCATGGCTTGTCTGATGGTTGCTCTGTTTTATCCCACTTCCCCTGATACTTCTGTTTTTCTTTAACAGACTTTTTTAGAGAAGTTTAATATTCACGGCAAAATTGAGCAGAAGGTAGAGCCATTCCCCTCCCCCACCCCATTATAACATTGCTTCCCCGGAGTGGTACATCTTTTATACTGAACCTACATTGATACATCATTATCACACAAAGTCCACGTTTACATTAGGGTTTACTCTTGGTATGTACGTTCTGTGGGGTTTGATAAACCCATTACAGTATCATACAGAATAGTTTCAGTGTCCTAAAAAATAATCTGTATCCACCCATTCATTCCTCCTTTCCCTAAACTCCAGCAACCAATCAACCTTTTACTGTTTCCATAGTTCTGCCTTCCCCAAAGTGCCGTATAGTTGGAATTGTGCAGTATGTAGCAGTTCAGATCAGCTTCTTTCAATTAATAATAATGCATTTGAGCTTCCTAATGTCTTTTCATGGTTTGATAACTCTTTCTTTTCCTTTTGAATACCAAATAATATTCCATTGTCTGCATGTATGTGCCATACTTACTTATCCATTTACTTCCTGAAGGGCATCTTGATTGCTTTCTTATTTTGACAAATTTGAATAAAGTGTCTATAAACATCTTTGTGCAGGCTTTTGTGTGGTTTCCAATTCATTTGGGTAAATATCAAGGAATGTGATTGCTCATAGTACTGATTGGTTGTAGTCTATAGTTCGGCATATTCATTTTATTTGAAAATAATTTTATTTTTTCATAGGACCTAAGTAGATATTTTTCCAAAGAAGACATACAAATGACCAATAGGTACATGAAAAGCTACTTAACATAACTAATCATTAGGGAAATGCAAATCAACACCACAATGAGATACCAGGTAACACTTATGAGGATATCTATTTTCAAAAAGACAGTAGATAAATGCTACTGAGGATATGAAGAATAAAGAAACCTTGTGCACTATTGGGGGGAAGTAAATTGGTGCAGTCTCTATGGAAAACAGTATAGAGGTTCTTCAAATAATTAAAAATAGAAACTACCATATGGTCTAGCAATCCCATTTCTGTATATTTTATCCAGTGGAAATGAAATCATTATCCTGGAGAGGTATCTCTACTCCCATGTTCATAGCAGCATTATTCACAACAGGCATGGTATGGAAACACCTAACTGTCCATTGACATATGAATAAGGAAAGAAAACCTGGTATTTATATGCAGCAGTATATTATTCAGCCTTAAAAAAGGAAATCCTGTCATTTGACAACACTGATGAGCCTGGAGGAGAGCATTATGTTAAGTGAAATAAGCCTGACATAGCAAGACAAATACCACATGGCATCACTAATATGTGAAATCTTAATAAACAAATAGAGCATGTAGAAACAATGACCAGAAAAGTGGTTACCAGGGGCTCTGGAGAAATGATTAGGGAGAGGTTGGTGAAAACCTACAAACTTTCAGTAACAGGTGAAAATCTGATGTATAACATGGTCAACTACAGTTGGTAGCACTGTTATATAATTGAAATTTACTAAAAGCATAACTTAAATGTTCTCAAAGCCTCCCCCCCAAGACAAGGTAAGTATGTGAATGATGGGTGTGTTCACTTGATGGGGAAAGTCCTTCACAATGTGGTATCAAATCATCACATTGTATACTATAAATATCTTACAATCTTATTGTCAATTACGTGTCAGTAAAGCTGGAAAAAGTAATTTTCCTTTTTTTTTTTAATTAACAGGATTGCTTTGAGGTCATTTTAAAAGTTTTGACTTGTAAACCACTTGATTCTTTTGTTCCATTGTGGAAAGACCTCTTCAGCAATGATTACATCAGAGTTACCAGTGTTACAGTAAGTATTATAGTTTTACTTTTTAAAAATGTGTAAAACATTTTTCTATATGAAAATGCTCTCTTTAATGAGGCACATCAAATGCATTCTCTGATAGGCAATATATTTGAAATCAAGGAACTGTTAGAGCATATAATTACTATATATCCATACATGGTTCTTGCTACTGTAATGTCAATATGTTTTGTGGTCTTGAACAAAAAAATGTTACTGTCCTATATCAGGGGTCAGCACACATCCATCTGCCAAATCTAGCAGGCTGCCTGGTTTTGTAAATAAAGTGTTAATTGGAACAGCTACACTCATTCCTTTATAAATTGTTTACAACTGCTTTTGTGCTACAAGCTGTGACAGAGAATGAATTGCCTGCAAAGTGTGAATATTTTTTGTGGCTGTTTACAGAAAAAGTTAATAGACCTTTATCATATATCACACTGTTTCTCTAACCTTCTTTTCCCTGAGATGAGATTGTTGAGCCTTTCTGGTTGCCATAGTAATATGAAGGACATACCAGTTGGCATTTCTGGTGGCATCTCATTAGATTTGTTGGGGTTTTAAGACAGATCTAGACTTGGGTCTTATTTTGCAATCTCTGGGAAATGCAATCAGTGTAATGGCAGATATTTTTCCTTTTATAGGATTCATCAAAATGCAAATTAGGATCTACATACTATCATCCTGTATAACAGTTTAGGTATAATGGTCATGATCAACAGTTTACACACTTACTTATATGTTTTTACCAGTTCATTTTTGTATCTCTTTTCTACTAGATTGTAGTCACCTTCTTTCTAACTGGTCTCCTGGCCTTCTTTTTATCTCTAGCTTTAAGACAAAAACTGTTCAGATTAGTTTACCTGCTTGGAAAAACATCAAAACCTAACCTCCTCCTTTCCTCCAAATATAGAGGGGATAGAATTTAAGCACGTTCTAGTTACTTACCTGAAGCCTTTTTATTCACCCGTAATTTAAACATAATAGCAAGTGTGAAGGCTCCATATAGTACATTTTCTTTCCTTTCTTTATAATTTTATCGTTGTCCTGCTTGTAATGGCTATGTAACTGTGCTCTTACCTGGCCATCTCACTAGTCCTGTAGGTCTTAGCTGAGGTGTCATGCCACCAGCAAGGCTCCTCTGACCCGAGTTGGGGTAGGGCCCCCAACTTTCTGCTCCTGTAGTGCTTTTCACTGTTTTTCTAGCACCATACTTAACATAATGTTTTTTAAAATGCTTTCTTACTGTTTCTGCCTAAATGTGCACTTTTATGCCTTATCTTCATATGGTCATCTCCCGGCACACTACTGAGTATTAGGCAGGCCCTTAGTGAATATGTCTTTGATTAAATATGAAAGAAGTTGTATTTAAATAGATGCTGTATTTAAAGAGAGGTTGAATCACCATGATAATATTTAGCATGTTTTCTGAGTAACTGAACTTTTTTCATAAAAATATAAACGTGATATAATAACTATGAGTAGTGGATAGTAGTGATCTGTGACAAGGTGGTTGATTGAACTTTGTTTTTAGTCTGTGAGCTGGAGATGATACTCTTGCTCAAATTGAGATCTAAGAAGCATTTATTGAGGACATACAATTTTATGAGGATTTTGCTGGATGTATTAGCAGCATCTATTATCTTGCTTGATCCATCCATCCATCCACCCATGTCTGCATTGTAAAAGAAAGGAAACATGATGTTTCTCTTAGTAGTTGTAAACTTCAGTTTCCATTATTTGTAAAGATAATATATTAGAAATTAATCTGTTAGATCTCATAAACAAACTTTTGATCCAGTAATTCTTAATGTTCAGTTTAGTAATGATTTTTCTAATGTATACACTCAAAGGGTAACTGTAGTGAGTGACTGTATTATTTCTTTTCTTTCTTAGATATTATAATCACAATGAATTTGTCACCTTTGTGCTGTTTATTATTGGGCATTGTCAAATACTATCAATTACCATATATTTATATATTTCACTACATACTGTAGTACCAGGAAGTATGCTAGGTACTGGGGAGAAAGTATTTACTAGAGACTTAGTTTTGTTCTCATAAACTTATACAGATAGATATTAATCAGATAATCATAGATATATTCATCTAAACTGCCATTGGTGCTATGAAGGTAAATTAAGAGGATTTTATGAGAATTTTACAACATGCCTTGATGTAGTCTACTTTTCTAAAGAAGAGACCGTTGACCTTAGGTCTGAAGTGGAGGGAAGGCTTGGGGGAGGAAGAGGGATCAGTGTACTTAGAATTAGACTGAAGAAATGGCATGTGCAATGACCCTGAGGTAGAAAGAATAATGGTATGTTTGAGGGCTGAAATAAAGCCGTGTGTTTTCTTTTTTCAGGGTTGGGGATAGAGAGTGCATGAGGTAAGGCTTGTGGGGCTATGTCATACAGAGACCTGCTGAAATATTTTGAGAATTTTGAGGTGGTGGTGATGGTGGTTTTAAGGAAGCCACTGTAGTCTTTTAAGCATGGGAGAGACATAATAAGATAGACTTAAAAATCACTATTAGTACAGTATAGTGATTAGATTGGAAGGGGTAACAGTAGGACCAAGGAGACTTACTAGGAAGAGGATGTTGCAGTATCTAGTCTAGGATGATGATAACTTGAATTGAAGTGATTTATAGTGGAAATGGAGACAGGTAGAATTTAGAGAGTTTTAGGCAGCAAAAAGTCATTTGATATGATTCTTCCTCTTAATTTATGCCCAGTAGTATTATAAATGTGAACATTAGCCATTTGCTGGATTATTGTACAGTAGTTGAGTGGTGTTTGTATTTGAATACCCCTTGACCTAGCATTCTACTGCCTTTGCGAGACTGATGTTTGTTGATGTGTCATAAGATTTAATGTACAAGGACGGTTGTTATAGCTGTTTATAATAATGCAAAACTAGGGACATTCTGAATGCTCAACTTATAAGTAGTTAAATAAATTTCATATATATAATGAGCACCGTTCAGGAATCCTATGAATTTGTATGGAATATTCCTATTAGTTAAAGCATTTCAAAATTGACACTTATGGGAAAATGGCAGTGTAAAGAGAGCTTTAATCCACCTCCTGTCACCTATACACCAAATCTGCACCTAAACACAGAGCATTGCCTTTTGAGGAAGAACTGAAGACTGGGTGAACACCTTGTGTGCAACAAGGGATAGAAACATCACATAAAAATCAGCAGGAGAGATGGAGACACAGTAATGGAGGGAACTCTACCGCCAGTGCAGCGGCCCACACTGGGGAGGGATATTGCTGAGGGACTAAGATACAGATTTCCTATCTGGGTCATAGAAAAAAAAGCCGTGCTTCAGTGTACTTCTAGACTACAGATGAAAAAAACTGATTTTTAGAACTAAAGCACATGCCAGTTAGAAGGGTAATGGCTGGAACTCTCTCCAGATCAGAGGTCTGGTGAGTGCCATTGTTTGCATCCCTTCCCCACATCAGTAGTGACACAGGGAGCAGGACTGGGGTGTACATTTAATTTCAGACTTGGTCTTGGTGGCTTCCCAGCTCCCATACACACCCAGACTCATCAGCTGGAGAGGGTGTTCAGGTTGCAGCTGCCCTTAGAGTATGGAGCCAGTCGTCCCTGAACCCTGGAGAGTGTGCCTGAGCTGCTGCTGCTCTTTGGGTGTGGAGCCAGTGGCTGTGGAGGGGCTTTCGCGAATGCTGTGCCTAGGCCTGCAGCTGCACTTTGAGTATGGAGCCAATCACTGCCCTCCCCTGGAGGAGGATATACCTGAGCCACTGCTGCACCATGGGCATGGAGCCAGTAACTGTTGAGGCAGGGCTTTCCTGGATACTGCACCTGCACCTGGATCCCTACCACTCTGCCAGGATGTACCCCATCAGTATCTACTCAGGAGCTCCTCCATTTCAGCTCCTTTGACTGTGCACCCTTCCTATCATGCCCTGAGAGACCTGACACCAAGACACCTTCACACCACACACAGTGGCCTCCAGACACCCAGCCAAAGCCACCAGGCACACATAGTCTACCCAACACAAGGTCAGTCCTTCAAGAGTGGGAGAGGTAGCCTTTTCTACTAATTCATAGAATCACGTACAGAAAGTCAAACAAAATGAGGATACAGAGGAATATATGTGAAACAAAAGAACATGACAAAACTTCCCCAAAAGAACTAAATGACACAGAGTTAAACAATCTACTGGATAAAGAGTTCAAATTAATGATTATAAAGCTACTCACTAGACTTGAAAGAAGAGTAGAGGAACTCAGTGAGAACCTGTACAGATAGAAAATATAGAACAGAACCAATCAGAAATGAAGAATACAACAATTGCAGCAGAAAATACACTAGAGGGAGTCAAGAGCGGATTAGATGATGCTGAAGAATGTATCAGCGATTGGAAGACAGTAATAGAAGGCATTCAAGATGAACAGCAGAAAGAAAAGAATAAGAAGAAATACGGCTAGGTTAAGGAAACTTTGGGGCAGTATCAGATTTAGAAACCTTCACATTATAGGAGGCCTAAAAGAAGAGGGGGGGAGAAAGGAGTAGAAAACTGAAGAAATAATGGCTGAAAACTTAACCTAGGGAAGGAAACATATCCAGGTCAAAGAAGCATGAAAAGCCCCAATCAAGATAAACCCAGTAGGGTCCACAGCAAGACAAATCACAACATAAATGACAAATGTCAAAGATAAATATCAAAGAGAGAATATTAAAAGCAGTGAGAGAAAAACAACAAGTTACCTAAAGGAAAACCCCATAAGGCCGTCAGCTTATTTTTCAGTAGAAAGTCTATAGTCCAGAAAGGTGTGGCATGATATAGTCAAAGTGCTGAAAGAGGAAAACTTCATCCAACAATACTCTCCTCATCAAAGTTGTTCATACTGGAAGGGGAGATAAGGAGCTTCACAGATAAACATGTTAAAAGAGTTCACTACCACTAAACCAGCCATACAGGAAATGTTAAAGGGTCTTCTTTAAGAAGAAAAGGAAAGATGCTAACTAGAAGCAAGAAAAATATGAAAACAAAAATTTCACTGGTAAAAGCAAACATATATCAGAGGTAGTAGATGAAACACTGAAAAGCTAGTATGAAGGTCAAAAAACAAAAGTAGTAAAATCAATTACATCTAACAGTTAAGGGAATCACTAAATTAACAGGTGTGATAGAAGCCATCATTTAAATAGAATGTTGAGGAGGGGAGAGTAAAATATAAAGTGTTGTTAGAATGTGTTCAAACTTAAGTGACTATCAATTTATCATATAGATCATTACATATGTAGGATGTCATGTAAGAACCCCAATGATAACCAGAAGCCCAAAACTTATAATGGATACACAGAAAACAAAGAGACAGGAATCCAATAAAAAAAATCATAAGGCACAAGGGGAGAGCAAGAGAGGAAGAAAGGATTAGAGAAGAACAACAAAAACAATCAGGAAAGATTTAACAAAATGGCAGTAAACCTATCAGTAATTACTTTAAATGGAAATGGACTGAATGTTCCAATCAAAAGACACAGAGTGACTGAATGGATTTTAAAAAAAGGCCCATCTATTTGCTGTCTACAAGAGATTCACTTTAACCCTAAGGATGCACACAGTCTGAAACTGAAGGGATGGAAAAAGATACTCCAAACGGATAACAATGTGAAAAAAAAGCTGGAGTAGCAATATTTACATCAGACAAAGAAGACCTTAAAACAAAAATTGTAACAAGATACAAAGAAGGACATTATATAATGATAAGGCACAATTCAGCAAGAAAGCACATCAGTTTTAAGTATCTACATACCCAACACAGAAAGTATAAAACATATGTTATCAGACATAAAGGGAGAGATTGACAGTAATACAATAAAAATAGGGGACTTTAATACCCCCACTTTTATCAGTGGATTGGTCATCCAGAAAGAAAATCAATAAGAAAACAGTGGATTTGAAATACACATTAGACCAACTGGAATTAACATACATACAGAACATTACTTCCAAAAATAGTAGAATACACATTCTTTTCAAGTGCATATGGAACATTCTCCAGAATAAGTCACATATTAGACCACCAAGCAAATCTCAATAAATTTAAGAAATTGAGATCATATCAGCATTTTTCTGACCACAATGCTATAAAACTGGAAATCAATTACAAGAAAAGAAACTAGTAAAAATCCAAACACATGGGGGCTTCGAGCATGTTGCTGAACAACCAGTGGGTCATCAAATAACTAAGAGAGGAAATCAAGAAATACTTGGACAATAATGAAAACAGAAATATAACAGTTCAGAATCTTTGGATGCAGGAAAAGCAGTCCTAAGAGGGAAGTTTGTAGTGATACAGTCCTACCTTAAAGAAGCAAGAAACATCTTAAACAATCTAACCCGGTATCTTAAGGAACCAGAAAAATAGAAACAAAGTTCAAACTTAGTATAAAAAAGAAAATAACAAAGATCAGAGTGGAAATAAATGAAATAGAGACTTAAAAAATAACAATGGTAAAGGTCAGTGAAACTAAGAGCTGGTTCTTTGACTAAACAAAATTAATAAACCTCTAGCTACACTCATCAGGACAAAAAGAGAGAGGCTCTACTCAAATCAGATAAGAGTAGAAGTTAAACCAACATCACAAATACAAATGATTGTAAGAGTATTATGAAAAATTATATGCTAATACATTGGACAACAGAAGAAATGGATAAATTCCTAGAAACATAGAATCTTCGAAGACTGAACTGGAAGAAATTAAAAATTAAAACTGCTGAATTACTAGTAATGGAATTGAATTGCTAATCAAAAACCTCCAACAAACAAAAACCCAATACCAGATGGCTTCACAGGTGAGTTCTACTGAACATTTAAAGAAAAGCTAATACTTCTCTTATTCAAAATAATTGAAGAGGAAAGAAAGGTTTCAGTTCATCCTGTGAGCATCACTGTGGTACGTAAATCAGACAAGGACACTACAAAGAAAATTACAGACCAATAACCCTTATAAACATAGGTGCAGAAATCCTGAACAGAATATTAGCAAACCAAATTAAGAAATACATTAAAAAGATCATTCACCACAATAAAGTAGGATTTATCCCAGGGATGTCAAGATGGTTCATTAGCCACAAATCAATCAATGTGATCTATCACATTAACAAAAGGAAGTGATAAAAACCATATGATCATTACAAAAGATACTTCAAAAGCATTTGACAGAGTTCAACATCCATTCGTGATAAAAACCCTCAACAAAGTGGGTGTAGAGGGCACATATCTCAACGTGATAAAGGTTATATATGATAAACCCACAGCTAACATCCTTATGGTGAAAAGCTGAAAGCTTTTCCTCTAAAATCTGAAACAAGGATGCCTGCTTTCACCACTTTTATTGAACGTAGTTACAGAAGTCCTAGCCACAGCAATCAGAGAAGGAAAAGAAAAGGCATCCAAATTGGTAAAGAAATAAAATTATCACTATTTGCAGATGACTTGCTGTATATAGAAGACCCAAAGACTACCAGAAAACTGTTAGAATTAACAAATGAATTCAGTAAAGTCACAGGATACAAAATCAGTGTGCAGAAACCTGTTGCCCTTCTGTATACAAATAATGAACTAAAAGAGAAATTAAGGAATCCCATTTACAATTGTGTCCAAAAGAATAAAATACCTAGGAATAAACCTAATCAAGGATTTGAAAGACCCGTACTCTGAAAAGTATAAAACATTTTTGAAAGAAATTAATGATGACACAAATAAATGGAAAGCTATTTCATGCTCATGGATAGGAAGAATTAATCTTGTTAAAATGGCAGTATGGCCATGAACTTTCTGATTCATTGCAAGCTCTGTCAAAGTACCAGTGGCATCCTTCACTGAGAGCAAATAATCCTAAAATAAGTGTGGAACCACAAAAGACCCTAAATAGCCAATCAACTTTAAGAAGGAAGAACAAAATTAGAGGTTTCACACTCCCTGTTGTCAAGCTATATGACAAAGCTACAGTAATCATACTGGCACAAGAATAGATATATAGACCAGTGGGACAGAATAGAGAGTCCAAAAATAAAGCCATGCCTATATGGTAAATTAATATATGACAAAGGCAAGAATATACAATGGGGAAAAGACAGTCTCTTCAATAAATTGTGTTAGGAAAACTGGACAGCTATGTGCAAAAGAATGAATCTGGATCACTGTCATACTGTACACAAAAAAAACTTAAAATGGATTAATGACCTAAAATATAAGACCTGAAACCATAGAACGCCTAGAAGAAAACACAGGTAGTAAACTCATAAACATCACCATCAGAAATTTTTTTCTGGATAAGTCTCTCCACGCAAGGGAATCAAAAGCAAAAATAAACAAGTGGACTACATTAAACTAAAAACTTCTGCACAGTAAAGGAAACCATAAACAAAATGAAAGGCTACTTTACTGTATGGGAGAATGTATTTGCAAATGATTCATCTGTTATGGGGCAAATATCCAAAATACATAAAGAACTCGTACAACTCAACACCAGAAAACAAATCCAATTATAAAATGAGCAGAGTACCTGAACAGACATTTTCTCAAAGAACACATACAGTTGCTAATAGGCATATAAAAAGATACTGAACATCATTAATCATCAGGTAAATGCAAATCAGAATCACTGTAAGATATTACCTCATACCAGTCAGAAAGGCTAGTATCAACAAAACAAGAAATAATAACTCTTAGCAAGGATGTGGAGAAATGGGAACCCTCATACAGTGCTGGTGGGATTGCCAGTTGGTGCAGCCACTATGGAAAGCAGTATGGAGGTTTCCCCAAAAACTAAAAATAGAAATATATATGATCCAGCAATCCCACTTCAATAAGAAAATGAAATTACTAAATTGAAAAGATAAATGCATCCTTATGTTTATTGAAACATTATTTACAGTAGCGAAGATATGGAAGGAACTGAAGTGTCCATCAATAGATGAATGGATAAAGAAGATTTGGTGTGTATATATATAAAATGGAATATTATTCAGCAATAAAAGGAAATGAATCTTGTCATTTGTGACAATATGGATGGACCTGGAAGGTATTATGTATGGTAAGTGAAATAAGTCAGAGAAAGATGAATACCATAAAGGTATCACTTATATATGGAATCTGAAAAAAACAAACACATAAAACAAATAGACTCATAAACAGAACGAACTATTGCTTACATGTTGAGGGGGTTTGAAGTAGGTGAAGGGGATGAAAAGGTACAGACTTTATAAAATTTTTTTTAGACACAGGTCTATAAGTATACCATGGGGAATATAGCTCATAATACTGTAATATTTTCATGTGGTGACAGATGGTAACTAGTAACTACACTTATGGTGAGCATTTAGTAATGTATAAAATTCATGAATCACTAAGTTGTTCCTCTGAAACCAATGTAATATTATGTATAAAGTATATTTCAGTTCAAAATTAAAAACAGATACTATATATTTTGATCTTTAAAAAACAACTATTATAGGCAGGATATTGATCAAACTCTTGATCAAATGTTCTGTAGACTGTGTTTCATAGTTCGGGTTTGGCAAAGTGAAACTTCCTTGTATTCTTGTCTGCTCTATTGTTTGACATTGAAAAATACATATTTTCATATATTCTGTACATGCAGACACACATACATAAATACACACATGTATATATACTAGTTGGAATGCATTAGTTATTTGTTGGTAATAGCCGTCACATTTTCAGCTGGCTCCACTTGGCAGAATTAGGAAACAAATTGTACTTTTATCAGTGAACTATATTGCTCAAGGATAAATTAGTTTCACTAATGAGTCACATAGATGCTGGAATCAGCCTGCTTCTTCAGTTGCATGGTGGTATCTATAAGCATCAAAAGCACTAGCTGAGTCTTGTCTGCATAAGTGAAATGCCAAACAAAATACTTGAATTCTAGTATCCTGACAAGGAGATAGAGAATTCAAGCCTACCTTGAGATCTAAGTGGACTCTACCATTTACTAGATGTGTGAAGATCATCAGGTTATCAGATTTTTTTTTTTTACTTGTCTGGGAAATCCATAAGGTATGTTTTCTTACAAGGTTTCTTTGCATATTTTTTCTAGATTACATATATAAATTGTTACACAGCATTTGTCAACATAGTCTATTTGGACTCCATAGTGAGGAGAAAAAAACTATCATTTATTGTTCTTTAGTATAGGTGAATGAGATTAACTAGGTCAGATATTGAAAAACTGCTGCCAGTTGCTCAGACACCTGTTTTTTTTTAAATAATTTATTGTGGTATCATTAATCTACAATTACATGTGCAATATTATGGTTATTAAACTATCCCTTCATCAAGTCCGCCCCAACAACCCCATTACAGTCACTGTCCATCAGCGTAGTGAGATGCTATAGAATCACTACTTGTCTTCTCTGAGTTATACAGCCCTCCCCGTGCCCCCCCAACATTACGCCTGCTAATCGTAATGCCCCCTTTTCCCTCTTATCCCTCCCTTCCCACCCATCTTCCCCAGTCCCTTTCCCTTTGGTAACCATTAGTCTGTTCTTGGGTTCTGTGAGTCTGCTGTTGTTTAGTTCCTTCAGTATTTTTTCTTTGTTCTTATACTCCACATATGAGTGAAATCATTTGGTACTTGTCTTTTTCAGCTTGGCGTATTTCACTGAGCATAATACCCTGTAGCTCCATCCATGTTGTTGCAAATAGTAGGATTTGTTTTCTTCTTATGGCTGAATAATATTCCATTGTGTATATGTACCACATCTTCTTTACCCATTCATCTACTGATGGACACTTAGAGGTTGCTTCCATTTCTTGGCTATTGTAAATAGTGCTGTGATAAACATAGGGGTGCATATGTCTTTTTCAAGCTGGGCTGCTGCATTTTTAGGGTAAATTCCTAGGAGTGGAATTCCTGGGTCAAATGGTATTTCTATTTTGAGTTTTTTGAGGAACCTCCATACTGCTTTCCACAATGGTTGAACTAATTTGCAGTCCCACCAGCAGTGTAGGAGGGTTCCCTTTCTCCACATCCTCGCCAACATTTGCTGTTGTTTGTGTTTTGGATGTTGGCCATCCTCACTGGTGTGAGGTGATATCTCATTGTGGTTTTAATCTGCATTTCTCTGATGATTAGTGATGTGGAGCATCTCTTCATGTGCCTGTTGGCCATCTGAATTTCTTCTTTAGAGAAGTGTCTATTCACGTCCTCTGCCCATTTCTTAATTGGATTATTTGCTTTTTGTTTGGTAAGGTGCGTGACGTCTTTATATATTTTGGACATCAACCCCTTATCGTATACGTCATTTACGAATATATTCGCCCATACTGTAGTATTTCTTTTTGTTCTACTGATGGTGTCCTTTGCTGTCAGAAGCTTTGCAGCTTGATATAGTCCCACTTGTTCATTTTTGCTTTTGTTTCCCTTGCCCGGGGAGATATGTTCATGAAGAAGTTGCTAAGAGTTTTATGGTTTCATGACTTACATTCAAGTCTTTGATCCATTTTGAGTTTACTTTTGTGTATGGGGTTAGACAGTAGTCCAGTTTCATTCTCTTACATGTAGCTGTCCAGTTTTGCCAACACCAGCTGCTGAAGAGGGTGTCATCTCCCGATTGTATATCCAAGGCTCCTTTATCATACCTTAATTGACTGTATATGTTTGGGTTAATGTTTGGATTTTCTATTCTGTTCCACTGGTCTGTGGGTCTGTTTTTGTGCCAATACCAAATTGTCTTGATTACTGTGGCTTTGTAGTAGAGCTTGAAGTCAGGGAGCGTAATTCCCCCTGTTATTCCTCCTTCTCAGGATTGCTTTGGCTATTCGGGGTCTTTTGTGGTTCCATATGAATTTTAGAATTATTAGTTCCAGTTCATTGAAGAAAGCTGTTGGTAGTTTGATAGGGATTGCGTTGAATCTGTAGATTGCTTTAAGTAGTATAGCCATTTTGACAATATTTATTCTTCCTAGCCAAGAGCATGGGATGCATTTCCATTTGTTAGTGTCCTCTTTAATTTCTCTTAGGAGTGTCTTGTGGTTTTCAGAGTACAGGTCTTTCACTTCCTTCGTTAGGTTTATTCCTAGGTATTTTATTCTTTTTGATGCAATTGTGAATGGAATTGTTTTTCTGACTTCTCATTCTGTTAGTTCATCGTTAGTGTATAGGAAAGCAACAGATTTCTGTGTGTTAATTTTGTATCCTGCAACTTTGCTGAATTCAGATATTAGTTCTAGTAGTTTCGGAGTGGAGTCTTTAGGGTTTTTTATGTACAGTATCATGTCATCTGCAAATAGTGACAATTTGACTTCTTCTTTACCAATCTGGATGCCTTGTATGTCTTTGTTTTGTCTGATTGCTGTGGCTAGGACCTCCAGTACTATGTTGAATAACAGTGGAGAGAGTGGGCATCCCTGTCTTGTTCCCGATCTTAGATGAAAAGCTTTCAGTTTCTCGCTGTTAAGTATGATGTTAGCTGTGGGTTTGTTATATATGGCCTTTATGATGTTGAGGTACTTGCCCTCTATACCCATTTTGTTGAGAGTTTTTATCATGAATGGATGTTGAATTTTGTGGAATCCTTTTTCAGCATCTATGCAGATGATCATGTGGTTTTTGTTCTTCTATTTATTGATGTGGTGGATGATGTTGATAGATCTTCGAATGTTCTACCATCCTTGCATCCCTGGGATGAATCCCACTTGATCATGGTGTATGATCCTCTTGATGCATTTTTGAATTTGGTTTGCTAATATTTTGTTGAGTATTTTTGCATCTACGTTCATCAGGGATATTGGTCTATAGTTTTCTTTTTTGGTTTGGTCTTTGCCTGGTTTTGGTATTTGAGTGATGCTGGCTTCATAGAATTAGTTTGGAAGTATTCCCTCCTCTTCTATTTTTTGGAAAACTTTAAGGAGAATGGGTGTTATTTCTTCTCTGTATGTCTGGTAGAACTCAGAGGTGAATCTATCTGGTCCGGGGGTTTTGTTCTTGGGTAGTTTTTTGATTACTGCTTCTGTTTCATTGCTGGTGATTGGTTTGTTTAGTTTTTCTGTTTCTTGCTTGGTCAGTCTTGGGAGATTGTATTTTTCTAAGACGTTGTCCATTTCTTCTAGGTTTTCCAGCTTGTTAGCATATAGATTCTGATAATATTCTCTTATAATTCTTTGTATTTCTGTGAGGCCCGTCGTGATTTTTCCTTTCTCATTTCTGATTCTGTTTATGTGGGTAGATTCTCTTTTTCTCTTAATGAGTCTGGCTAGGGGTTTATCTATTTAGTTTATTTTTTCAAAGAAACAGCTCTTGGTTTCACTGATTTTTTTCTATTCTTTTATTCTTCTCAATTTTATTTATTTCTTCTCTGATCTTTATTATGTCCCTCCTTCTGGTGACTTTGGGCCTCATTTGTTCTTTTTCCAATTTCAGTAATTGTGTCTTTAGACTATTCATTTGATTTTGGGAATTTTCTTCCTTCTATAAATAGGCCTGGATTGCAATATACTTTCCTCTTAGAACGGCCTTTGCTGCGTCCCACAGAAGTTGTGGGTTTGTGTTGTTGTTGTCATTAGTCTCCATATATTCTTTGATTTCTGTTTTGATTTGATTGTTAACCCATTGATTAATTAGGAGAATGTTGTTAAGTCTCCATGTATTTTGAGCCATTTTGTTTTCTGTCTAAAATTTATTTCTAGTTTAATACCTTTTTGATCTGAGAAGTTGGTTGGTAGAATTTCAATATTTTTCACTTTACTGAGGTTCTTTTTGTGGCCTAGTATGTGGTCTCTTCTGGAAAATGTTCCATGTGCCCTTGAGAAGAATGGGTATCCTGTTGCTTTTGGGTGTAGAGTTCTGTAGATGTCTGTTAGGTCCATCTGTTCCAGTGTGTTGTTCAGTGCCTCTGTGTCTTTACTTATTCTCTGTCTGGTTGATCTGTCCTTTGGAGTGAGTGGTGTGTTGAAGTCTCCTAAAAGGAATGCATTGCTGTCTATTTCCTCCTTTAATTCTGTTAGTATTTGTTTCACATATGCTGGTGCTCCTGTGTTGGGTGCATATATATTTATAATGGTTAAATCTTCTTGTTGGACTGACCCCTTTATCACTATATAATCTCCTTCTTTATCTCTTGCTACTTTCTTCATTTTGAAGTCTATTTTGTCTGATACAAGTACTGCAACACCTGCTTTTTTCTCTGTTGTTTGCATCAAATATCTTTTTCCATCCCTTCAGTTTTAGTCTGTGTATATCTTTGGGTTTGAGGTGAGTCTCTTGTAAGCATCATATAGATGGGTCTTGCTTTTTTATGCATTCTGTTACTCTGTGTCTTTTGATTGGTGCATTCAGTCCATTTACATTTAGGGTGATTATTGATAGGTATGTACTTATTGCCATTGCTGGCTTTAGATTCGTGGTTACCAAGGGTTCAAGGGTTGCTTCTTTACTATCTAACAATCTAACTTAACTTTCTTGTTAAGTTATTGTAAACACAGTCTGATGTTTCTTTCTTTCTCTCCCTTCTTATTCCTCCTCCTCCATTCTTTCTTTAATAGGTGTTTTATTCTTTGCCTTTAGTTAGTATTTGGATGGTCTGCTTTCTTTGCTATGATTTTATTTTCTCTGGTGACATCTTTTTAGCCTTAGGGGTGCTTACCTCCAGAGCAGTCTGTTTAAGATATCCTGTAGTGGTGGTTTTTGAGAGGCAAACTCTCTCAACTTTCGTTTGTCTGGAAATTGTTTAATCCCTCCGTCATATTTAAATGATAATTGTGCTGGATACAGTATTCTTGGTTCGAGGCCCTTCTGTTTCATAACGTTAAATATATCATGCCCTTGTCTTCTGGCCTGTAAAGTTTCTGTTGAGAAGTCTGATGATAGTCAGACACCTCTTTTTATAAATATCATTGGTTCACAGCCGCATCTGTTTATTACATATTTTCTGTGGCTGCATTCGCGGTATGATGCCAAAGCTGAGTGGTAAATATAGAGACCTAATGATCACGAAGTCTAAAATTTTTACTGTATAACCCTTCAAGAAAGTGTTTGCTGACTCTTGGACAAAATCAGTAATATTTACAGTTCTAAATACCAGATTACCTTTGAAAGTACGCAAACAGGGAAGTAACATGATGTAAGAATGTTACTGGCAGTAGTGTACTCAATGTTTTGACCAAGGGAAATGATAGAAGCAGGGACATGAGTTGAGGTTAATTTTGCGAGTGTTGATTATGATAATCATGGAAAGAATGAGAGACAGTATTGTTATCCTGAGGATGACTCAGGATGACTTGTTATCTGATGGCACAAGGAAAAGATTGATATGATTCTAAGAATAGAGTAAGATGAGATAATTGTGACAATAGTAGATTTGTGTAAGAACTTAAAGCACACACATGTATTAATTTAACAAATCAGTTGATGTTGCCATGAGCAGAGAGCTAGAAATAAGTCAGTATTGAACTTAATTTTCTGGGTGGTATTTGGTGCATTTGAGGAGGCATTCAAAGAAGCATTATTAAATGTGCATTTAAAAGGCCTGAATTACATATCGTCAGGTCTATTGATAATATTTTGAAGTCATTTCCATAGAAGTTATACGTCAAGTAGATGAGATCTCCATGAGAGTATAGTATCAAGGGAAAAGAGCAGACATTAGAGAACTGAGGAAGTGGAATTGAAAGCCTTAAGTGAAACAAATGGGGAAATGTTTGTGAATTTGTGAGTAGGGCTTACCTTTTGCTATATACTGTTGTATGCAGATCTTTTTTTTCTCTTGAATATTTTTTTATTTTGGTATCATTAATGTACAATTACATGAGCAACATTATGGTTACTAGACTCCCCCCAATATCAAGTCCCCACCCCATACCCCATTACAGTAACTATCCATCAGCATAGTAAGATGGTCTAGAATCACTACTTGTCTTCTGTGTGTTATACTGCCATCCTCATGTGGTCCCCCCGCCCCCTCACATTATGTGTGCTAATCGTAATGCCTTTTTTCCGCATTACCCCTCCCTTCCCACCCATCCTTCCTAGTCCCTTTCCGTTTGGTAACTGTTAGTCCATTCTTGGGTTCTGTGAGTCTGCTGCTGTTTTGTTCCTTCAGTTTTTTCTTTGTTCTTAAACTCCACAGATGAGTGGAATCATTTGATACTTGTCTTTCTCCGCCTGGCTTATTTCCCTGAGCATAATACCCTCTAGCTCCATCCATGTTGTTGCAAATGGTAGGATTTGTTTCCTTCTTATGTCTGAATAATATTCCATTGTGTATATGTACCACATCTTCTTTATCCATTCATCTACTGATGGACACTTAGGTTGCTTCCATTTCTTGGCTATTGTAAATAGTGCTGCGATAAACATAGCAGTGTATATTTCTTTTTCAAACTGGGCTGCTGCATTCTTAGGGTAAATTCCTAGGAGTGGAATTTTTAGTTTTTTTTGAGGAACCTTCATACTGCTTTCCACAATGGTTGAACTAGTTTACATTCTCCCCAGTAGTGTATGCGGGTTCCCCTTTCTCCACATCCTTGCCCACATTTGTTGTTGTTTGTCTTTTGGCCACCCTAACTGGTGTGAAGTGATATCTCATTATGGTTTTAATTTGCATTTCCCTGATGATTAGCAATGTGGAACATGTTTTCGTGTGCCTGTTGGCCATCTGAATTTCTTCTTTGGAGAAGTGTCTATTCACATCCTCTACCCAATTTTTAATTGGATTATTTGCTTTTTGTTTGTTGAGTAGTGTGAGCTCTTTATATATTTTGGATGTAAACCCTTTATCGGATATGTCATTTATGAATATATTCTCCCATACTGTAGGATGTCTTTTTGTTCTGCTGATGGTGTCCTTTGCTGTACAGAAGACTTTTAGTTTGATATAGTCCCGCCTGTTCATTTTTGCTTTTTTTTCCCTTGCCCAGGGAGAATTATCTTCATTTTCATGAAGAAATTGCTCATGTTTATGTCCAAGAGATTTTTGCCTATGTTTTTTCTAAGAGTTTTATGGTTTCATGACTTACATTCAGGTCTTTGATCCATTTTGAGTTTCCTTTTGTGTGTGGGGTTAAGACAATAATCCAGTGTCATTTTCTTACATGTAGCTGTCCTGTTTTGTCAAAAGCAGCTGTTGAAGAGGCTGTCATTTCCCCATTGTATATCCATGGCTCCTTTATCGTATATTAATTGACCATATATGGTTGGGTTAATATCTGGACTACCTATTCTGTTCCACTGGTCTGTTGGTCTATTCGTGTACCAATACCAAATTGTCCTGATTATTGTGGCTTTGTAGTAGCGCTTGAAGTTGGGAAGTGAGATCCCCCCTGCTTTATTCTTCGTTCTCAGGATTGCTGTGGCTATTTCGGGTCTTTTGTGGTTCCATATGTATTTTAGAACTATTTGTTCCCGTTCTTTGAGCAGATCTGTTATACAGTTAGTAATGCAGGATTTACTGAAGAAGTTCTTTGTTGCTCACATTATGTATACCTTTTGAGTGTCATATTGGAGCCAGCCTATACTGGCATGGAATTTCAAACAGTAAATTGCCAGGAACTTTGTGACCCTATTAAATATGACATAGTCCGTATAAAAAGTTAAATTATACAAACTTAGAATTAAATATATCATGTTAAAGATTAAAGTAGTAAATATTTAAAACTCATCACTAATATTTTACATGTATAGTATTTTCTGTGTTGTTGAGGTTTTTATTGTATCTCTATCATTGACATACTTTTTAGAGGTTTACAGTCTTCATCTCTTCCCAACTTTGTTTTGTGATACCACATTTTATATTCTACAAAGTCAGCAGACACTACAAATCAGGGCTAATTTTGTTTTGATATTTGTTTATATACAGTGAAGTGTAGGAGAAATTCTTAGTACTGCAGATTAAATTTTAAAGTGTATCATGTCTATAGCCCTTGTACTATGATAACACAAAAAATGGAAGTATCCGTCTAGTATTTGTTATTATGTGATCAAGTAAAGAAGTTGCTCACACCATTGAGTGAAGTTCCAACAAATATCTTTGTCATTTCACTTGCATCCTATTCATTTAGTGAACAAAGGTTTCAACTATCTTTCATGTGAAAAGCCTATGTATACATCACTTGCAACGATAAGTTAGTGAGAGCTGCAAGAGTTTGGCCAAATTTTCACAATTATTTTATGTTAATCAATTAACTGTATGGAATTTACAATAAAGAAAATTATAAATTTTATTACTGTTTGTAAAGTATGTGCTGTAGATGTTTATATAAGTAACATTTCTAATCATTTATGTGCGTAGATTTTTTTCAAAGAGCCAGTTGTTAAGTATTTACCAGTATACCACTTCCATGATTTTATGAAAAGAGCAAAGTTCGTCCCATCCCTTTATCTTTTTATACTGAAGAATTAGTCTTTTGGAATACTTATATGAAATGTAAATGCAACGTATAGCAGCTGCCATTTCTGTAGTCATTTCCTTCTTTTTATTTCTCTACTTCCATGATTCATTTCACTCAGTGTTAGGTGATATTAGGCAGGAATGATAACAGTTTCAATTTGCTAAAGATTTTTTCTGAAAGTAAAAGTATAAACTACTTTTAATCAGCTAGCTAGCAGGAAGTAAGGAAAGTAGTGGAACAGGACTACACTGTAAGTATGTGCTGATTTATTCACTAAAAAATAATATCACATTTTCTAGGGATTCAACTAATGAAACTACTGCCCATTCTGATGCTGGCAGCGAACTTGAAGAAACAGAGGTCAAAGGAAAAAGAAAAAGGGGTCGTCCTGGCCGGCCTCCAGTATGTATTATGCTTGTTTTCTTTGTTCCTGTAATGGTTACCAGTAAATGGGCTTGATATGAGTTTTTGTTAATTCTAGAACTTATTTGGAATTAAGTTGATACACAATGTTATATTGGTTCTCGGTGTACAACATGAATCCTCAGTAATTGTATACATTACTAGATACTTGCCACAGTAAGTGTAGTTACCCCTGTTACCATACCAAGATACTACAGTGTTATTGGTGAGTTTTGATGTTGTAATTGTTAATAGTTTTTTAAGTTGTGGTGGCATATTAGCGAATCTTGGATAGTTTGCTTCATCCGTTTGCTTGGCAGTGATCAGAAAAAGGAAGTGAGAGTAGTATCTTTTTTGCTCTCTGTGCTACACTTGTATATAAATGGTGGTCCATCTGAAGGCATAGAAAAGCTGATTAACATGGAATGAGGTGTAGTTATGACTTCCCTGCTTTTTAGATGCAGCTAATTTGAGTGCCTAAGTGTGTATTTTGGTAATATTAATTAGTTTGGGATTTGAGGCCAGTCTCAAACTGTATTCTAGCTGATACGTGATTGAGAAGTTCAAAAGACTTCTAGGTATCCTCACTTCAAGGGGTATCTTTATGTATTCTGAGTACACCAGTCATCATTAATTTAAGGTGGGATAAGCTCTCAGAGACAGTAGTATCAATGTGTCAAGGGGTTAAGGCTTGTACTATTCTGCACTCACTTTTATGTGATTTTCTATAAGCAGTTTTTTTTCTACTTCATCAAAGTTCTTATTATGGAAAATTTCAGCCTGCTTTATAGGAGGCATAACAGTATAAGGACCTCTTTGCATAACCCTTACCCAGCTACAACAATTAATATCACGTCATGGCATATTTTGTTTCATCTCCATCTCTTCTTTCCTTTCCATGTTATTTTGAAGATATTCTAGACATCATTCCACCTGTAAATATAGCAGAATAAATCTCTAAAAGATAATATCTTGCTTTCTCTTTTATTAGTATCACCCCACTATCATTACCATATCCCATGATAATTATATTTATTAATATCACCAAATAACCAATTTAAAGTTTATCATTTCATAAATATTATCATTTTTTAAATACAGTTTGTTGGTTTGAATCATGATATGAATAAGATCTACCTGTTAAAATTGGTGGTTATGTTATTTAACCTGTTGTTTTATATATATGTCCTTTGTGGTATCTTAAGACTTTTGTATTATTGCTGTTCCATCAGTATTTTATCTTTTTGCTGTGGTTTTTAATTAGCTTCAGTCAAACTCCATACTTTTTACTTTTCTAGGACAGTCTTAAAAAAAAGAAAAGGATAGAAGGATGACATCTACCATTATCTCTATGTTTGTTCTTATCCTCCACTTTTATTTTAAGGAAAAAAAATTGAGGAAAAGACATAATTATTCTTTATAATACTGGTTTTGTAGAAGTATTTGGTGGTACAATATGCTGAAACATTCTGGGACAGGTGAGAGTCTTGCACTTAGAAGATGGAGACTGTTCTAGTTCCCCTTATTACTGTGATTTTCCTGACATTGCCAAGTTACATAGCTTTGTCTAGGTTTCATGGGTTATAGGTGCAAAAGTGGAAACAAGACTAAACTTCTTGAAGATAGGAGAATGAACTAACTGCCCACATGACTGCTTGAATTTATTCTTCTCCAGTTGAAATTCTTCACTTAACAATATTCAGATTGAGTGCTTCATTCAAGAAAGCCTTTTTTTTCCCCCTAAAGAGAGTTTATCATCCCTTCAGCAAGCTCTGGTAGTATTCTTTAGAACCTGTTTAATTTTGACATGCCTGCAGCTGCAGCCCATAGTATTTTCTTTGATGAGAATGAGTCTTTATATCCAAATGCTTAGCCTATTGTGGTTGGAAATGTAATTTGATTTTTAGTGAAATTGTTACTACATAATCTAGTAGGTAAGTAGTACATGTTCATCCCATGTTTATAGAATTCAAAAAATATGGAGATTTATGTTAGTCTTTAGGTCATATTCTCACACTCATTAGTTCACATGGCTATCTACACTTCTCCCTGACACAGGCCCATTTCTTGGCTTGGAAACAACACACCTTCCTGAGCTTCTGATCTCGTCTTGCACTGAGCTGATGTTTTTTATGTCCTTTAATCCTTGCACCAATACTATTAAATAGGTCTTACATGCAGTTTATGGAGTAGAAAACAAAATAGAAAGTGATAATTTGTCTAAGGCCACACATAGCACATAAGTTGCAAAACCAGGATTTGAATTCATACCTTAACTCCCAAATTCTTAAGAATGCCAAAATGCTGAGCTATTGATTGAGAGGTATAATTATCAGAATAATCAGATTTGACTTATACTGCCAGTACCTGTTCTGAAGATTGCTTGGACATTTTCTATCAGCTGGCTCTATTTTGAACAATTCCAAGTTTCAATTAATACACTTTTGTTTTATTTCATTTAGCCATTTTAATACTATTCATTTTCTAAGAGGACCTTGTGGATCTCTGGTTTTATTCATTTATTCAGTCAAATGAAAATAACTAGTATAAGGAGTTTCTTTTATAGGCAGTATTTCATTATTTCTAAATTCTCGTGCACATCCAATGTTTGGTGTTCTTTTTGGTATACTGTTACTGTTTTTTTTTTTTAGTAAACCGCTCTTAATTTGCATTGTCCTTTCATATTTGTTATTATTGTAGCTCTCCACCCAAATAATTAATGATCTCTAAACAAACATTGTATATATTTATACTAACCTTATGATTGTATTAACGTATAATGGATATCTGTGTAGTCTGTGTACATACACTACTCCCTTGGTGGTCACCTCAAGTATCATGAAGTTAAATACCATCTCTTAAGCTTATGTCACCCAGATTTACGTGTTCAGCTTGGACTTTATCCTTGGCCTCCAGATTCATATATCCAAATGCCTGTTGAGTATCTTCATTTAGGCATTTAATGGACCCAACTCACAAGCTTACTATCCCCTGTCCACCTCTCTTCCATAATGACAACTTCACCCCTCTAGTTGCTCAGGTTGTAAACCATGTAGTCATCTTTAACTCTGTTTCTCATCCTGCATCCAGTCTGTCAGCAAGATCCTGTTTAACCAATTTGCAAATTGAACTTTTTTTTTTAACTACACAACTGCTTTAGGCTACTATCATATACCTTTGCTCACAATTGTCAGTCTTAACTCCTTGTCTCAGGGTCCTGTCTCATCTTCTCATTGAGACCTCCACTAAAGATGGTATTTAAAACTCTTACGCAAGGGGACTTATACACATGGAACAAGGGAATAACGTCTCTGTGTGTGTATCTGTTTTCCCCTTTCTATGTAGCAATTACTACCATATAACATAGTATATTTTTCATTTATTTACTTATTATCTGTCTCTTTTTACCAGAAGGTAAAGCTGCATGAAGGCACGGATTTTTACCTGGTTTGTTTACTGCTGCATACTAGTGCTTATTTAGTGAATAAATGGTTCATTTCGTTAATCATGACACTTTCTTGGCATTTAAAATTCTTTTTATTTTGAAGTAATTTCAGATACAGAAGAGTTCTGTGAATTCTACAAAGCATTCCTGTGCAGATTCTTCATGTAGATTGCTCACGTTAGCATTTTTTTACATTTGCTTTATCATTTTGTCTTTCTATAAATACAGACACATATACATCTAAATATATATGTTTATAAAGTAGTACCCCTCATCCATGTGGAGTACATTCAACACCCCCAGGGGCTGCTTGAAACTGCAGACAGTACTGAACCCTATATATACTATGTTTTTTCTCGTAAATACCTACCTATGATTAAATTTAATTTTTAACATACGCACAGTAAGACATTAACAACAATGACTAATAATGGAATAGAACAATTGTAACTGCACTGTAATGAAGAACGTGTAGTCAAGAATGTGAATGTGGTCTCTCTCAATATCTTGATGTACTGTACTCGCCCTTCTTCTTGCAATGATGTGAGATTATGAAATGCTTACTTGATGAGATGAATTGACGTGAATGACATAGTCACTACTATTGACCCTTGACACTTGTAGGAGAACCATCTGCTTCTGGACTGTGGTTGACTGTGGGTATCTGAAACCATGGGTAACAGGGGACCTACTATATTACATACTTATTGTTTCTTAATTGTTTGAGCACGACATGCATGATACCACTTTACTCTTAATGCTTTTAGTGTTAGTATGATTTTTCTTAAAATCAAGGACATTCTCCTATACAACCAAAGTACAATTCATGAAAATTAATAATAATACTGATAAGTACCTTATCTGTATGCTTCATTCAAATTTTGCCAGTTGATCCTACTATAATACCCTAAGCAAAAGAAAAATTTTTTTTTCATGGTTCAGGAACCCATCCAGAATTTCATACTGCTTTTAATAATCAGGTAAATTGGCACATTTGTAACCTATCTTTAGTCTCTGGTGTAATGTTTTATTAAGAATTTTGCTCTTTTTGTTCTGTTTGAATGAGAACCAGCTTTTCTAACGTTATTTAGGTTTTATATTTTCCTTTGCTGAGTAGGAAAGGTAAATAAATAAAAGAGATAACAATGTAACTTTTATATCCATATATTCATACATACAGAGAGAAGATAGACAATATACAGTAAAATAATAATGAGTATCTAAAGGATAGGGTAACAGGTGAATTTATTTCTAAGAATTGGAAATTCTAAATTACTTGGTACTTTTATTTAGATTATTGTGAATTTTATGATATTTAAATATCTTATGTAATTTTAGTGGCTACATTGTATTCTGTACCAGATTATTTGATTAATTCCACTGTTGGACATTTATGTTAAAAATCATTCCTTAATCTAAACCATGCTGACCTAAATTATCTTGCAAATAAATTTTGCTCTAGAGCAATTGATTATTTTTATCTTAAATTCTTAGAAGTGGAATTGTTTACTTAAAAAGCATGCCATATGTTTTGAAGCTTTTGATTTGTATTATTGGTTTGCCTTTCACAAAGATATGGAATTGCCTATCTTACCTTGCTGATACTGATTGTTTAATCTTTAGTTTTATTCTGAAACATAGGTCATTTGTGTTTCTTTTTTGAATTGCCTGTTTTTCTTTTCCTATTTTTATTTTTCTAAGAAAAATGTCTTTAAAAAATAATTTTTGTAGCTTAAACCTACATACTTTTTAAAAATTAAGATATCATTTATATACATTCTTACGAAGGTTTCACAAGAAAAGCAATGTGGTTATTACATTCACCCTTATTATCTAGTCTCCTCCCATACCCCATTGCAGTTACTGTCCATCAGTGTAGTAAGATGCCACAGAGTCCTTATTTGTCCTCTGAGCTACACGGTCTTCCCCGTGACCACACACACACCATGTGCACCTATCATGATACCCCATAATCCCCTTGTCCCTCCCTCCCCTCCCACTCTCCCCCACTGCTCCCCTTTGGTAACCACTAGTCCCTTCTTGGAGTCTGCTCCTTCAGTTTTGCTTTTTGTTCCTTCAGTTTTGCTTGATTGTTGTACTCCACAAATGAGGGAAATCATTTGGTATTTGTCTCTCTGCCTGACTTACTTCACTGAGCATGATACCCTCTAGCTCCATCCATGTTGTTGCAAGTGGTAGGATTTGTTTCTTTCTTATGGCTGAATAGTATTCCATTGTGTATATGTACCACATCTTCTTTATCCATTCATCTACTGGTGGACACTTAGGTTGCTTCCATATCTTGGCCATTGTAAATAGTGCTGTGATAAACATAGGGGTGCATATGTCTTTTTGAATCTGACAAGTTATTTTCTTTGGGTAAATTCCCAGGAGTGGAATTCCCGGGTCAAATGGTATTTCTATTTTTGTTTTTTTAACTAGTTTACATTCCCACCAGCAGTGTAGGCGATTTCCCCTTTCCTGCATCCTTGCCAGCATTTGTTGTTCCTAGTTTTTTCTATGTTGGCCATCATAACTGGTGTGAGATGATATATCATTGTGGTTTTAATTTGCATTTCCCTAATAATTAGCAATGTGGAGCATCTTTTCACATGCCTGTTGGCCATCTGAATTTCTTCTTTGGAAAAGTGTCTTTTCATATCCTCTGCCTGTTTTTTAATAGGGTTATTTGCTTATTGGGTGTTGAGGTGTGTGATTTCTTTATATATTTTGGATGTTAACCCCTTGTCTGATATGTCATTTACAAATATATTCTCCCATACTGTAGGATGCCTTTTTGTTCTGCTAATGTAAGCCTACATACTTTTATGATCAATTTTGGAAATATTTCAGTTGGACTTCTATCTCATTTTATTTCTCAAAACAGCTTTAATATTTTATTGTTTCCCTACTCATAATCTTTCATTCAATTAGATACATATCTTTGTCCTTCTGTATGTCATTTGTGCTTTCCCACTTCTTCTATACCTTAGCTCATAGTGTTTTTTTCTTTCTGGAATCCTTGTTTCGTAAATTCTGTTTATGTTAATCTGACTAATTTTACTAATCTCTTTCTGGAATCCTTGTTTCGTAAATTCTGTTTATGTTAATCTGACTAATTTTACTAATTTCTTAAATGCCATCTTGCAGCTCATCTATTCTGTGAAACTTTTCCTGGTTACCAGTCACTTTAAATAACTTTCCCTTTGCTAGAACAGTTCCAACATTTATCTTAAACCAAATTTCCATGTAACTATTTTTATGTACTATAGTTTACTCTATTATATTAGTTATTTGTGTTTCTGTATATAAATATTTTTCATTAAGCTATCCCAAATATGTTTATGTCCATTAGTTGTGAAAGAGTGGGCATTACTTCACATTGATAGCTTATGAATAAATTCATAAAGCACAAAGGTTAAAAAAAGTTGGTATTTTTGGGTCTCTTAAAGCTTCTAGAAAAGTCATGGCTCTTTCAGACCACATAGAGCGTTCTGAAAAACTAGGAACAACAAATGCTGGCAAGGATGCGGAGAAAGGGGAACTCACCTACACTGCTGGTGGGAATGTAAACTAGTTCAACCATTGTGGAAAGCAATATGGAGGTTCCTCAAAAAACAAAAATAGAAATACCATTTGACCTGGGAATTCCACTCCTGGGAATTTACCCAAAGAAAACAACTTCTCAGATTCTTCTCTTACATAGAGCCTTTGGGTTAGGGTAATTTTAGTAGTTAATTTTCCTACACACTACTGCTAACTTTTACTTAAAACAGTTTACCAAAAGTGTGCAGATACACATTTCAGTTAAGTACTATATAGTTGCAATAAAGCATTTGTCCTAAAGATTGGTTCTAAATTCATTTTAAGAAAGATGCAGTGAAGGGTGTATAACTTTGTGACTCCTTGAGCATATTTTCCATAAAATTCATTGCTTAATACATTGAGGAAGGCCTTGTTTCAGGTAGTTTTATTTTCTTACAGATATTCAACAGCATCTCTTTTTCTACTGTGTCTCTTGATTTAGCTGCTACAATGAACACATAACCCTAGTTTCTGTATTACTAACCCTGTGGACCATAGATCTCTAACTTTCATCATAAATTGAATCAGTTTGAGTTTGTCTGCTTGTGATTAGATTCAGGTTATACATATTTGGCAATAATATTACAAAAATGTCATTTGGGCTCTTAAGCATGAATTCTGAAAGGTAAAATAAGTGAGATTCCATGAGACATAGAAACCAGATATGCCCACTATGTTGAGGCACATGTTTGGGCAGAAGTCTGCTTGCTGTTGATGGAAGAAAGATTTCAACTACTACTGTCCCTAAAAAAGATTAAGTAGTAGTTGGAGTAGATGGGGTAAATGGATCACGTTCCACCAAGGAAACTTTTTCTCTAGGATCAGTTAGCATTTAGAGATCTGTGCTGACCTAGATCTGTGCTAGAGGTAGCATCTCTATGGTCAGGTATCCTGTTTTGGGGGCCCCATCTAAAGGCCTGAGATTCAAGGGTAGGACTTGAGTGCCTGGGTTAAATTGATAATGGTAGGATAGGACTCTAGCTTCTGAGGAACTAGGTTACTGGTTAGGTTACAAAAACAACCTGTGAATTAAGGCAAGGACTCAGTCCTTAAGATGGCACAACCTCAGAATGAAACCAAGCAAGTTTGACATAGAACATTATACATTTCTTTAACTTTGGAGCTCTTTGGATCCTTGTTCAGCAAAGGGAATACATCTACAGTTAGCCTGACCTATGTGGCAAGAAATGTATAGGAAGAGAGCTTGGAAAGTTACAAGTAATTAAAGGGTTAGGTATGTATCATTACCCTTTGAAATAACTGTCATTATTCTTAATTTTTAAATCCACCCAACACTCCTGCCTGCCAGTCCCCTAACAGACATGTGATTTGAGTGGGATAAATATAACTAATATCTGAGAGAGGAATTATTTTCAGCACTGCAAAATTGTATCCCATGGTTATAAGCTAAAGATTGTGTATATATGGTTGTAATATGATAGTCTCTCTTAATCTTTTATTAGGGACAGTCTTTCTGAACATCAGCCTTTTGGTTTGTTTTTCTGCATCTTTATAGATCTGTAATGGGAAAATCACTCTTGTAATAATGAGGTTAAAATATAGATAGACCCTAGATGAAATCAAATAGATTCTTTTTTCTTACCGTTTTTCCTACTTTATAACCAATGCTGAAAGGCTCCCAGGTGTGAGAATTATGGTTTATTTTCCCTTTATTCATGCAGTTTAGATCATAGTACATATATGTGATTACACACATACATTTCCACACATACACAGGCTTATTTGTTACAGTACTGTTTGTAATAGTAAAAGACCCAAAACAAAATAAATGTCCATTGACAGGTTAGTGGCTAAATAAATTAATGTATATCTATGGAATGGAACACTGTGGCTTTCAGAAAAGAATCAAGATATTACCTAGGTCTTGCTATAGACTATAAAATCTGTTGATGGTGAAAATACAATGGTGCAGACTATGCACAAGTAACATAAACATAATGGATACATAGATATACATACGCATTTGGGATTGTTCCCCCTAATTTTAAAAAATTCTGGCAAAATACACATGAGATTACCAAATAAAGAACCTTTAACTGTACAGTTCAGTTGTATTAAGTACATTCGTAATATGGTATAGTCATTCCCACCATCCATAGCAGAACTTTCATCTTTTAAAACTGAAACTCTAATAAAATAAATAGTGTATAGCATAGGAAATATAGTTAATAATATTGTAACAATTTTGTATGGTGACAGGTGGTAGCTAGATTTATTGTGGTGATCACCTTATAATGTATGTAAGTGTTCAGTCACTGTGTTGTACACCTGAAACCAACGTAATGTATGTTAACTACACTTCAAAACAAAAAACACAAACTCTATATGTATTAATAACTCCACATTCTCCCCTACCTCTAAGTCCTGGCAATTACCATTTGACTTTGTCTAACTACCTCATATAGGTGGAATCATAAAATATTTGTCTTTTTGTGACCAGCTTCTTTCACTTAGCATAATGTCCTTAGGGTTCATCCATGTTGTAACATATGCCAGAATTTCCTTCTTTTTTAAGGCTGAATAATACTGTACTGTGTGTATGTAGCACATTTGCTTATCCATTCATCCATCAATGGACACCTGGGTTCCTTCCAAGTTTAAGCTATTGTGAATAATGTTGCTGTTAACATGGTGTACAGATAACTTTCTTCAACCCTGTTTTCAGTACATTTGGGTAAACACCCAGATGAGTAATTAATTGCTGGATCATATGGTAATTCTATTTTTAACTTTTGGAGAAACTGCCGTACTGTTTGCACAATGGCTGTACCACTACATTCCTATCAACAGTGCACAGGAGTTCCACATCCTCCTCAAGACTTTTTTTTTGGTAGTAGCCATGTTAATAGGTGTGAGATGGCATCTCATTGTAGTTTTGATTTTCATTTCCCTAATGATTAGTGGTGTTGATTGTCTTTTCATATGCTTATTGGTCTTTTGTATATCTTCTTTTGAGAAATATTTGTTCAAGTCCTTTGTCCATTTTCAAATTGGGTTTTTGTTTTGTTGTTGAGTTTTAGGAGTTCTCTATGTATTTTGGATATTAATCCCTTACCAGGTATATTATTTTCAAATATTTTCTCCCATTCTGTGGATTGTCATTTTACTCTTAACTCATTGAATGGTCTACCTTTCAAAAGTTACTTAACCATATAAGAAAGGTTTTATTTCTGGACTCTCTCTTCTATTCCATTGGTCTATGTTTGCCTTTATGGTAGCAGCACACTGTTTTGATAATACTTTGTAGTAAGATTTGAAATCAGAAAATGTGAGTCCTACAGAGGTGCTCTTTTTTCAAAATTGTTCTGGCTATTCAGGGTCCTTTGAGATTCCTTATGAATTTTAGAATAGGTTTTTCTATTTCTGCAAAAAAGGTTATTGGGATTTTGATAGAGACTGCATTGACTCTGTAGACCACTTTGGGTAGTATTGAAGTTTTAGCAGTAGTAAAGTCTTCTAATTCATGACCTTGGAATAGGTTTCAACTTACAATTTATGTCTTCTTTAATTTCTTTCATATGCATTTATTTTTTTAAGTGTTTAAATGTCTCTAGAAGGACATATAAGAATGAATAATATTGGTTGTTTCTTAGCAAAGAAAATTGTGGCTTGAGGGCAGGGGTGGACAAGTTTTCATGTACTTCATCCTGTTCTGAATTTTGAGTCATGTGAATGTATTACCTGTTCAGTATAGAAAAATACCATTTCCTCCTCCCATTTTCATATACACACGAATGTATGCATACATACATGCATGCGTGCACATACACGTGTACCTGCTGTTTGGAAGATAAGTGTTACTCTGAAGAGTAAGCACAGAAACAAGATTTAGGAGGAGCCAGAATCTAAAGCACACCTAATTGTTTGGACGTTTGATGGTTATGAAGCTCATTGAAGATGAGAAATTAAAGATGTAGTGGGATTAGGTTTGTATTATAAGAACTCTGTGGTTAAAGTTTTGGAATAGAGTGGCATTGTCCAACAGAAATACGATGTGAACTACATCCGCAATTTAATATTTCCTAGTAAGTTATAAGGAATGGGTAAAATTAGCTTTGATATATAAAAATATAGTTTCATCATATAATAAATACAAACTTATTGGAGGTTTTTAATGCTGTTTTTCATATGAAATCTTCACAGCTTGTGGATAGTTTACACTTCACATCTCATTTTTGACTAGCCATATTTCAAGTTTTCAATTAGCTACATGAGGCTAGTTACTACCACATTGGATCAGTGCAAATATAGAGAATCAGTGAAGATCTGCTTAGGAGACTAAATCCTCAACAGTACAAAAAATTTACAGGAACAAAAAATTTTAATGTGAAGTTATTATTAAAAAGTGTTTAATCATTTGTCATTCAATTGCAAATTAAGACAACAGTAAGATAACACTGCATACCGATTAGAATGGCTGAAGTCCAAAAACCTGACAATACGATTTTCCTGGCAAGGATATGAGGCAACAGGATCTCTCATTCATTGCTGGTGGAAATGCATTTTGCCATTTTGGAAAGCAGTGTGGCAGTTTCATACAAAGCTAAACATAGTTTTACTATATGATGTAGTAAAGATCCTTCTAGGTGTTTATAAAACTGATAGGAAGACAGTGTACACAAAAAATCCTGAATGTGAATGCTTATAGCACCTTTATTCCTAACTGCCAAAAATGGTGACCAAGATGCCATCATTAGCAAAATGTGGTATATCCATACAACGAAATATTATTTAGAAATAAAAAGAAATAGCTATTCAGCCACTGAAAGACATGGATGAATCTTAAATGTATATTGTTAAAGTGAAAGATGCCAGTCTTAAAAGGCTGCATGATGTATGATTCTAAATATATGATTGTCTGTAAAAGACAAAGCTACAGTAATGATTAAAAAAATGCAGTGTTTGCGAGGAAGTAAGAGGGTTGGTGGGTGTCTAGCCAATGGGTTTCAGCCTTGGGCAAGTTCACTGTGGATTCAGTGAGACGGAGGAATGACAATGGAACGTTCTTGGGGTAAAAGGATTTATTACCCAGCTTGTTCTCCCTGTGATAGGTTGAGCACTGGAATTAAGTCTTCGTCAGTCTACAGGTCTGTAATCCTCCTTTGTCTCTGCCTCCCCCAGAGCACTGGGCAGAGCTCTGTATATAGTGGCTCAGTCAGTAATAGCTCATTGCCTGTGGGTGTGGAGGCATGCATAGCCTAGCAGTTGGCCTGTAGTTACATCAAGTAGTTTAGGTTCAGGTGGAATCTTGGCCATAGGAATTTCAGTTTTCCCCACAGTATGTGAAGTACAGGGTTGTTTTTAAGGCAGTAAAACTCTTCTCTATGATACTGTAATTGTGCATACATCATACTGTGCATTTGTCAAAACCCATCTAACTTTACAGGAAAAGTGAATTTTACATATACAGATTTTAAAAAAATCATTTAGGCGGTAGGGGAATACCAGGATGGAATGTAGAATATAAAAAAGCAATCTGACTGCATTGCTAATGTTTGGAACAATGCCACAGGAAGAGGGTAAGGGGTGAATTGCTAATTTTGGTACTTGAGAAATTAGTCTTTAAGACTACAATCAAAGAAACTATATAGTATCTATGAGCACTGTAATCTAGTTCATAAAATTGTTTCCTGTAGGGTATGGTTTAACAGTTCTGGTGCTGCTATACATGTATACTGGTGGGAGTCAGTTTCTCACTGTTAGAGTGGGAATTTGTACATGAGCAAAGGGAAGAAGAATCTGTGTGGTAATAGAGTAGGAGATACCTGTATGAACTTATGTTTAGCTTAATATAGATAACAGATTGTTACATACAGAAATACTTATTATATTTGTGATGATATATATGCACAGAACAAATTTTTTGCTTTGCCTGCTCACGGGACTAGAAGCAAGGACACTCATTATCAAGGAGCAAAGTCTAGTGCTCAGGTCTTCATCTCTAATACCATTCTCCAGTAAAACAAACTAGGCCTTTTTGGAGTATTGGCTGATTCTGAAATTGGGGAAAGGATTATACAAGATGAGCCTGGAGAAAATTGTGTTGCCAAAAGTAACCAAGTGCTAAAAACACACATACACAGGCACACATAATGAGGGTAATATGTCAAATGGACACAGGAGCCAACTGAAAGATATAAAGGCCAACACTGAAATAAGGTGAACAACAAAACGAAACATTATTGAATTATAATCCAAAGTGTAAAATAAATGTCAGTGAGTCTACATTAGTATAAATGATTGAATGTATGAGAATAGATAAATCTCCTATACTGAAAAATTCAAAATAATATGTATAAATATTCCCCTCTTCCCACCCATTAAATGTGGGATACATATAGTGACTTTCTTCCAAAGGGTACAATACGGAAAGGGGAGGATTTGTACTATAGTAGTCAAACAGACACCACCTCAGCCAACTGATTTGTGATTAAGGTCAACATTAACAGTGGTAGATCATGTTAATAGTTTGTACCCTTGATATGAGGTGATAAAAGGACACTTTATCTCTCATGTCTTCCTACTCAAACCCATAATATAATCCCAGTCTACATGTGAGAAAAACATCAGAAAAACCCTAGTTGAGGAACATTTTGCAAAATAACCTGATCATCAGTCCTCAAAACTGTCATGGTCACCAAAAACCAGGAATGTCTAAAAACTCATAGTCAAGAGGAGTTTGGGAAAACGTGATGTCAAGCCGCTATGATATCCTGGAAGGGATTCTGGAACAGAAAAAGGTGGTTAGACAAAAACACATAAAATCTGAATCAAGTGTGGGCTTTTGTTAATGTATTGATATTGGTTTGCTAATTTTAACAAATGTACCATACAAATAATAGGGTTAATAGGGTAACTAACTAGATGTGATGTATGTGGTAATTCACTGTACTGTCATCACAATTCTTTTATAAATCTAAAGCTGTTTTAAAAATAATTTAAAAAAAAGCAACAAACTTTTACTAATTCACACACAAAAATGGTGTAAGGCTGTTAACTACTAAGAGGAGTGAAAGAGTACTGTGAAGAACACAGAAATAGAAGATGAAGGGAGCAGGCAGAGTAAGCAGGGAGAGCCACCCCCTCCAATGCTATGCTTTGTACTGTTTCTCCAGTGCCCTCTAGTTACAAAGCCTAACACTGCAGCGGATGACAAAAGAAAAATGTTTGCAGGGTTCAGCTCCAGCATCACAAAGTGGGACAAATAAGGGTAGATACAGAGATAAAGGGCAGTGAATTGATAACAGAAACAGGCTGTTATGAAAGTGAATTAAGTCAATCAAAGGAGAACAAAATAGAGAAGAACAAGATAGAGAAGATGCTCAGCAGAGACAACCTATGGTAACACTAACAGGTAAGAAATATAGGGAGGGAAGAGAATCTGAAGTGAAAGGGAGAATCATGTGGCCTGTTGAGAGAATTTCAAGAAATGTTTATTATATTTAATAACATTAATTTTATTGGTGAGTTTGGTAAAGTAGCAACCATGAGTTTATATATATGAATGACATTTATGGGAATAACAACAGTGACTACAAGCAATTCGACCAAATTACCCTTGACTCTAAAGGCTATCTATGACTGAGACATAGATAGCGTGGTAGCTAGTATTGACTTTTTAAAGATTGGGGACATAAGAGGGGATGTTAATTGAAGAATGTAAGCATCAAGGCAGGAATATTTGTTTTGTAATTTATTGCTGTGTTTCTAGTACATAGAATGGTTCCAGATATGTTCAGTATATATTTGTTGCATGACTGGATAAGAAATACTTGAGCACTTTCATAGAGGGAGAAATTGAATATGTGGAATTTCTAAGTAATATTTTATTGAACAAAGTTTCTGAGGAAGTAGGAGAGTATTGAGGAAGGTATAAATAAGGAACTGTCAAGAGGGACATGGTTAAAATTTTCATCATTGACATTATTATTATACAAAAAAGTAAATCCCCCTTTTTACTTTATTTTCATGCCGTATGTAAAATTTTGCTGTTTGTCCTTCCCACCCACCCCTTACCCTTTTTTATCACTGAAAGCAAATTGTAAATTTGGTCAGGGATTCTGTCTCTTCTGTGTAGTAGTGCTAATTACCTTTCAGGGATCAAACATAATTTGAGATGATTCTGCATAAAGCAGAGTGTACCTGCATTTGTCATTTAATTTTTTCCTCATCTTTTTATTCAGTCTACAAATAAGAAACCTCGAAAATCTCCAGGAGAGAAGAGTAGAATTGAAGCTGGAGTTAGAGGAACAGGCCGTGGAAGAGCAAATGGGCACCCTCAACAGAATGGTGAAGGGGAGCCTGTCACATTATTTGAAGTGGTGAAACTGGGGAAAAGTGCAATGCAGGTAAATTCTAAGTGTTTTTATTTTATTTATAAAGCAACACAGGAAGTAACCTAAGTGGAACCTGTTAATGTATATATTCACATTTTATATACTCTTATTGATTTACGTAATCAAGATGTTTATCCTTGAAGGTTTTCTTTGTTTGCTTGTTTTGTAAAAAGTGTCAGGAGAGGCATTTTGCTTAATAGTAAGATGCACTTTAGATTACATTGTTCTGAGTAAAAGGGCTTGCATATAATGGGAGAATTTTTATTGCTTTAGTAATGTATGTTAGAATTTGACTTAATGTAAGTAACATTTGTTTCGAAGAATATATGAAAGAAAAAGGTGTAAAAAAGCATTCCTAAGTAGTGAATTAGGAGCAATCACAATATTTCATGGTTATTTTGTGTATGTGATCTTTTATAACCTTATTACTCTCTTTTCTCTCTCCTCCTTCACTCAACAAATACTAAATACTGTGCAGGAGCACGTTTTCATTGGCTTCTTACTAATTCATTATAGAGATAAAACGTTATTTTACTATTCCCTTAGGTTGTCTTTACTTTTTTTTCACTATTTAAAATTTTTTCATTTGTGTTTATTTCTTTTTTTCATTTTAAAACGCTAGAGGTGGAATTATTTGGTTAAAATGTATTTCTTAGCTTTGTGATACATAAATACTGTATTACTTTCCAAAAATTTGTACTAGTTTATCTTTCACAGGAAATATAGTTAGCAATTAGATATTTTATATTTAAGAATTATTTGATAATATTGGTGAAAATGATAACTCATTTTAATTTGCATTCTTAGATCATGACTGATAATTTTTAAGTCTTTTTATTTGCTATTCATTCTTGATACTTCATTTTCAGCATAAGTTTGAAATTTTGCTAATTTATAAAATATTCAGTTTTAGAACTAAAAGCAGGCAACTTTTCATTAATATACTTTCTATTTTTCCTGTATTTACTTTTGAATTCCTTAAGGGAGTTTAGTGTTTACTCCTTTATTATGTTATGTTACCAGATTGATATGTTCAAAGGTCTTGAAATTTGTGTGGGAAGGGAAGGAGTGGAGTAGTGGGATGACGCTAAAAGGTACAGGAAATACTGAATTCCCAGTTACGCAAAGCAGTGGACAAACTGTAAATTACATAAGTATAACTTAGAAGTAGATGAAGTGGCCTTTAGCCATTAAGCTTCACAATTTATTATACTTTAATAGAAAAATTGTCAACAAAGTGTAGAAATACTAATTTTTGAGATCTGCTTTTTGCTTCCCACCTTTAGATGGGAACTTAAACACAAAAACGAAGTTTACTTTTATGTAAAAATTTTAAAATTTCATTACAGTAGTTTGCTTCCATTTTTTCTGATTAAGCTTTATTTTGTAAGGTATTTGTATATGTGAAAGTAATTTAATATATACATATGATATGTATTAAAGCTCAATACCAGCTTCTAAATTTGTATACTACTCCCTAACATGACTGAGCCATGATTTATTTAAACAGTTTTTATATGGCCTGCTTTATTTCTTTAAAAAGAAATAAATATATTTGAGATAATTACTAAGCATAGTTGTATTCTGTTGAAAATACTACAAATTGAAGGTTTTTGGCAACCCTGCATTCAGCAAGTCTATTGTCTCCATTTTCCAACAGCATTTGCTTGCTTCATGTCTCTATGTCACATTTTGGTAATTCTTGGCAATATTCTAAACTTTTTTATTACTGTTGTGGTGAACTGTGACCAGTGGTTATCACTCACTGAAAGCTTGGATGATGGGTAACAGTGAGATTTTTTTTTTTTAGCACTAAGGTGTTTTTAAAATTCTGGACATTTTTTTTTAACATAATGCTATTGCACACTTTTAGCAGACTATACTATACTGTAAATATAACTGTTATATTCACTGGAAAACCAAAAAGTTCATTTAACTTGCTTTATTGCATTGGTATCGAATAAAACCTGCACTATTTCTCAAGTATGCCTGTATTTCATCTGAAATGTACATGTAGGAGCCTTTGGATTTAGCAGATAACGTCATGATAGTGGTTGCTGAGCAAAGGAAATCCATGTTTAAAAAGCCGATAAAGGGCTTTTTTTTGAAGGTGGAACACTAATTTCATTATTACCTCCTTACTTAAACATTAATTAATGATAGATAAAATATTTTAAAAAATATGAACAGACATTAATGCATTTAAAAACTAAAAATGTTTTTGTGGCATATAGAAGAAAAACTACAACAGTAGTAACCAAGATTGAGTCTAGAGTAGAGAAGCTGATACTTTTGTAGCCAAGAGTTTGGCCTTTGTGGGTTAAAAGGATTTAAAGTACTTCATGAAGAATGGAGGAATAGAATAGAGTCAGGTTATTCCATGAATCCTGGGCCTCACATGGGTCTCCATACTTGACAGAGAGACTGAAGAAAGCCACTGTGATAACTGCTCCATAGGCAAAGGCTTATGATTAGGGTGATCATATATCAGACTACACTTGAGACTTTCAGTTTATACTTACCATTCATGTAGTTATTAATAGAGACTCCTTTATTGGGTTCTAGTTTGGATAATAATTTAAAACCTCACTTACCAGAAATCAAGGGCCTGTGGAAGGGAGAAGAAAGACATAATCCTTATAACTAGGACCTGAATTGAAATGACTACTTACTTGGATGGTGACTAAGTCTATAAAAATCTCCAATATTATCTTAGAATAGGAAGCTCTAAGTCCACATTATATGATCTAGTCCTGCAGTGGATGAGCACAGGTAATCACAGAAACAATTAGATGGGAAGGGATGAATAGTACAAGAAATAAATTAGTATATTTAAGATGCTAGAGAGATGAAAGAAGAAATTCTAGTACAAAAAAGGGGATAAACTAAGCAAGTTAGTTTTAGTTAGGAAATAAAGCTACAGTGCCATCAAAGCAGGAATTCAGAAATTGGCATTCATTTAGAATGTTCTACAAAGAAATAAAGAACTAAAGAAAGAGCAGTTAAGTGACTAGTGTGAATTGAAAGGGTTCCAAAATGTGCCAGTAGAAGAAATCAGAGAAAATAGAAGAGACATAATTTTTGAAGAGATAATTTTCAAGAAGTTTCCAGACACATTTCCCTGGATCCAGAGTTTGTTCTCAGGAATGAGGAAGTGAAAATAATTGCATAACTTTTGATCCTGTAGTATAACTGCAGAATAATGAGTGTTAAAAGAAAATCTTGAAATATATCATTAAGGAATGTCTGACCCTCTTCTTCTCTGATTACAGTGCAAGTAATGCTGACATACACAAAATAAATTCCCCTTATACATTACTTTATACTCACAAGTGTCAAAAGGCACTTTTAAGTAATTCATGTGATAAAGCGGAACTATACAGAGCTGAAATGTGAATGTTGATGAAAGCAATTTTAGTAAAAAATATTGGGGCTAACTAGGGCACTATTTGAATAAATGTACAGTCTTAAATGTACTACTTTAGCAAAATCAGTAGAATCCAGAAAAAGACGAAACAAAAATTAGGAAGAAGGGAATAATAAAAGTAGAAACAAATTAAATACAAACAGAAATTATAGAAAATGTCAACTAAGTCAAAACATTAGCCATTTGAGTTCAGTGCATTTTTAAGACTTGAAGGTGTTATCTTAGCAAGCATGGATAGTTTAATAATAGAAAACCTTTTGCTATAATATACCAAATAATTATCATATGGGGGAAAAAACCTGTCCCTACCTAAATTGATAGAGTATGTTTAGAAAAACAATTTGATAAAATATAATTGCTCATATTCATGATGAACAAATAACTCTTGATAAATAAGGAAGGCACAAAAGGGAAGTTCCTTAGCTTGGTAAAAGTTATCTCCCAAAAACATATAGATTGAGCCCAGATAGAAACCCAAGCATATATGGTCAATTAATATATGATAAAGGAGCCATGGATATACAGTAGGGAGATGACAGCCTCTTCAAGAACTGGTGTTAGCAAAACTGGACAATTACATGCAAGAGAATGAAACTGCATTATTGTCTAACCCACACAAAAAAGTAAATTCAAAATGGATCAAAGACCTGAATGTAAGTCATGAAACAATAAAACTCTTAGAAGAAAACAGGTAAAAATCTCTTGAGTATAAACATGAACAACTTATTCCTGAACACATCTCCTCAGACAAGGGAAACAAAATAAAAAATGAACAAATGGGACTACATCATGCTAAAAAGCTACTGAACAACAAAGGACACCATCAGCAGAACAAAAAGGCATCTTACAGTATGGGAGAATATATTTGTAAATGACATATCCGACAAGGGGTTAACATCCAAAATATATAAAGAACTCAGGCACCTCAACAAACAAAAAGCAATTAACCCCATTGAAAAATGGGTGGAGGATCTGAACAGACACTTCTCCAAAGAAGAAATTGAGATGGCGAACAGGCACATGAAAAGATGCTCCACATCACTAATTATCAGTGAAATGCAAATTAAGACCACAGTGAGATATCACCTCACCCAAGTTAGGATGGCCAACATTGAAACCCCTAGGAACAAGCTGGCAAGGATGTGAAGAAAGGGGAACCTTCCTACACTGCTGGTGGGAATGTAAACTAGTTCAACCATTGTGGAAAGCAGTATGGAGGTTCCTCAAAAAAACTAAAAATCCCACTCCTAGGAATTTACCCTAAGAATGCAGGATCCCAGTTTCAAAAAGACATATGCACCCCTATGTTTATTACAGCACTATTTACAATAGCCAAGATAAGGAAGGAACCTAAGTGTCCATAAAGTAGATGAGTGGATAAAGAAGATGTGGTACATATACACAATGGAATATTATTCAGCTATAAGAGGAAAAAAATTCCTACCATTTGCAACAACATAGATGGAGCTGGAGGGTATTACATCCAGTGAAATAAGCCAGCCAGAGAAAGACAAGTACCAAATGATTTCACTCATCTGTGGACCATAAGAACAAAGCAAAAACTGAAGGAACAAAACAGCAGCAGACTCACAGAACCCAAGAATGGACTAACAGTTGCCAAAGGGAAAGGAACTGGGGACAGTGGGTGGGAAGGGAGGAATAAGGGTAATAAGGGGCATTACGATTAGCACAGGTAACATAGGTGAGCACAGGGAAGGCAGTATAGCAGAGAGAAGGCAAGTAGTGACTCTATAGCATCTTACTATGCTGATGGACAGTGACTGTAATGGGGCATGTGGTGTGGACTTGATAATGGGGGGAGTCTAGTAACCACAATGTTGCTCATGTGATTGTATATTAATGATACCAAAAAAAAGAGGATTTACATAAAAAAACCTGTACCTCATTATATAATTTTTTTATTAAGGTATTAATGATAATACACTCCTATGAAGGTTTCACATGAAAACCAATGTGATTACTGCATACACCCATATTATCGAGGCATCACCCAGTCACTGTGCATCAGTGTAGTAAGATGACACAGAGTCACCATTTGCCTTCTTTGCACTATCCTGTCTTCCCCATGATCCCCGCCACACCATGTGTGCCAATCATAATACCCATCAATCCCCTTCTCCCTACATCCCCCATCCACCCTCCCCACCCCTCCCCTTTGCTAACCACTAGTCCCTTCTTGGAGTCTGTGAGACTGTTGCTGTTTTGTTCCTTCAGTTTTGCTTTGATGTTATACTCCACAGATGAGTGAAATCATTTGGTACTTGTCTTTTCCACCTGGCTTATTTCACTGAGTGTAATATTGTCCAGCTCCATCCATGTTGTTGCAAATAGTAGGATTTGTTTCTTTCTTATAGCTGAATAGTATTCCATTGTGTATATGTACTGTGTCTTCTTTATCCATTCATCTACTGACAGACACTTAAGTTGCTTCCATTTCTTGGCTATTGTGAATAGTGCTGGAATAAACATAGGGATGCATATGTATTTTTGAATCTGAGAACTTGTATTCTTTGGGAAAGTAGCTAGGAGTGGAATTCTTGGGTCAAATAATATTTCTATTTTTAGCTTTTTGAGGAACCTCCACAATGCTTTCCACAATCGTTGAACTAGCTTTCATTTCCACCAACAGTATAGGAGGGTTCCCGTTTCTCCACATCCTCATCAGTATTTGTTGTTCTTAGTGTTTTTGATACTGGCCATCCTAACTGGTGTGAGGTGATAAATTATAGTGGTTTTAATTTGCATTTCCCCGATAATTAGCGATGTGAAGCATCTTTTCATGTGCCTGTTGGCCATCTGAACTTCTTTGGAGAAGTGTCTGTTTAGATCCTCTGCCCATTTTGTAATTGGGTCATTTGCTTTTTGGTTGTTGAGACGTGTGAGTTCTTTATATATTTTGGATGTTAACCCCTTTTCGGATATGTAGTTTACTAATATGTTCTCCCATAGTGTAGGATGCCATTTTTTTCTGCTGATGGTGTCATTTGCTGTAAAGAAGGCTTTTCGCTTGATAATAGTCCCATATGTTCATTTTTGCTTTTATTTCCCTTGCCTGAGGAGATGAGTTCAGGAAAAAGTTGTTCATGTTTATATTCAAGAGATTTTTTTTGCCTGTGTTGTCTTATAAGAGTTCTTTTGTTTCATGATTTACATTCAGGTCTTTGATCCATTTTGAGTTTACTTTTGTGTATGAGGTTAGATAATAATCCAGTTTCGTTCTCTTGCATATGGCTGTTCAGTTTTGCCAACACCAGTTGTTGAAGAGGCTGTCATTTCCCCATTGTATGTCCATGGCTCCATTATCGTATATTAATTGACCATATATGCTTGGGCTTGTGTCTGGTCTCTCTAGTCTGTTCCATTGGTCTATGGTTCTGTTCTTTGTGCCAGTACTAAATTTGTCTTGATTACTGTGGCTTTGAGTACAGCTTGAAGTCAGGGAGTGTAATCCCCACAGCTTCATTCTTCTTTCTCAGGATTGCTTTGGCTATTCGGGGTCTTTTGTGGTTTCATCTGAATTTGAGAACTATTTGCTCTCGTTCGATGAAGAATGCTGTTGATATTTTGATAGGGATTGCATTGAATCTGTAGATTGCCTCATGCAGGATGGCCATTTTGACAATGTAACTCTTCCTATCCATGAGGACAGGATGTGTTTCTATTTATTAATATCATCTTTAATTTCTCTCATGAGTGTCTTGTAGTTTTCAGAGTAGGTCTTTCACGTCCTTCATCAGATTTATTCCTAGGTATTTTATTCTTTTTGATGCAGTTGTGAATGGAATTGTTTTCCTGACTTCTCATTCTGCTAGTTCAACATTAGTGTATAGGAATGCAACAGATTTCTGTGTATTAATTTTGTATCCTGCAACTTTGCTGAATTCAGATATTAGATCTAGTAGTTTTTGAGTGCATTTTTTAGGGTTTTTATGTACAATATCATGTCATCTGCAAACAGTGACAATAACTTCTGCCTTTTATTTCTTTATGTTGTCTTATTGCTGTGGCGAGGACCTCCAGAACTATGTGGAGAGAGTGGGCATCGTTGTCTTGTTCCCAGTCTTAAAGGAAAGGCTTTCAGCTTCTTGTTGTTAAGTATGATGTTGGCTGTGGGTTTGTCATATATGGCCTTTATTATGTTGAGGTACTTGCCCTCTATACCCATTGTGTTGAGAGTTTTTATCATGAATGGATGTTGAATTTTGTTGAATGCTTTTTCAGCATCTATGGAGATGACAGTGTGGTTTTTGTCCTTTTTCTTGATGTGGTGGATGATGTTGGTGGATTTTCTAATATTGTTGCATCCTCGCATCCCTGAAATAAATCCTACTTGATCATGATATATGATCTTTTTTATGTATTTTTGAATTCAGGTTGCTAATATTTGGTGGAGTATTTTTGCATCTGTGTTCATCAGGGATTTTGTTTTTTTGGTGTCTTTGCCTAATTTTGGTGTTAGAGTAATGCTGTTCTCATAGAATGAGTTTGGAAGTATTCCCTCCTCTTCTACTTTCTGGAAAGCTATATGGAGAATGGTTGTTAATGTCTTCACTAAATGTTTGATAAAATTCAGTGGTGTAGCCATCTGGTCCCAAGAATTTTGTTCTTGGGTAGTGTTTGATTACCAATTCAATTTCGTTGCTTGCAATTGGTCTGTTCAGATTTTCTGTTTTTTTCTGGGTCAGTCTTTGAAGGTTGTGTTTTCTAGAAAGTTGTCCATTTGTTCTAGGTTATCCAGTTTGTTAGCATATAATTTTTCATAGTGTTCTCTCATAAGTCTATGTATTTCTGTTGTGTCTGTAGAGATTTTTCCTTTCTCATTTCTGATTGTGTTTATGTGTGTAGACTCTTTTTTTTTGATAAGACTGGATAGTGGGGGTGTATCTAATTTGTTTATTTTCTTGAAGAAACAGCTCCTGCTTTCATTGATTCTTTGTATTGTTTTATTCTTCTCGATTTTATTTATTTCTGCTCTAATCTTTATTATGTCCCTCCTTCTACTGACTTTGAGCCTTATTTGTTCTTCTTTTCCCAGTTTCATTAATTGTGAGTTTATACTGTTCATATGGGATTGTTCTTCCTTCCTCATGTAGGCCTATATTGCAATATACTTCCCTGTTATCACGGCTTTCACTACACCCCACAGATTTTGCAGTGTTTAATTAGTGTTGTCATTTGTTTCCATGTATTGCTTGACATCTCTTTTTATTTTGTTATTGATCCATTGGTTATTTAGGAACATGTTATTAAGCCTCTATGTGTTTATGGGATTTTTCATTTTCTTTGTGTACTTTATTTCTGGTTTCATACCTTTGTGTTCTGAGAACCTGGTTGGTATAATTTCAGTGTTTTTGAGGCTCTTTTTGTGGCCTAGGTTATCTATTCTTGAAAATGTTCCATGTGCCCTTGAAAAGAATGTGTATCCTGCTGCTTTTTGGTGTAGAAATCTGTAGATGTCTGTTAGTGATAGCCTAATAGGTTTTCCTTTGTATGTGATCTTTTTTCTCTCTCTGGTTTCTTTTAAAACTCTGTCCTTATCCTTGATCTTTGTCATTTAATTATTATATGTCTTGGTGTTGCCGTTCTTGGGTCCCTTGTGTTGGGAGATCTGTGCACCTCCATGGCCTGAGAGACTATCTCCTTCCCCCGATCGGAGAAGTTTTCAGCAATTACCTCCTCAAAGACACTCTGTATCCCTTTTTCTCTCATCTGTTCTTCTGTTACCCCTGTAATAGGAATATTGTTCCGTTTGGATTGGTCACACAGTTCTCTCAATATTTTTCATTCCTAAAGATCGTTTTTTTCTCTCTGTGCCTCAGTTTCTTTGTATTCCTCTTCTCTAATTTGTTTCATTTACTGTCTCCTCCACCATATCTAATCTGCTTTTAAAACTCTCCACTGTAGTCTGTAATAATTGGATTTCCATCCTAAATTTATTCCTGAGTTTTTGAATATTTTTGTGCCTCCTGGAGCATGTTTATGATTTTTATTTTGAACTCTCTTTCAGGAAGATTCGTGAGTTTAATTTCATTACCCTTTTTCTGGTGTTTGTGGTGTTTTGGTTTGAGCCAGTTTCTTTTGATGTTTCATATTTGTATGTGGCATCCTCTAGTCCTCAGAATCTCTACTCTCTGGAGTTGCTGAGCCCCTCGAGTGATGTCACATGGGAGCGGTGCTTGTGCCTGGGGGGAGGAAAGAGCTGTTTCCTGCTTTCTGGCTCCTATGCATGTCTCCACTGCCAGAACCAGTTGGCAGAGCACACAGCTGTTAGCCTCTATGCTTTTCATTTGTAGCTGCCATAGGGCGGCTTCCCTCTGGCTGGCTTGACGCCAGGGCACAGGATGCCGGTTTGTAAGCCAGGTGCGGGTTGGCTGGTAGGAAGGTGAAGCATGCTGCATATCATGGTGGGGGACCTTTGAGCTGCATAGCCAGCCAGTGGGATGGACCACCCGAAGATCCTGAAAGTTCCCAACCTGCTGGGCAGAGTGAGCTCGGACAATTTTGTCTCCCTGTGCTTTTTCCTGATCAGTAAGCTCTTTGTAATTTTTGCCCCTTTAGCATCCCTCTCGCTCTTATGAAGTCTCTCAGACTTCCCGCCTTTATTTTGTTCCAGAATAGCTGGATATGGATCCCTGTTTTCCACAAGCGGCTGGAATCTCAGTCTCTCTAGGTAGTCCGCCTGTCTTACCTTTCCATCCCCTCTGATCACCATAGCACCATGCAATGTATGTTCATGCTCCCAGAGCATTTCTCCAGGGCTCAGAGTTCAGCAGTCCCAGGCCTCTGCTCCCTCTCTGCTCCGTTTCTGTTCCTCCCGCTGGTGAGTTGAGGTGGGGGAAGGGCTTGGGTCCTGCTGTATCACGACTTTGGTACGTTACCCTGTTCCATGAGGTCTGTTGTTTTCTCCAGGTGTATGCAGTGTGACGCAGCCTTCTTTCCTGTTGCTTTTTCAAGATAAGTTGTATTATATTTTCGTATTATATGTGGTTTTGGGAGGAGACCTCTGTTTCACTTCTCACGCCACCATGTTTAATTCCCTCTGTTAATTTTTAACAGAGAAACCAGATATATTCCCAGGATCAAGGAGTAGTGGCTAATAGTCAGTATAAAATCCAATAAGAAATAATAAGTCTATCAATTGAAAAGCAAGATACAAAATTATACATATTTGCAGAATACACAATTGTCTATGTAGAGATTTCAGTTAAACTAGACTGTTAGACCCTAATGAGTATTCAGCAGAATTTGAAGAGAGAAAATTAACATTAAAGGAAAAATATCAGTGGACTTCTGTATAATATTAAAGCCAATTAGACATGTGAAAGGAAACTAGAGCCCATTCAGTAAAGTACTAAGGAAAAAATGAATAAAAATTTGGATGGAACAGAATAAAATACTATTTCATACTAGTCACTTTCAGTAACATAAAAATGGCTAGATGATACTAAGAGTCATTAAGGCTGTATAGTGTAGCACCTAGTGGAAGCACAAATCAGTATAATCTCTTTGGAGAAAAATTTGACAGAATCAAGTAAATTTGAATGAACTACCCATTTTTATTCATTTAGTTAATATTTAATGAATGCCTACACTGTGTGAGCCACTTTTTTTTTTTCTTTTTCCCAGAGAATGTTTTGAAGAAAAGCAATTCAGTTCAAGGGATAACCTGTAGAGAAATTTTTGTATATATTTATAAAGGAAGTGAATACAGGAATATGTATTGCTGTTTGTAATTGCAAAAAATGTAAAATAAAAGAAACTTAAAGTCTGTGAACAAGACATCTGGTAAATGTGTTAGGTTCAAACAGTTAAATTCTCTATAACAGTTAAAATGAATGAACGTAGACCTCTAGATACCATTATGAATAAATTTAAGAAATACATTTTAAGGGACAAAGCAAGCTACAGAGTGATATACAATACATTGTACTTCTTATATAAAGTATAAATACAGATGATTTAACTTGATAAGACCATTATCAAGTTTATGATACTGGTTACTGAAAAGGTAGGAGAGAAGAAAGGGAGCAGATGGGTGTATATGGGGTGCTTACAGCTGTAACTGAAAAAGCAAAAGGAAACAAATATGGTTGTAAAATACTGTTGAAGCTGATTGTTCTAACCCTCTTGACTATCTTGTTTATTTTATTATTTGAAATAAAAATAGATGTTTCTGAAGGGCATCCCAGAAGGAGACATTTTGTATTCAGTATGTTTGGAAAATGACTCTATATCCCTTCCCCTTTGGAGAGGTATGAAATGTGGAGGCATTAATAAAATTTGTATTAAAAGAACCTTGTTTCTTTTGTTTACCTACAAATTGTTGTTTCCTACAGCTATTAATGACCATTCTGTTTTTGTCCTTTCTTCCTATCAAAATTGTGAAGAATCAGTTTCACTAGCTAAATAGGTTATTATGTACCTCCTATAATCAGATGGTGTGCTAGATAGTTTTCTGTACAGAAATCCACAAATCTGCCTTCATAGACTATATTATCATGGGAAATAGCTGTTTTGCATTACATTAGTAAGAGAGATACACAGGGTGAGTTGCAAACACTGAAAATCCACTTAGGCCTGTCTAGAGGACAGGGTCATTGAAGGCTTGTCTGAGTAGATAAAACTAAAGTGACACTTGAAAGATGAGGACTCGAGTTAGGTAAGCAGTAGCAGAGGGCATTGTAGTAGAAATAGGACATGCAAAGATGAAATCAATACGCCTACTATAGAGGGCATAAGATAAGATGCTCTAGTAAAAATAAACCTAAAAGAGAGACTGTATTTGGAACATTGAATGTTTTGACTTTTTGTGAAATTGATGCCATTTTTAAAAGAAAATTACTTGATCTATTAGCATTTTTCAGTTTTCTTTCTGGAAGCAGTTCAGATGATTTGGTAGGTGTAAGGCTGGAGTCAGACCAATTAGGAGTCCTTTTTAATGAACCAATTGGGAAGTAATGAAAGTTTGAATATTTTATGGAGTGTCAGTGAGAATGAAGAGGAAGTGATGAATTCTATAAATATTAAGGCTGTGGAATGATTCTGAAAGATGATAAAGGTGAAGGAATCTAAGCTGATTCCTAGTTGCATGACTTGGTAGTGTTCGCCGAAAGAAAATTTCAAGAATATAAATGTTGGAGGATGGGTTTTTTAATAGTTTGTTTTGGACCTCTTTGCTTTTAGATGCATGACAACAATGCTTGTTGAATTTTGGAACTTTCGGTATATTTACTTAATCTAACTGATATTTGTTGCTTTTGTAGTTATGAGGTAGTAAGCATTTAAATGAATTTCTATTGATATATTTTTAATTTTGTAAACCCAGATATCAAATTAATAAGTTGGAGTATACAGTTTATTCAGCAAATATTCATTGAAAGCTGATAGTTTCAAGCACTGTAGGCCCAAAAGATACAAATGAACTAAATTTGCCTGATCCTTGCCTTCATAAACTGTCTAATCATAGATGGAAAAGGAAATCTTTCATACTAATCAAATGATCTGTTAATATACCATTACAAACTGTTGATTAATGCTAAGAAAATTCTCTTTGGTCTTATTGTACTGATAATAATAACTTATGTGAAAAAGGAATTGGAATCAGCCTATAAATGAAGTATACTTATTTGTCAAACCTCTATATTGTATGCCTAAATCCAACATACTGTAAATCAACTATAATTCAACTTGCTTTTGACAAGTTACTCTGAAGGTAAACCTGATTTTGTACATTTAAATATGATTGGAAAATACATAATTATCTTAGGAGATAGTCTTTAATCAGTCATTCTCTCTCCCTTACCAAGGAAGCTTTCTTTTGTTGTTGAAGCTATAAACTTGTATAGGACATTGATTTCTTCTAGTTCCCAAATTACAAATGAATTTGATGCCAAATCTCAACATACCAAATGCAGAGGAATTTTCCCCAAGATTTAGCTGGTCAAATATTACTCAGTAACTACCCTAAGAAAAGTGAAAAATCACCGGTGTGTTCATTACAATTTCATGTTAACTTGTGTTTAAATTGACGGTTACATAGTGACGGTGTGGAAATTGAATGCATTTTAGAGCCATTAATAGAGTGCATAAAAGTGTTTATAATTTTCAATTTCTGGATGTTCATTGAAAAGCTGTTTCAAGAAGTATTAAAATGGCTAAAGAATGTCTAAGAAGTGTAATTATAAAAGAAATGCTAAGGAGACATTAGAAAGAAGAACAAATATACTACTGACTGAAATAAAACAGTAACAAAAATGGCCAAAAATGAAGGAAGGAAATTCTGCAATAAAATGAGGAGTAAAAGCCTTCTAGAATTAAGTAAATATAAATTCTTGAATAGAATTATTCAGCATACGAATGTAATACAAGAAATAATGTGTTTTGTAGCTGTGACCTCTGTAGTATATAGTAAAAGATACTCAAAATAACTTACAGAATTTAAATTATTATAGTAAATATTAAAAATTTATTCTCATTTTTCACATCATAATAAATTTAAATTTAACAAAAAACATTTAGATTAAGTTTAGCTGAAGGTAAAATTGGAAAGCTGAAAATAATAGCTGTATTTAATAACATAGTTTCTCTCATATGTAAAGGGTCACAGGTAAGTGGTCTTTTCCATGGAGGCAGATAAATTGTCAAACAAATGAAATTGTTAATATTTTAATGATCATTATAGTATACATAATCATAACTTAAGGAAGCATACATTTTGAGATTTTTCAAAAATGAATTTTACACATAAAAAAGATGTTGTGGGCAACTCAGTTGTAGATTCTTGCTCATGCAGCAGACTTTCAAGGGTCCTGTTTGATGTCCTAAGAATATCTTCCTGTTCTATTTCTCATTCCTTTGTCCTGATCCTGGTGGGGAGTTGACCTAACATTCCTAGTGATGGGGACAGCCAGGTACATCACCTTTCAAGTGTCCCATGAATAACATGATGTTTTAGGGGTGCAGGTAGGGGATGGGTGTGCTGGTGGTGTCAAGCACTGGGGTCTCAAATTGAGTTTCTCAATTCTAACTCTCTTAATTCCTGTAGATAAAGGCATGTAATAATGGCCGCAAGAGTGGCCAGAGGCTGGTAAAGCCTAGCAAGCATACCTTTGTGAACATTCATTGCCTTTACAACCCCAAATGGGACAAAGGGTATGTGAAAGGTCCAGCAGTGCAATCAGTTGTCATTGTGCTGGTTTGTGGATTGATGAGCATCCATGATTTGGCAAAAAATCACCTGAACCTACAGCACTGTACCCTAGTTAAAAAAGAATCTCTTGGGGAGATTCAAGATGGCGGCATGAGAGGTGAGATGGAGAGCTCCTCCCAAAAGCACAAACTGTACAAAAATATAGTTAATAAATACAACTAACCTTCAGACAGCAACAAGAAAGAAGGCTAAACCAGACTGCATACACACCTCACGAACAGAGCAGACCTCAAGAAACAGGGTAAAGTACAAAAGCCTTAATCTGGCGGGACCCAAGCCCTTCCCCAACCCCAGCTCACCAGCGGGAGGAAGAGAAACGGAGCACAGGAGGGGGTGAAAGCTTGGGACTGCTGGACACCTAGCCCTGGACATCTGCTTTGTGAGCAGAATCCTGTACTGTGTGGTGCCCTGGGCGACGGGGAGCTTGGATAGGCAGAGTGCTTGCGAAATTGACATCCCGGCCGTTTGTGGAGGGGGGGATCCACACGCAGCTGCTCTGTGTCAGAGGAAAGGCAGGCAGTCTAAGAGGCTTCGTAGCAGCAAGGGTGCTACTGAAGGGGCATGGTTTGCACAGAGCTTGCTCTGCGGGAGAAGGGAGAGCTAGACATGGTTGCCTGGGCATGGTCTGCCCAGCTGGTTGGGAACTTTGAGGAGCTTCAGGTGCTCCATCCCCCTGACTGCCTACTCAGCTCTGAGGCCGCCCACAGTGACACACAGCCTGCCTAGCCTTCGTACTGGCCTGCAGGCATCTGTTCGCAAACCGGCAGTAACTGCGCAGGTGTCAGGCCAGCCAGAGGAAGGCCCCGCCTACAACAGGTAGAAACACAAAGTACAGAAGATTACCCATGTGTGCTTGGCCCACTGCCTCTGACACTGGAGACAGGCACTGCAGACGGGAAACAGGAAACAGATCTTTCCTCCCCCCCAGGCACCACCACCTCTGCTCCAATACTTCCCCCAACCTCACTCTAGGGACTGAGCAGCTCCAGAGACTGGAATTTCTGCACACTACTGGGCACCACATAGAAATATGAAACATCAACATGGTTCAAACCAAAATCTCACAAACCCCAGAAAGACAGCTCAAAATAAAAATTATAAACATGCTTATGGAGGTACAGAAAAGTATTCAAGACTTCAGGAATGAATTTAAGATGGAGATTCAAGCATTAAGAAATACCATATCTGAAAGGCAACATACAATGGAGGGATTTAAAAGCAGATTAGCTGTAGTAGAAGAGACGAGAAATGGAATAGAAATTAAAGAAGAGGAATACAATCAAGCTGAGGCACAGAAAGAAAAAAGGATCTCTAAGAATGAAAGAATATTGAGAGAAATATATGACCTATCCAAACGGAACAATATTTGCATTAATAGAGGTACCAGAAGAAGAAGAAGAGAGAAAAAGGGATAGAAAGTGTCACTGAGGACGTAATTGCTGAAAACTTACCCAATCTGGGGAAAGAGATAGTATCTCAGGCCATGGAGGTGCACAGATCTCCAAACACCAGGGACCCAAGGAACACAACATCAAAATGTATAATAATTAAAATGTCAAAGATCAAGGATAAAGACAGACTTTTCAAAGCAGCTAGAGGGAGAAAAAAGATCACATACAAAGGAAAACCCATCAGGCTGTCATCAGACTTCTCAAAAGAAACCTTACATGCCAGAAGGGAGTGGCATGATATATTTAATGCGGTGAAGCAGAAGGGCCTTGAAACAAGAATACTCTACCCAGCAAGGTTATCATTTAAATTTGAAGGAGGGATTAAACAATTTGAGATAAGCAAAAGCTGAGAGAATTTACCTCCCACAAAACACCTCTACAGGGCATTATGGAGGGACTCCTGTGGATGGAAGTATTCCTAAAGCTAAACAGATGTCACCCAAAGGAAGAAAATAAGTACAGAATATGATTCATAACATACAAAGAATGGAGGAGGAAGAAAAAAAATCCTTTAGATTGAGTTTGTAATAATATACAAAATAAGTTAAATTACACTGTTAGATAGTAAGGGAACTGCCCTTGAATGTTTGGTACCACAAATCCAGAGCCTGAAATGGCAATAAGTACAGACCTATCGATAATCACCCTAAACATGAATGGTCTGAATGCACCAATAAAAAGACATAGAGTTATTGAATGGATAAAAAGCAAGACCCATCTATATGCTGCCTACAAGAGACTCACTTCAAACCCAAAGACATACTCAGACTGAAAGTAAAGGGATGGAAAAAGATATTTCATGCAACTAATAGTGAGGAAAAAGTAGGAGTTGCAGTACTTGTATCACACAAAATAGCTATCTAAACAAAGTCACAAGAGACAAAGAAGGACATTACATAATGATAAAAGGGTCAGTCCAACAAGAGGATATAACTATTATAAACATCTGTGCACCCAACACAGTATCACCTACATATGTGAAACAAATACTAACAGAATTAAAGGGGGAAATAGAATGCAATGGATTCATTTTAGGAAACTTCAACACACCACTCACTCCAAAGGACAGATCGAAAAGACAGAAAATAAGTAAAGAGACAGAGGCACTGAACAACATATTAGAGCAGATGGACCTAACGGACATCTACAGAACACTCCATTCAAAAGCAGCAGGATACACATCTTCTCAAGTGCACATGGAACATTTTCAAGAATAGGTCATATTTTAGGCCACAAAAAGTCCTCAGTAAATTCAAAAAGATTGAAATTGTGCCAACAAGCTTCTCACATCTCAAAGGTATGAAACTAGAAATAAATTACACAAAGAAAACGAAAAAGCCCACAAACACATGGAGGATTAATAACATGCTCCTAAATAATCAATGACCAAATAAAAACAGAAATCAAGCAATATATGGAGACAAATTAGAATAATAATTCAACACCACGAATTCTGTGGGATGAAGGGAAGCCTGTGGTAAGATGAAAGCATACTGCAGTACACGCCTACCTCAGGAAAGAACAATGCCATATGAACATTCTAAAGTCACAGTTAATGAAAAAGAAGTAAAAATGAGGCCCAAAGTCAGTAGAAGGAGGGACATAACAATGACTAGAGCAGAAGTAAATATAATTGAGAAGAACTAAAGAATAGAATCAATGAAAGCAGGAGCTGGTTCTTCAAGAAAATTCACAAAATAGATAACTTCCTATCCAGACTTACCAAGAAAAAAAAAAGAGTCTACGCACATAAACAGATAAAGAAATGCAAAAGGAAAAACCTCTGTGGACACCACAGAAATACAAAGAGTTCTTAGAGAATATTACAAAAAATTATATGCTAAAAAACTGGATAAACTAGAAAAAAATGGACAATTTTCTAGAAAAATACAACCTTCTAAGGCTGCCTCAGGAAGAAACAGAAAATCTGAGCAGACTAATTACCAGCAACGAAATTGAGTCAGTAATTAAAAAACTACCTACAAACAAAGTGCATGGCTGGACGAGGTGGCTTCACTGCTGAATTTTATCAAACATTTAGTGAAAACCTATTACCCACCGTCGTTGAAGTTTTCCGAAAAGTGGAAGAGAAGGGAATACTTCCAAACTCATTCTATGAAGTCAGCATCTCTCTAATACCAAAACCAGTCAAAGACACCACAAAAACAGAAAATTACAGACCAATATCACTGATGAACATAAATGCAAAAGTAATCTACAAAATATTAGCAAATCAAATTCAAAAATAGATCAAAAAGATCATCCATCATGATTGGTAGGATTTATTCTAGGGATGCAAGGATTGTACAGTATTTGAAAATCTATCAACATCATACACCACATCAACAAAAAGAAGGGCCAAAACCAAATGATCATCTCCATAGATGCTGAAAAAGCATTCGACAAAATTCAACATCCATTCATGATAAAAACTTTGAACAATATGGGTACAGAGGGCTATTACCTCAACATAATAAAGGCCATATATGACAAACTCACAGCCAGTGTCATACTGAAAGCTTTTCCTTTAAGGTCCAGAACAAGACAAGGATGCCACTGTCCCCACTTTTATTCAGCATAGTTCTGGAGGTCCTAGCCACGGCAATCAGACAACACAAATAAATAAAAGGCATCCAGATTGGTAAAGAAGAAGTTAAACTGTCAGTGTTTGCAGATGACATGATATTGTACTTGAACTAATATCTGAATTCAGCAAAGTTGCAGGATACAAAATTAATATTCAGAAATCTGTTGCATTCCTATATACTAAAGTTGAACTAGCACAGAAAAATCTGCAAAACAATTCCATGTAAAATTGCATCATAAAGAATAAAATACCTAGGAACAAACATAACAAAGTAGGTGAAAGACCTATACCCTGAAAACTACTAGACACTCATGAGAGAAAGAAGATACCAACAAATGGAAATGCATCCTGTGCTCATGGATAGGAAGAATTAATATTGTCAAAATGGCCATCTTGCCTAAAGCCATCTACAGATTCAGTGCAATCTGTCTCAAAATATAATGGCGTTCTTCAACGAACTTGAGCAAATATTTCTAAAATTCATACGGTACCACAAAAGACCCCGAACAGCCAAAGCAATCCTGAGAAGGAAGAATAAAGCTGGGGGGATTATGTTTGCCGACTTCAACCTCTATTATACAGCCACAGTAATCAAGACAATTTGGTACTGACAGGAGAACAGGCACAAAGATCCATGGAATAGACTTGAGAGCCCAGATATAAATCCAAGCATATATGGTCAATTAATAGAGGATAAAGGAGCTGTGGATAAACAGTGGGGAAATGACAGCACCTTCATCAACTGGTGTTGGCAAAATTCCACAGCTACATGAAATAGAATGAAACTGGATTATCATCTAACCCCATACAAAAATGTAAACTCAAAATGGATCAAAGACGTGAATGTAAGTCATGAAACCATAAAACTCTTAGAAGACTACATAGGCAAAATTCTCTTAAATATAAACATGAGCAACTTTTTATTGAACATATCTTCTCATAAGGGTAACAAAAGCAAAAAATGAACAAATGGACTACTTCATGCTAAACAGCTTGTGTACAGCAAAGGAAACCATCAGCAGAACAAAAAGGCATCTTACAGTGTGGGAGAATATGTTTGTTAATAACATATCCTACTATGTGTTAACACCCAAAATGTATAAAGAACTCATACTTCTCAAGATCCAAAAGTAAATAACCTGATTAAAAAATGGGCGGAGGATATGAACAGACATTTCTCCAAAGAAGAAATTCAGATGGCCATCAAGCACATGAAAAGATGCTCCACATTGGTAATTACCAGGGAAATGCAAATTAAAACCACAATGAAGTATCACCTCACAGCAGATAGAATGTCCTGTGTCGAAAAGACTAGGAAGAGAAAATGCTGGCGAGCACGCAGAGAAAGTGGAACCCTTGTATACTGCTGGTGGGAATGTAAATCAGTATGGAGAGTCTTAAAAAACTAAAAATGGAAAAAACATTTGATCCAGGAATTCCTCACCTAGTAATTTACCCAAAGGAAGTAAGTTGTCTGATTCAGAAAGACATCTGCATCCCTTTGTTTATTGCAGCAGTATTTTACAATAGCCAAATATGGGAGCAACCTAACTGTCCATCAGTTGTTGAATGGATAAAGAAGATGTGGTACACTCATGTAATCGTACATTAATAATAGCAAAATAAATGAATGAATAAAAAATAATAAATAAATATTAATAAGTAAGTATAAAAATAAATATAAAATGTAAGTATATAAATAAATAAAAATAAAATATGTAAATAGATAGATCGATAGAAAGAAAGAATGAACATGTGTTACATATACCCAAAGGAATACTATTCAGCCATAAGAAAGAAACAAGTCCTTCCATTTGCAACAAAATTGATGGAGCAAGGCAGAGAAAGACAAGTACCAAACGATTTTCCTCATTTGTGGAGTGTATTGGCGAAGCAAAACTGAAGGAACAAAACAGCAGTAAACTCCAGAAGGGACTAGCAGTTACCAAAGAAGAGGGATGGTGGAGGATGGGTGTGGAGGGAGGGAAAAGGGGATCTAGGGGTAGTCTGATTAGTACACATGGTGTGGGGAGGATCATAGGGAAGACAGTTTATCACAGAGAATATAAGTATTGACTATGTGGCATCTTACTACACTTATGGACAGTGACTTCAATTGAGTATGGGGGGGACATGATAATATGGGTGAATGTAGTAACCACATTGTTTTTCCTGTGAAACCTTCATAAGAGTATATATAAATGATACCTTAATAAAAATATATATGTTGTGCTAGGTTCCAGGAACTCCTTTTCAATAGTTACAGTTTTTTGAGGGTTCGCAGTTGAAACAAGACAGTAATTGATCTGACATTCTTAGTCTTAGAAAGTGTTTATAGATGTGCATTTTGTAGATCGTTGGGTAGGATATGAATGTCTCCTGAGTGGCTTCAGAAAGAATCACTTGAGCACACATCCTCAAGAAAGTTGAAAACTCCATATTCCCTGTTAAAACCCCAGCTCCCCCATTACTCTGAGATAATATGGCTTGGTATGTCTTTGGTAGCTCCTTTTTACGTTCTCTTTATCATTTTATGACTAAACTTGATTTTGTTTAGGTCTTTACTTCCTGTTCATGTGTGACAAAGACTAATCTGTATTGTTACTATGATCCTTTGTTTTAACTAAGAAGAGTATGATTAATAGGACTGGACAGAGTTACTTTGGGTGATAAGAAAGGAAACCATTTATGTATAATATCCATAGCCTAACTTTATTTGTGAATATACCAGTCTTTCATAATTTAGATATCTTTATCTCAGAATATACTATTTAAAAAATCCTTTTAGATTTATTTGGTTTATAATGTTTGTGATATTTAGTGTCTTCATAAATTCCAGAAGGAATTGATCAATACTGAATTAAAATGGAGGATGTAAAAATAACTAGGATTACTTTTAACTGCAGTGTTCTTCTTGACCAGAAATTACAGAATAATCTATTTGTGGTTGACACCATCCTCAATAGAAGGCAGTTAATAGTATTGGGAAGAGATTAAAGATATTATAGGATTTAGGACAGACTTTTTGTAGCATAATTACTAATGACACCCTCCTTTACCCTATTTGTGACCTAATTTGTATGATAAATTATAACAACATCCCAAGAATATTTAAGGAAATTAACTCAAGATGTAGATGTTAGAGGACTAAAGTTCTCGAAGAGGCTCCAAGTGGATAGTGTGGGTGTAAGGGGTTAGTGCTAAATGGATAGCACTTGATATCCTGCCTGGTAGTATGACAATTTAGATTTCAAGGATGGAATAGTTTCCAGATGTTTAGAATGTGAGTGGAGAGTTTTAAGTACAAATTGTGGATCTTAGATACTGGCTTTATTCTTGGATGTTGAAATGCCTCAATATATTGGCTCAGTTTGGGGAGAGAAGAATAGTATGAACCAAGAAAAGTGGAGGTGTAAAGAGGGGTTAAATATATCACAGAGGCTAATATATCACAGAAAGAAGTGGTGGTAGGAAGGCAAGCCACCTGGCAAGGGTCTTAAAGGCTGATTAGTTTTGAACGCTGGTAGAAACACGGTGGCTTGAGTATGACAACTAGGAGACAGCAGTTACCATAAAGCCTAAAAAAGTAGTACTGTAGTAGACTGAGGTCACAGGCAGAACAGTAAAGTTTCAGATTGGGCCAAGGAGGTAGAGGCAGCTTTTGTGAACTAGTTTGAATGTACAGAAGAATTTTACAGTGAAATGTTTTTATAGGAAATAGTTGGGAAAAGAAAATTAGTAGAAGAATGAATCAACAGAAACCAAGAGCTGTATGATATTTAGAGAACAGGAAAAATAGATAAATTTGTGTTTTTAATGACTTTAGATATTACATATTACATAATCATTTTAAGAGATTTATTGGATTCAGGGTTCAGAATAAATTTGGTTTAAAATTGAATATTCAGTGCAGTCTTTCCAGGTGTTTCAAGCTTTTATTGACTTATAATTGACTTCCATAAATTAGTTGGAAAAATACTTCGTTATTAGCGACCAAGTTGTCATTATTTAGTTAGGACAGTTTTGGGCAAGTCATTATAAACAACTTGCACCTGCAGTTTCCTTATCAGTATTGATGTCTTGCCTTTTAGACTTCTTGTGAGAATCAAATGAGGCTTATTTATGTCAGAGTATTGTGATTCAAACTGTTTTAATTAATGCTTCGGCTAATGATAAAACTCAGAATTCACCTTTCCATGGGCGTTATGTTTCCCTGATTCTGTATTGTATTTTATATTGTAAATATTATATTGAGTTCTAGAGTACATGGTGTTAAAATTTAGGTTAAGGGTGAAAAAAGTTAGAAGGAGGATTCAGAAAGGTTATGTTTTGAGCCAGAAAACACCTTCCCAAGCATATATAATGTCCTTTACCCCAAATTAATCATGTTTCTTTTTACAATGTGTATTAGAGAATTGACTGGAATAAGGTAAAAAAAATGAAACTGCTTCTTAGAATAAGATGCTCAGGTTAATAAAAATAACTTGATTTCTATTACCAGCTTCTTATTGCTTACTGAAAAACAGGTGGTAAAATTAAATATTACTTGAAAGACATCTGTTCAATGTGAGGCATATTTCCACAGCTTTCTTTAAAGTATAGGAAGCCTCTTCCAATCAAGTTTGATACACAAACTTCTGTCATATCAGATACTAGCTTTGTACTTTATGATGTTTGTGTCCCCCCTGACTCTTATCCTTCCCCAAGAAATTAATATTAAATGTTTTGAGTATTAGGAACTATGGTAAGCAATTTTTATATCCATTATACACTTTTCACAGTAAAATGCATATAGTTTGCACTTAGTTGACAAATGATTTCCTTGTAGATATATAATTAAAAAAAATTTTTGTACTTTCAAATTTAGCTCATATAAACTCTTGTCAGAAATTTACAAAAAAGTTTCAGAGAAAGAAAAACATCCCCATAATTATAATTTTTAATATTTTGGTGTTTTTCTCTTTGGTGTTTGTTTTAGGCTTATGTTAAAATTGTACCTCTTTTATAAAAGTGGAATGATCAGTTTTTCCCACTGTTGATATTCCTTCTATACAGGACTTCTTACTACATACAATTTCATAATTTGGAGGGTTTCCATTTTCCTTTTAATTATTTACATTTGATTGTAAATAAAACATTTAAAAAATCTTGATGCCTATATCATTTTCTTAGAATTGATTCCTATAACTAGAGCTACTGGGTCAAAGTATATTGTTTTAAATGCTTGGCGTAAGTATTACCAAATAGCTCATCTGTTCTTGTCAGCTTTAAAAATATCTGTTTTGCAAACTCCTGGCAACACTGAGACTCATGATTTTAAAAATAGTATTTGTCAGTTTGAAAGGCAAAAATGGTGACATTTTGAGTTCCCAGGAAGCATGATTTGAAGTTTGATCAAGAAGTAAATCAGACTACATTTTTTCTGAAATATTATTTGTCCATTTAAACTTCTTTAAAAATCTTATAAAATTCATTTGTGTATATAATATAACAGCAGTCAAAATCTTAGAGATTGTTTTGAAATCCTGAAGTGACTGAGAACAAATAACACTTAAGTGGCTAAGAAAATTATGAAAGTGAAGAGTAATGAGGGCTTACCCTATCAATTAGTATACTGTATTATAAAAGCTACAGAAAATATTAATGTAAGTTATTGGCTCAGTAGCTTGCAAATAGATTAGTTGAACACAGACCTAAATATGTATAATAATCAGTGTTAAAAATTTTGTCCTGCCTAAGCCTTTTGCTTCATAATTGACAATTAACAATTTGAAAAAAAACAGATTTTTGCCTCATGTAATATACCAAAGTCTAGATGCATAAAGAATTAAAAATAATAACATAATAAAACAATAAGAAAAAATTTCAGAAGAAAAGTTTTTGTATTTGAAAATGATAGAAGTATAAAAGCAGACTTAAAGTAAATGTTTTACTTGTTTAAATACGTTGAATATTCAGCCACTTGCCACTATGTATTTCTTGTTTACTGCTTTTAATTTTAAATGCCAATATGATGTTAATATTGCCATTTCAGCGTGTTTGTTTTTGTTTATTCACCTAATATTTCTTGATCTATACCTGTACTTTTTTTTATAAACCAAATTTTATTTTTATCTAAATAACACACGTATGTGACTTTCAAAAAAAAATGGTACAGTGACCCAAATAGCAATCCCTTCTCTTTCCCTATTCATCTCCAATACTGTTCCTCATTGTAGTATTTTTACTTCTTCAGCTTTTTCTTCTGGTATTTACTCTACATATTATTTACTCTTATTTTTGACAACATTGTGCTTACTTGAATTCGATGAGCAGGATGTAGCAAATGCAGCCAAAACCTTAGTAACTCGGTGAAGTATGTGGATGTTCTGTAGTCTGGGGCATGTTATCAAGATAGTGAATTATTGTGATGTGCTCTGGAATGTAAAGATGATGAAGATACTGGTGGACAGACTCCAGTGTGGTCCCTTGTGACTCTCACTTCCTGTTATTCATGCCCATCTCTGAATGTGTTGAAACCTGTGACTTCTAACCACCAGTATAGCAGAGATGACGGGAGGACAAATCTGTAATTGCATTATGTTACATAAGACTCTGCCTTGGTAGCAGAATTGATGTAGGGGTTCTCCTACTTGGCTTAAAGTGACCCTTTTGGGGAAAAAGCCCATGTGTCAAGGAACTGTGAGTTGTCTTCAGCCAATGGCCACAGGAGGACAGTGTCCTCAGTTATAACCAACCACAAGGAAATAAATTCTTTAAACAACATGAGTTTGGATGTAGATTCTTCCCCATTTGAGCCTCCGTATGAAAATGTAGCATGGCAAACACCCTAATTACAGCCCTGTGAGACCCTAAGCAGAAGATGCAGCAGAGCTGTGTCTAGAATCCTGATTCTTAGAAATTGTGAGGTAATAGATAACCAAGACAACTATGGCAGAGAGCAGGAAAATTAACATAGTGCTGAAGCAACACTGTGAAGGTATACTTTGTCCATTCCAGGTAAAAATAAGTTACTTTGAGTGATGCTTGTTAATTGGAGAAAAAGGCTTGTAGGTCAGTAATTGCATATCAAGTGTCAGGAGCTGCCGTAGTGAAAGTCTCACCTGATTAAGTTTGCAGTAATCCATAGTTCTCTAGGATCCATCTGATTTCTGTGTTGGCCAAACTCGTGGGTTTAATGGGGATGTAGTAGATTTCAACACCTCTGCTTCTTTGAAGTCTGATTAAACTGAATTTCTCCAGGGATTTTTAATTGTTTATCTTGGTAAAGAAGGGAGTTCCATGAACTTCCCTTTAGACATTCCTACCATAATGCTCCATATCCCATGGGTCAGAAAGTCAGTGTGGGGTTCTTCCAGTTCCCAAGTACGTATATTCCAGAACTGGGGAATATATTCAAGAACTGGGGAAATAAACACACGATGGGTCCCTAGATCATTTGGGCTAACTCTGATTTGAGTTAAAACTCCATGTATCACCTGACCATTGTAAGCTGCTAATTTAACTGGTGAATCACTGTGGCATTTTGAATCCCCAGGAATTAAGGTAAATTCCAAAGGCAGTGTTTGTTATTCATGAAAGGTCTGGACATATCTTTTTAACAATGCACAGTACTTCTAATTAATGACTGCAGGTGTCTGGAGAAGGATTAGAGGAAGATGTATGATATGTACTTGCATAGTTGTTCAGAATCTGTCTTCCAGAGACCTGGCTTCCACTTAATTTAATGGACTATGAACCTGTGAATTAAGCCAGGTTTGGCAACTGGTGAGAAGACTATAACTCTCCTTTGTGTTGATGTAAGTTAGACCTCTGGCTAACAGACCTAGAGTTTTTCCTGTTACATAATTCAAATAGTACTCTAGTAGGCTGCCATCCTATTTTGTTCCAGCTGTGCTATATAATCAATTAGCTACTGCCAAAGCTCTCTGTAGGCCAAGATGTTCTGTTTACCTGTAATGTCTCTGCTGCCCTGCCCTTAACAGATAATGTGCCCACCTTGTCTTTGATGATCAAATACGGCCATTTGGGTTGTGTTACCTTGGCATCTTCATCTCCATTGAAACCTAGGAGCTCTTCCTAATGACCACAGACATTCATGAAGATGTAGATATAGTTCCTCCCTTACTATTGTGGTTCTCATTGCCTTCTGGGCCCTCTTGTGAAGAATAGTTGAGGAGTAAAAGATCCCACATAAAATCTCTCTTGTTCTCATACTGTGACTTAAACTGCAAGTTAATGGACTTGAGCTTGTCATGTTCTAAGTGTTCACGCGCATACAAAAGGAGCCATCTTGTGGTACTGCTCTTACAGTCATCATTTTTTCCGTAATGGCAAATAGAGTAGCCACTAAAGATCCCAAGGCATGTGCTTGAGCTGATGCTTCATCACAGTGAACCACAGGTGAAAGCTTGACAGATTTTGTTAAACTACTGTGAGCTCGGCCCTGTGCTTAATTCTAAGGGCATGATCAAACCGATCCCCAAATCTCATCTTTATCTAGAATCACTCCTGGGGCCAATTCTTTATCTATCTGGCTTCAATCAGGAGTCAGAAACTATAAAGCAATTTGAATTGATAAAACTTATAAATAATTACTAGACTAATTGTTACTTCTCTATTAAATGTGAAGATAACTCTAAAGGGGATCCCAGGGCCAAAGGAAAGAGACTTGGAAGTAGGGTCCCATTCCAAAGGCTGAGGTCCAGACCTTGTAGAAGGTAGGGTTGTAGCTTATTGAATGACTGTGTAGTTTACTCAGCCAGAGCAGGTTCACAGTTGCTGCGCAGCAGGAAACAGTACTCTGAGGTACAGTCACATTAAGTATGGTAGACAGTTGTTTGTACATTGGAAAATGAGGTACCATTGCCAGCATGAGACCTGGAGCATGCTAGTGTCTATGCTGGGTGGGCTGCATCAGGAGGGTAATCACCAATACCAGCCTAGGGCAGAAGGTTGCCAAAGGACTGCACACTCCGAGATGGGGCTGGGACAGACCACCCCTGGGTTTTTTAATACATACCCAGGTCTAACAGTCTATACCGCAAAAGCAAGGAAAGCTACATTTGAACATACTGAAACCAGAAAGAGAAGCCCCTTTCTTCCTGTATCGTCCTTTCACAGCTCTGTGCTATTAAAGCTTAAGATAGTGCTTAAGTGAAGGAGAAGTGCTTACAAAGTCCAGTCCATTATTATAGAGCAGCTAAATGAAGGATAATTTTGGAGCTAAGGTCCAATAAATTGATAATTGATATAGAGGTTTTCCTCAGATGTCTGATGTTGGAGGCTATTATTTATTTTAAGAGAGGCATTCAGTGTAGATTAGATGCTCTGTATGTGGAGAGAAAGTTTCTGTAAGTTACTGATTTACTTTAGTTGTTGGTCCTGTTACAAGGTTTTCTCTTTTTCCCTGGAATTCATGGATTTTACCTGATTACACTTTATTAGCGATTCTGGCAGCAACTAGGTAAGCCCAGGTTAATGTTCAGATTTAAATCTTCTATTGATTAGGTGGATTTCATCTTAGAATGATCAGTTTATCTTTCTTCCCTTTGTTTTTTGTTCTTAAACACATGTACATATTAGACCTTATAGATATATCCACCAAGTTCTTACCCCTTTCCTCATGAATTCTGTTCTGTGTTTTTGTTTTGTGTTGAGGTTTTTTTTCCCCCATTCAACTTCCAGGATATTGTTTATTTCCCACAGTGATTATTCTTTCATTTATCATAAAAAGATACATATATTTTAAACTTCAGAAAGTCCTTTCATGCTTTAAATTCCCTATCTCTTTCCTATACACTCGATTTACTTTTTCTTTCTCCTGCTTGGTTACTGAGTATTTTAGTCATATTATTTTACTTTGACCTGTTAAGACTATTTTCAGTTTGGGTGGTTAAGTCAAATTATTAAGATCCTTCCATTGGCACAAACTCGCTTGTTATGGGTGTTGCCATGGTCTCCATTCATTCCTATGAGTATCAGACTTGCCAAACAGTTCCATTAATTGGATAGCACTCTCCCAGTCTTAGGAATAGGAAGTAACTAAGCTTGTCCTACTGGTCCCTGTAGTTCCTCTGAACCCAAGAATTTGCAGCAGGCCCTCCTAGGACTACATGCCTCAGGGCTTCTACTATCCTAAAGAATATTTAGTAATCTCTGAAGGGTTCAATTTTGAAGAACAAGAAACTCTAGTCTTTTGAGGCTTTTTTTTTTCCTCCAGTATCTACCCATCTCATGCTTAGCTCAGAAGAAAACTTAATTTTGTGCTGTTTAGCTTCTACCAACCCCTGCAGAACCCATAGCCTTGCTTTTGCCCTTCAGGCTCTGCTACGTTGCTTTATTCTAGCAGTTGTTTTGTCACGAATGGAGGATGTCCTGAGTGTTTGATGGAGAGTGTATCAAGAATTCATATTCAGTATGTTACCTGCCCAAATTTCTCATATGAGGGCTTCTGCAAGATAAACACTGCAATGTAAAGGCATTACAAACTAGAGAGGAATATTATAAAGTCTTGACATTAAAAAGATTACTATTTAAAGTAATTTACCTGTGCCATTTTATTTAGACCTCACTATTGTGGTAATCAGCTTTAAACCTAGTTAGGGAACCAGGTCAGTTGAAAAGTATACTTGTTGATAATGGTTTTCTATCAAAAGCAGAATAATACAAAACAGAAGAAAAACAAAACATTAGTATCCAGTGAAAATATGAAATATGCTGTGCATGGGGCATTATATTTATTTTTCTGAAAAATGACATTGCAATGATACTATAATCTGTGAGTCTATTTCTAACTGTGGAATAAAATCTGGCCTGTCTCATGGAGGGCCACACCATCTATCTGAGTATTAAAAGCAAATTTCTCTGAATCTAGGCAAATAATGTTGTGTAAGAGGATGGTGATATTGATCACATTGGCCAAAAATTGCAGTAAATTAATACAGTAGGAATAGGAATGAAGGAAATAGTGTTGCTATGTGTAGGATCAGTTTTTCTTCACAACCTCATGATGTTACATTAAAAAAAAAATCAACAAGTAAAAAAACAGTTTTTGGAGAGCTCTGAATATCAAGAACATTTTAGCTTAAACCTGAGGGTGAAATAGCCTAGTTCCAAGGAATAATAAAGAACTCTCAGTTTACCTATGTAGTATTTACATTTGTGTTCACAGAAAGTAGGTATATGAAATTGCTAAAGGCTGGGTTAAAAAAAAATCCGAATGTTAATTTATTATGCAGCAAATCTCAGTTTGGAAGAGGGCAGGCCCTTCATTTCAGATTCTTGGTTAGGGTCTTTAGTTTACAAAATAGTATGCTATCTTTGCCATCTGCTTGTCTTTCTCTGAAGCAATGAATTTACTCTTAGGCAACAGTATAGAATACTAATTCTCTGTGTCCTTGTCTGCTTAACCAAGATCCTATCAAAGGTTTTTTGTTGAAAGAAGTATATTTATCTAGTTGAATTTGAAGAATATGCACTCAATGTACTGTGTAAATACTCAGACTGAATAGATTGATCTTCCTTTTAGGTTTAGTGTAGAGGAAGCTTAGAGGAAGATTTAAAACGATTTTTAGCTACAGCATTGACTGTTCTATTCCACATATTTGTACTTCAAATTCAATCCCTAGACATTATTTTTTCCTCCTCAATTTTTAAAATAGCATTTTTATCAAATTCCTTATTATACTGTCCTTTATTGTAGTATGATAAAATGATTATAGAAAACATCATGTTTTTATCATTTGTTCTGTGATTCAGATGCTACTTATGATTTTCTCATTGAGGATCTGTGGCTAAGTTCTCAGAAATTTTCTGTGTAGTAAAGTCTTACATTTAAACTTTATAGAATGAATTGAGGGCAAGCATATCAGGGTCAAAGTTTGAATTTTTCTATGCTATTGTGTGTATGTGAGAGAGAGAGAGAGAGATACACCTTTTATTTAAAAGTAGAATTGTATACACATTTATCTTATTTAATATAAACAACTTTATTATTAGCACTAACATGTAGATACAGCTCATTTGTATTGATAGTTAAATATCATTCTACTGTACATATATACCATATTTAGTGAAATACTCCTTTATAGACATTTAGATTGCTTAGTTATTTTTTTCCCCCGCCAGTAAACAGTGTTATAATATCCATACAGGTGAGTATTTTTCCTCTGCAGGAAGAAGGCTTCATATAAATATTTGTAGCCAGAGGGGTAGATGTTGGCAGAGATAACTGACCACTTACTAAAACTTTATTTTTTCTTTTTCATTATAAAGAAAATTCAAGGAAAGTACTGGCAAATAGAGACTCCAGGTCTCCACTCCCCTTGCATGGGGATGTGGCTAGTTAACAAGCTCTTGCTAATGAAGTATTAGCCAAAGTGATAAGTATCACCCCCAAACCTCAATTATAAAAATCTGCCATGCTTTTCTGTGATTTTCTTTCTACCAGCTGGATACTGATTTCTTATGGTCAACCTTGGAAGCTTATATAAAGGATAGAGTCTTTGTCAGTTTAGGTCACAGAATAATTGTATGATTATAACTTGAGATTCATATGTTTTAAAGCTGCAGTCTTCTCTTTGTGGGATTGTGGGTATGTTATCAGAAATAATCTCTCTGATGATCTTGGAATTATACTGCTAATCTTTCCCTCCTTCCTAAATGAGGACAATCCACATCGAAATGTAAGGTGAGTCCTAAGGTGTAAGATGAAATCATTGATTTAGACCTTTCTTTTACAAGTATTTAAAGTTACAGATTTCTTTCTAAGCACTGTTTGGTTGCATTCTACAAATTCTGATAATGTATTTTCATTATCATCCAGTTCAAAATATTTTCAAACTGCCCAACATTTTTGGGTATTTTAGATATGTTTTTGTTACTGATAGCTAATTTAAATCCATGATGGCCAGAGAATGTGTCCTTAAAAACTATCATAGAGATTTGCTTTTTGGTCTTCCGGTGAATGTTCGCTTGTGTACTTAAAAAAATGTATATTCTGTAATTGTCAGTGTTACATTTTATACATGTTGCTTAGGTCACATTTATTAGTGCTATTTATATGTTAACATATATTTGCTATTTTTTATGTTGATGCATTTGCTTCTGTCACTTATCAAAAGAGATTTGTTAAAAATTAGAACTGTGATTATCAATTGCATCTTTCTCCTTTTCAATTTTTACATTATGTATTTTGAGACTTATTTGACACATAAAAATTTAGAGGTTTATCTTTCTGATGAATTTACCACTTTATTATTAGAAAATACCTCATTTTATGTTTGTAATACTCCTTGCCTTGATTTCTAGTGTCTGATATAAACATAGTGATAATACTTTTGTTATAGTTAATGTTTGCATGATAGATATTTTTTCATTCTTTTAATGCAACACACCTGCGCTCTTATATTTAAAGTGCGTCTGTTATAAATATCATGTTGATTGGGTCTTTATCCAGTCTGGATAGTCTGTCTTTCAGGAGAGTGTTTAGTCCATTTGCTTGGTTTTGTTTAGTATTCATAGTCTGAGAGGTTCTTATTTTGCTTTTTTTTGGGAAGATATTTTTCTCTGGATAAACAGTTCTGCCTGGGCATTTTTTTTCTTTTTCTTTTTTCCACTTTTACTGAGATACAGTCGATGTATAACATTGTGTAAGTTTGAGGTGTACAACTTGTTGATTTGATACATTTGTATACTGCAAAGTGATTTCCACCATAGCATTAGCTAACACCTCAATCCTGTCACATTATCATTTCTTTTTTGTGGTGACAGCATTGAAGATCTACTCTCTTAGTGTTCAAGTATAGAATACAGTATTAGTAGTTATAATCACTGTTTGTACTTTAGATTCCCAGAACTTGATAATGTTATAGTTGGAAGTTTGTACACTTTAACCAATTTCTCCCCATTCCCCTATCCCCGTCCTCTGATAACAACCACTCAGTGTTTCTCTAACTTCAACTTTTTTAGATTTTTAGATCACATATAAATGATATAATACAGTATTTTTCGTTCTCTGTTGTGTTTCACTTAGCATAATGATCTCAAGGTTTATGCGAGTTGTCACAAGTGGTAGGATTTCGTTCTTCCTCATGGCTGAATTGTGCTCCATTGTATATACTTATACCACATCTTCCTTATCCGTTCATCTGTTGATGGACGCTTCTGTTATTTCCATATTCTGGCTATTTTGAATAATTATGCATTGAACATGGAGTACAGGTACCTCTACAAGATCCTGATTTCAGTTCCTTCAGATATATACCCAGAAGGGGAAATGCAGGATCATATAATCATTTATTTCTAATTTTTTAAGGAACCCCCATACTGTTTTCCATAGGGACTGCACCAGTTGGCATTCCCACCGAAAGTGCACAAGGATTTCCTTTTCTCTGCGCTCATCAACATTTGTTATGTCTTGTCTTTTAGATGTTAGCCATTCTAACAGGTGTTTAGTGACATCTCATTTTGGGCTTGATTTGCATTTCCCTGATGCTTAGTGATGTTGAGCATCTTTTCATATACTTCTTTGCCATCTCTAAGTCTTTTGTATAAAACTGTTTAGTTTCTTTGCCCATTTTTTAATAGGTTTGCTTGTTTTTCTATTTATTAAATTGTATCTAATATAAAGATGCAGTTTTATTTAGTATAGAAATAAAATTGTTTTCCTATGTTGTGTGTTCTGCAACTTAGTTCTATTATTAGTTCTAGCAGTTTTTTGGTGTGTTTAAGTAGTTATGTATATAAGATATCATCTGCAAAGGCAGTTTTACTTCTTTCTTCCTATTTAGATGCTCTTTTTTTTTTCTCCTTATCTGATTGCTTTGACTAGGACTTCTGGCACTATGTTGAATAGGAGTGGTAAGAGTGGTTACCCTAGTCTTGCTCCTGATCTTAGGAAAAGCTTTCAGCCTTACATACACCCCTGAATATAGTGTTGTCTCTGGGTTTGTCATATATAGCCTTTATTTTGTTGAGTTAAATTCCTCCTATACCCAATTTGTACACTTTTTATCATTAAAGGATATTATATTTTGTTAAAAGCTTTCTCTGCACCTACTGAGATGATCATATAATTTTTAAATTTCATTTTGTTAATGTGGTATATCACATTTATTGATTTTCATATGTGGAACCATCATTGCATCCCAGGAATAAATCCTGTTTGATAATAATGAATGATCCTTTTGATGTGCTGTTGAATTTGGTTTGCTAATATTGTGTTGAGATTCTTTATATCTATACTCATAAGGTATATTAGTCTGTAGTTTTCTTTTCTTGTAGTGTCCTCATCTGGCTTTGGTATCATGAGAATGCTGGCCCTATAAAAATGAGTTTGGGAGGGCTCCCTCTCTTAAATTGTTTGTAATAGTTTGAGAAGGATAGTCATTCATTCTCGTTTAAATATTTGGTAGAATTTACCAGTGAAACCCATGTGATCCTGTGCTTTTCTGTTTTGGGAGGTTTTTGATTACTGATTCAATTTCCATTCTAGTAATTGGTCTGTTAAGATCTGCTATTTCTTCATGATTCAGTCTTTAGTAGGTTATAGTAGGAATTTATCCATTTCTTCTAGGTTATCTAGTTTTGTCAGCATATAAATATGTTCATGGTAATCTCTTGTGATCCTTTGTAATCTGTGGTATTAGTTCTAATGTCTTCCTTTAATTTCTGCTTTTATTTATTTCAGTCCTCTTTTCTCACTGTCTTTTTTACTTAATCTGGCTAACTGTTGGTAGATTTTGATTTTGATTTGCATTTTTTCTGATGATTGTGATGCTGAACATCTTTTCATGTATCTGTTGGCCATCTGTATATCTTTGGAAAAAAGTCTGTGCAGATCATCTGCCCATTTTTTAACTGGATTGTTTTTTTCCCATTGAGTTGTATGTGTTCTTTATATATTTTAGGATATAGTCCCATATTAGATACATGATTTGCATAAAATTTTTCCCATGTGGTAGGTTGCCTTTTCATTATGTTGATAATTTCTTTTGCTATGCAGAAGCCTTTTAGTTTGATATAGTCCTATTTGGTTTTTTGTTTGGTTGGTTTTTTGCTTTTGTTGCTTTTCAGTAAAAAAAAAATATTTGCCAAGATCTTTGTCAAGGAGCTTACATGTTTCATTCTAGGAGTTTTATGGTTTTAAGTCTTGCATTAAAGTGTTTAATACATTTTGAGTTAATTTTAGTGTATGGTGTAAGATAGCATTCCATTTTCATTGTTTTCCATGTGGCTGTCCAATTTTCCCAGCACCAGTTATTGAGGAAAAATCAGAAATAAAGAACTATTACAACTGATACCACATTTTTTTCTCTTTTTTAAAGATTCCCAGCAGTTTTATTTTGATGTGCCATATGCAGTTTTGTATTAATCCTGCCCTCTGGACCAAGGCCTTACATATTGTGACAGATCATATCATTCACCCACCTAAACCCATAAAAGTGTAACAATCACTTGTCTCTGCCATTCAAAGCAGGACTTATCTTTCTGCAGTTCAGTTTTTTAGATTCCTTTTCCTCCATACCTCTCTAATAGCTTTTAAAAGATAAAACTTTGTTTCTTTCCAGATAGTCATCTAGAAGGAATTTATATCAGTTTACCAATTTATATCAGCATCAATTATTTAAATAAATCACCCATTTCCCTCTAAAATTGAATTATCTTCATCATCACAGTCTAAGTTTTCTGTATACCTGAATCTATTTCTGTGCTTCATTGTCTTACATTACTTTTCTAGCTCTTCATTATTTTCAATCTATATTTTTTTCACTATCTTTGAATTTTTGTTTCTAATGCAAGTCCTTGCTCACTAGTCTTATTCAGAGTGTTTTGGGCTCTTCATGTATAACTGGTGGGATTATAAATTGATAGTATCACTTTGGGAATTAAAGAAAATGTTGGTCACCATCTTCAGAGTGCCTGCACAATGCTGGGCCCCATGAAGAAGTGGGGAAATGGCTTTTCCTGCAGCCTTGTGTCACACCTTATTACCTGGGTCACAAAGCATTTCTGTTTTGGGCCCTGAGTCTAAAAGTCACCCTTGACTTGTTCTGTCCATTCTTAGTCCTCACCACTGTTCTTAGCCAAACATGGCCTGGCCTGTTCAGCAGAGCTAAACTTTGAACAGTTATCATGCCATTCTTTCTTTTGCCTTTTACCCACTCCTATGACCATAATATTGTTTCTAATTTTCTGTTTGCTTTTAAAATAATACCTTCCAAACACTAATGTGATAAGCAGAGAAATGAGTGTTATATACATCAGCAGTTAAAAAAAATCCTTTCTTTCATATGGGCGAAGGAGCATGGTTGCTTCTCTGTATAAGGTCATTAAAGAAAGGGTATGCTCAACCACATTGGGTTATGTTTTGACTTAAAAGGATTGACAATATTGGCGAGGATGTGGAGCACCCAGTTTCATACATTTCTAAAACTCACACATTGCTGGTGGAAGCATAATTAGACCTGTTTTGGAAAATTGTTTGGCATTGTGTACTAATCCTCAATGTACTTGTCATCTGTATGTTAATAAGTCTCCTGCTACTGGGTGTGTGTGTGTGTGTGTGTGTGTGTATATATATATAAAATAGAAAAAAATGATCATGTCCATCAAAAGATGTAGTTATGTTCATAACAATTTTATTTGTAACAGCCATAAATGCAAATAACAGTCCTGTCTGTTTTACCCAACAAAATGGGTGATAAATTGTGGCATATTAATGCAGTGAAGTACTGCCCAGCATAACAAAAAAGGAATTACTGATACATAATATGGTTGAATTTCATTGATACAACTTTGAAAAAAGTCAAGCACAAAAAAGATGACACTTAATAAGAATTCCAAAAACATATCAACTCTCAGGGAATAATAATTAAACCATTTGGGCTGGGGATGGTTACTGAAAGGAAGGGAACAGGAGCAGTTCTGGAAATGTTTTTATTTTCATCTTTGTTATGTTAATACAGATGTATGTATTTGTAAAATCTCCTTAAGGTATAACTTAGGATTTATGAATCTTACTATATATAACTATATCTCTGTACAAAAATAAAAAATTTTTAATTTAAAATTATTTTTATACATTTCCTTTGATTCCCTACTCCCACCCAAGAAAACCCCAAACAATTCTGTCCGTTAGTATGTAAGAGGAGTCACATTAGATTTGCCTAAAATTTTTTTGGAGAGACTATTTATAAAGCATTGAGCCTTTTCTTTTTTTTAATTTGTTTATGAAACTTACCTAGGTTTTCTATATTCTGTAAGTTTTTAGTTTTCTTCACTAGCATATATACTTTCAAAAAATTTATTCTTTGATAATTTTAGTTATGAGCAGGCTACTCATCCATGTTTCTCATATTTTGCCAGAATTAAATTTATTTTGTACATTTATCTTTTGTCAGCTATCTTGTCTATTTTTTCCATTATTAATCTTTTGAGTTGCTCTTCTAGTCTTAGGTTGTCTTATCAATTGTAGGAAAGGGAATTGTCTTTAACAATATTTTACTAATTTTTGCATCAACTAATAAAAACATAAAATCCTGTTGGATGGTTAGGGATGCATCCTGGCCTTGCTCCTCTTTTAGTTGAAATGTCTTAAGAATTTCAACAAGAAATGTATTTAAGTATGTCTTTGTTTTATTCACATACATTTAATCTAGCCTTAGTTTTTCTAGGTTTTTAAAATTAAGCAAAGCTGCAGAATTTTATCATATACCTCTCTCTGATCTAGTAAAATAATCATTTATTTTTTTCCCTTGTTGATAAATTGAATTATTTGATTTACTAATTTTGAGCCACCCTTGCATTACTGGGAAAAATGCGTTTTGTTATATATGGTGTGTACTCTTTAAGCACTACTAATAATTAGATTTTTTTGACACTCAGAAAGTTTATATCCATGTGTAAGTGACATTAGTTAGTTTTTGTATTATTTTCACAGTATAGTTTGAATATTAGTATCTACAGTTGCTTAGTAATGGACTCCATGGGATTGGTAGTCAGGTTTTATTGCAGTCTAGTTTGAACAAATTTTTGAAACCTAGTTACTCACATTTTAATAGCCTTTAAAAGTGAGGGAATCTGCACACATTTGGCTACAGAGAAACAGTTTTCAGGTAAGTAGTTTTCTTGTTTAAATAGACACACACAGTAAATCACAAACTCTTTTGAAAACTTACTTGCCATGTAACAGTTTTTTTTAAGTTTTCATTTTTGTATATATTTTTTTTCCACAGTCCGTGGTGGATGACTGGATTGAATCATATAAACAAGACAGGGACATCGCACTTCTGGATTTAATCAACTTTTTTATCCAGTGTTCAGGATGTCGAGGTACAGAATATTGGAATGAATGATGTACATTGAGCCAGTCAGTTCAGCAGTGTCAAATTTACTTCATATTCCATTAGTGATATATAATTCACCCTGGAACTAGGTGCTTATCTTTTTCTGATAAAATTATTGTCATGTTTGTATTTCATTTCATTCTGGTTCAGTTTTAATAGATTTCTGTATGTTTTGAAATTTTGAAGTTAAGCCGAAATTCACTTAATTAATTTATAAATTGACATTTTAGATCAGTAGCTTTTATATTTAATATTTACTGATATTATTTGTACCTAGGCTCAATATTAGGAACTGTGCTAGCTGCTAATACTTGTTATTTTGTATCCTTATCTGTATTTTGGTCCTCATTTTATAGATGAAGCTCAAGTAATTTGCTTAAGGTGATATAAGCAGTATTAGTGTAAATTTACAATTGGTCAGAAATTATAGACAAGTTTTTTAAATAAAATGAAATTTTTAAATCATATTTATAGATAACTGATAGACATTTTTCTTCTGTAGAATAAATAGGTCTTAACAGATTATATTGTACTCCATGGGAAAATCAGTTGGTAAATCACCACTCTTTGCTTTCCAGTATAGAAAGTACAGTGATCTTGTATTGAAATCATTGATTAAATTGATTTCTTGAAGGCTTTCTTATTTCTGTCCAAGTTACCACTCATCATATTGACATAAGTAGTTTACCAAATATTTAGAGAGCACCTACCTTGTACTAAATACTACGTTCCAGAGAATAAAAATGTTACCAGGACAGTCTGTGTCCCAGTAAGTAATAGAGTAATTTCTAAAGGAGGCTTTATTATAAGGAACAAAGAGGGAAATACATCAATAGTTCAGTAAAGTGTTTAGTGCTGTCATAAGAGAAATAAAACTGTTTAGTATTTAATGATTATTTAGTGTGTACCAAGGTGTGTGCTTTGCATTAGCTCATTTAGTATTTGTTAACAGTCCTATAAGGCAGATGTGATGTTTATTTTATAGGCTTGGAAACTGAGAATAAAAGGCTTAGGTAGGTTTTTGGACATCATACAGTTTGTAAGTACCAAATTCAAGACTCAGAATTAGGCTTGTCTTAATTTGGAATCTGTGTACCTAGCCAGAGGACACTATGGGAGTAACAAGGAAGGGCTTCTCATCTAGCATAGGCTGTGTGTATCTGTGTATGTGTGAATGTGGGGAACTTTAAAAGAAAATGCATCCAAGAGGAGGAAACTCCTCTGAGACTGAGGTGTTAAGTGAAAGTAAGTTAAGACAGAGGAAAAAGGCCAGAGTTAACAGATTGTACAAAAATGTCTGAATCCTAGAGTGTGGAGTCTGATGGAGAGTGGCAAGAGATTATGCTGTTTGAAGGAAATCAAGTTTGTTAGTTTTACAGCTTTAAAATGGACAAGGCAAGCACTGAGCAATGCACTTTACTTATATTATCTCTTCTAATCTGTATAAGTGTCCTGTTGGATTGGGTTTTGATTTTAAAACAACTAGTAGTCTTTAAACTTTTTCCTTTGTAATTCATTCCCTTAGTTCAATAAAACCAAAAAACTTAAGAAATATAAGCAAAAAGTCTTTATTTATTTAGTATGGTATCATTGATACACACTCTTATGAAGGTTTCACATGAAAAACATTGTGGTTACTACATTCACCGATATTATCAAGTCCCCCCATACCATTGAAGTCCCTGTCCATCAGTGTAGTAAGATGCCACAGAGTCAGTACTGGTCTTCTCCATGCTACACTGTCTTTCCTGTGACACCCCCCCACCATGTGTGCCAACCATAATACCCCCCTCCATCCCTCTCTCCCAACCAACTCTCCTCCACCCATCCCCTTTGGTAACCACTAGTCCCTCCTTGGAGTCTGGAAGTCAAGCAGAAAGTCTTTTATCACTTCCTGCTTTACCATCTATCTCATGGAATTAGCTGCTTTTAACTTATTCATTGTATAGCCATCCGTCCATTTATATTATCTGTCTAATTTCCATACTCATAAGCAGGAATATATACTGTTCCTTACCCCCACCCTCCACTCTCACATAAGAGATACTTGTTATAGAGAGCTCTCCTGGTGATGCATTTTTTTTCTTTTGATATAGCGTTATAGCATTCCTTTCAGTGTTTGTACCATAATTTACTTAACTAGTCTTATATTAACAGACTTTTGCTATTATAAACAGTACTATATTGAGTAATTTTGTGTTTATCTGTTTGTTCTTTTTGGAAGAAGTCTAACTAAATGTATTTGTAATTATATTAGATACTGCCAAATTTTTTGCTTTATGAGTTGTACCCATTTTTACTCTCATCAGTAATATATTGAGAGTATGTGTTTCTTTCCAGTGTATACCAGAATGTGTTCTATCAGATTTTGGGTTGGTCTTACGAATAATTTAAAAATGATACCTAAGTGTTTTTTTTTATTTGAGGTCAAATCCACTTAACGTGCAATTAACCATTTTAAAGTTTGTAAAGTGTGTGATTCAGTAGCATTTAGTGCATTCACAGTTGTATAACCGTCTCTCTCTAGTATCAGAACGTTTTCATCACTCCAGAAGAATACCTCATATTCATTAAGTAATCATTCTCCATTCCCCTCTTCCCCCCAACTCTTGGTAACCACCAGTCTGCTTTCTTCTATGAGTTTGTCTGTCTTGGTCATTTTGTATAAAAGGAGTTGTACAATATGTGACGTTTTGTAAAAGTTTGATTTCTTTTACCTGGCATAATGTCTTCCAGGTTTATCCAGGAACTAGCATATATCAATAATCCACTCCTTTTTATGTTTGAATAACATTTCATTGTATGTATATATTAAAATTTGTCCATTCATTTGTTGATGGACATTTCGATTATTGTGAATATTGCTACTATGAACATTGAATGAACAAATACCTCTTTGAGTATTTGTTTTTCAATTCTTTGGAGATAAATAACCTACGCCTGGAATTGCTGGATCATAAATTATGTTAATTTCTTTGTGGAACCACCAGCCTGCTACCTATAGTAGCTGCAACATACTACATTCTACCAAAAATGTATGAGGACTCTTATTCCTCCGTATTCTCTTGAATACTATTATTTTCCAATTTTTAAATTTTAACTGTCCTATTGTGAGTATGAAGTCGGATCTCATTGTGGTTGTGATTTACATTTCCTTTATGACCAATGACCTTGAACATTTTTTCATGTACTTTTTGGCCATTTGTATATCTTCTTTAAAGAAATGTATATTCAAGTCCTGGGCTTATTTTTAAATTGGATGGTTTTATTGTGAGTTGTAAGATTTCTTTATATATTCTGGATAATAAAACCTCATCAGATATGTAACTTCCATCTTTTTATTTCCATTCTGTATGTGGTCTTTTTACTTTTTTAAAGATGTCCTTTGATGCACAGAAGTTTTATTAAGTCCAATTTATCTAGTTTGTAACTTCTTCCTTATGTTTGTGGTGTCAATTCTAAGAATCCATTGTCAAGTCTAAGGACATGAAGATTTTCCTTGTTTTCTTCTAACATAGATTGTTGCTTATAGTTTTTATAATACAGACTTAAGATGGTTCAACTTCCGATTTTTTGGCTTTATGATAGTGGGAAAGTGATACACATTGAACAGAAATCATTCTGTGATTATTGGATTTTGATCTTTTCTTGGGCAAGCAATACATGGTAGGATACTTTCTCATGATGCTGGGGAGTGGGAGTGAGCTGTGTCTCCTAGTCAGACACAATCAATGTTTGTAAAACCGTTCTGTACCCAAACAACCGTTCTGTTTTTCGCTTTCAGTACATTTTTGAATAAATTACATGAGATACGCAATGCTACTATAAAATAGGCTTTTTGAGATACATGATTTTGCCTAATTATAGGCTAATGTAATTTAAGGTAGGGTAGGCTATGATTGATGGTCGGTAGGCTAGGTAAATTAAATGCATTTTTCACCTAACAATATTTGCATCCTTCAGTGGGTTTATTAGGATGTATCCATCATAAGTTGAGGAAGATCTGTAGTTTTACTGTTTTTGCTCTTACACTTAAGTCTCTGAACCATGGTCAGTTTTTGCATATTGGTGATGTAAAATTTGTATTTCTCTGTAAGTGTAGCCTGAGAGCCATTTCTTTCCCTGTGAATTCTCTGTTCCTGACCCTTGCCAATTTTCCTTTCAAGCATCTTTCTAGTTCCTAAAAAGACATTTGAAAAAATAGATTTTAGAACATTTTGATAAAAGAGACATAGGTGTATATTTCTTATTATGATTAACAAAGAAAAGACATTCTCACATTAGTGGAATGTAAAAAATGCAGAAATAGACCTCAGTAGCTATGAAACTTCAGTAAGCAGATTTTAAAACATGTAAAAAAGAATTAAGAATTACTATACTGAGATAGCATTTTTTTTAAGAAAAACTATTTATTTATTATTATTATTTTCATAATTTATTTTGGAATCAATCTACAATCAAATGTGGAACATTATGGTTATTAAACTCCCCACTTCATCAGGTTCCCCCCACCAACCCCATTACAGTCACTGTCCAGAAGTGTAGTGAGATGCTATAGAATCACTACTTGTCTTCTGTGAGTTGTATGGCCCTCCCCGTGCCCCCCCAACATTACGTCTGCTAATCATTATGCCGCTTTTTCCCCGTTGTCCCTCCCTTCCCACTCATCCTCCCCAGTCACTTTCCCTTTCGTAACTGTTAGTCCATTTGTGGGTTCTGTGAGTCTGCTGCTGTTTTGTTCCTTCAGTTTTTTTCCTTGATCTTATGCTCCACAGATGAGTGAAATCATTTGATATTTGTCTTTTTTGGCTTGGCTTATTTCACTGAGCATAATACCCTCTAGCTCAACCCATGTTGTTGCAAATGGTAGAATTTGTTTTCTTCTTATGGCTGAATAATATTCCATTGTGTATATGTACCACATCTTCTTTATCCATTCATCTACTGATGGACACTTAGGTTGCTTCCATTTCTTGGCTATTGTAAATAGTGCTGCAATAAACATAGGGGTGCATCTGTCTTTCTCAAACTGGGCTGCTGCATTCTTAGGGTAAATTCCTAGGAGTGGGATTCCTGGGTCAAATGGTAATTCTATTTTGAGTTTGTTGACGAACCTCCATACTGCTTTCCTCAATGGTTGAACTAATTTACATTGCCACCAGCAGTATAGGAGGGTTCCCTTTTATCCACATCCTCGCCAACATTTGTTGTTTGTGTTTTGGATGTTGGCCATCCTAACTGGTGTGTGGTGATATCTCATTGTGGTTTTAATGTGCATTTCTCTGATATCAGATTAGCGATGTGGAGCATCTTTTCATGTGCCTGTTGGCCACCGAAATTTCTTCTTTGGAGAAGTGTCTATTCATGTCCTCTGCCCATTTTTTAATTGGATTATTTCCTTTTTGTTTGTTGAGGTGGGTGAGTTCTTTATATATTTTGAATGTCAACCCCTTATTGGGTATGTCATTTACGAATATATTCTCCATACTGTAGGATGTCTTTTAGTTCTACTGATGATGTCCTTTGCTGTACAGATGCCTTTAAGCTTGATATAATCCCACTTGTTCATTTTTGCTTTTGTTTCCCTTGCCGGGGAGATATGTTCATGAAGAAGTTGCTCATGTTTATGTCTGAGGGATTTTTGCCTATGTTATTTCTAAGAGTTTTATGGTTTCATGACTTACATTCAGATCTTTGATCCATTTTGAGTTTCCTTTTCTGTATGGGGTTAGACAGTAGTCCATTTTCATTCTCTTACATGTAGCTGTCCAGTTTTTCTAACACCAGCTGCTGAAGAGGCTATCATATCCCCATTGTATATCCAAGGCTCCTTTATCATATATTAATTGACCGCATATGTTTGGGTTAATATTTGGATTTTCTATTCTGTTCCACTGGTCTGTGGGTCGGTTTTTGTGCCAAAACCAAATTGTCTTGATTACTGAAGCTTTGTATAGTAGAGCTTGAAGTCTGGGAGCGTAATTCCCCCTGTGTTATTCTTCCTTCTCAAGATTGCTTTGGCTATTCGGGGTCTTTTGTGGTTCCATATTAATTTTAGAACGATTTCTTCCAGTTCATTGAAGAATGCTGTTGGTATTTTGATAGGGATTGCGTTAATCTGTAGATTGCTTTAGGTAGTATAGCCATTTTGACAATATTTATTCTTCCTAGCCAAGAGCATGGGATGAGTTTCCATTTGTTAGTGTCCTGTTTAATTTCTCTTAGGAGTGTCTTGTAGTTCTCAGAGTACAGGTCTTTCACTTCCTTCGTTAGGTTTATTCCTAGGTATTTTATTCTTTTTGATGCAATTGTGAATGGAATAGTTTTCCTGATTTCTCTGTCTGTTAGCTCATTATTAGTGTATAGGAAAGCAACAGATTTCTGTGTGTTAATTTTGTATCCTGCAACTTTGCTGAATTCAGATATTAGTTCTAGTAGTTTTGGAATGGAGTCTTTAGGGTTTTTTATGTACAATATCATGTCATTTGTAAATAGTGACAATATGACTTCTTCTTTACCACTCTGGATGCCTTGTATGTCTTTGTTTTGTCTGATTGCCGTGGCTAGGACCTCTAGTACTATGTTAAATAACAGAGGAGAGAGTGGGAATCCATGTCTTGTTCCCGATCTTAGATGAAATGCTTTCAGCTTCTCACCGTTAAGTATGATGTTAGCTGTGGGTTTGTCATATATAGCCTTTATGATTTTGAGGTACTTGCCGTCTATACCCATTTTGTTGAGAGTTTTTATCACGAATGGATATTGAATTTTGTCAGATTCTTTTTGAGCATCTATGGAGATGATCATGTGGTTTTTGTTCTTCTTTTTGTTGATGTGGTGGATGATGTTGATGGATTTTCGAGTATTGTACCATCCTTGCATCCTTGAGATGAATCCCACTTGATCATGGTGTATGATCCTCTCGATGTGTTTTTGAATTCAGATTCCTTATATTTTGTTGAGTACTTTTGCATCTACGTTCATCAGGGATATTGGTCTGTAGTTTTCTTTTTTGGTGAGGTCTTTGCCACGTTTTGGTATTAGAGTGATGCTGGCTTCATAGAATAAGTTTGGAAGTATTCCCTCCTCTTCTATTTTTTGGAAAACTTTCAGGAGAATGCGTGTTGTTTCTTCTCTATATGTCTGGTAGAATTCAGAGGTGAATCCATCTGGCTTGGGGGTTTTGTTCTTGGGTAGTTTTCTGATTAGTGATTCAATTTCGTTGCTGGTGATTGGTCTGTTTAGTTTTTCTGTTTCTTGCTTGGTCAGTCTTGGAAGGTTATGTTTTTCTAAGAAGTTGTCCATTTCTTCTAGGTTTTCCAGCTTGTTAGCATATAGATTCTCATAATATTCTCTTGTAATTCTTTGTATTTCTGTGGGATCCGTCATGATTTTTCCTTTCTCATTTCTGATTGTGTTTATGTATGTAGATTCTCTTTTTCTCTTAATGAGTCTGGCTAGGGGTTATCTATTTTGTTTATTTTTTCAAAGAACCAGCTCTTGGTTTCACTGATTTTTTTCTATTGTTTTATTATTCTCAATTTTATTTATTTCTTCTCTGATCTTTATTATGTCCCTCATTCTGGTGACTTTGGGCCTCATTTGTTCTTCTTTTTCCAATTTCAGTAATTGTGTCTTTAGACTATTCATTTGATTTTGGGAATGTTCTTCCTTCTTTAAATAGGCCTGGATTGCAATATACTTTCCTCTTAGAACTGCCTTTGCTGCGTCCCACAGAAGTTGTGGCTTTGTGTTGTTGTTGTCATTAATCTCCATATATTCTTTGATTTCTGTTTTGATTTGGTCATTAACCCATTGGCTAATTAGGAGAATGTTGTTAAGTCTCCATGTATTTGTGAGCCATTTTGTTTTCTTTCTAAAATTTATTTCTAGTTTTATACCTTTGTGATCTGAGAAGTTGGTTGGTAGGATTTGAATATTTTTGAATTTACTGTGGTTCTTTTTGTGGCCTAGGATGTGGTCTATTCTGGAAAATGTTCCATGTGCACTTGAGAAGAATGTGTATCCTGTTGCTTTTGGGTGTAGAGTTCTGTAGATGTCTGTTAGGTCCATCTGTTCTAGTGTGTTGTTCAGTGCCTCTGTGTCTTTACTTATTTTCTGTCTGGTTGATCTGTCCTTTGGAGTTCATGGTGTGTTGAAGTCTCCTAAAATGAATGTATTGCTTTCTATTTCCTCCCTTAGTTCTGTTAGTATTTGTTTCACATATGTTGGCGCTCCTGTGTTTGGTGCATATATATTTATAATGCTTATATCTTCTTGTTTGACTGACCCCTTTATCATTATTTAATGTCCTTCTTTATCTCTTGCTACTTTCTTTGTTTTGAAGTCTATTTTGTCTGATACAAGTACTGCAACACCTGCTTTTTTCCCCTTGTTTTTTGCATGAAATATCTTTTTCCATACCTTCACCTTTAGTCTGTGTATATCTTTGGGTTTGAGGTGAGTCTCTTGTAAGCAGCATATAGATGGGTCTTGCTTTTTTATACATTCTGTTACTCTGTATCTTTGGTTTGTGCATTCAGTCCATTTACATTTAGGGTGATTATCAATAGATATGTACTTATTGCCATTGCTGGCTTTAGATTCGTGGTTACCACAGGTTTAAGGGTAGCTTCTTTACTATCTAACAGTCTAACTTAACTTTCTTGTTAAGTTATTGTAAACACAGTCTGATGTTTATTTCTCTCCCTTCTTATTCTTCCTCCTCCATTCTTTATATACTAGGTGTTTTAGTCTTTGCCTTTGGTTAGTATTTGGATGGTCTGCTTTCTTTGCTATGATTTAATTTTCTCTGGTGACATCTTTTTAGCCTTAGGAGTGCTTCCCTCTAGAGCAGTTCCTTTAAGGTGTCCTGTAGAGGTGGTTTATGGGAAGCAAATTCCTTCAGCTTTTGCTCGTCTGGAAAGTGTTTAATCACTCTGTCATATTTAAATGACAATCGTGCTCGATACAATATTCTTGGTTCAAGGCCCTTCTGTTTCTTTACGTTTAATATATCATGCCATTCTCTTCTGGCCTGTAAGGTTTCTATTGAGAAGTCTGATGACAGTCTGATGGGTTTTCCTTTGTAGGTGATCTTTTTTCTCTCTCTAGCTGCCTTTAATACTGTATCTTTACCTTTGATCTTTGCCATTTTAATTATTATGTGTCTTGGTGTTGTCTTCCTTGGGTCCCTTGTGTTCGGAGATCTGTGGGCTTCCGTGGACTGCGAGACTATTTCCTTCCCCAGCATGGGAGTGTTTTCAGCAATTATTTCTTCAAAGACACTTTGTATCCCTTTTTCTCTCTCTTCTTCCTGTGGTACTCTCATAATGCGAATATTGTTCTGTTTGGATTGGTCACACAGTTCTCTTAATATTCTTTTATTTGTAGAGATCCTTTTATCTCTCTCTGCCTCAGCTGCTCTGTGTTCCTGTTCTCTGATTTCTATTCCTTTAACAGCCTCTTGCATCTTGTCCAGTCTGCTGTTAATCCCGTCGATGGCTTGTCTCATTTCTGCATGGTGTTTCCTCACTTCCCTCACCACTTCCTCCCTTAGCTCTTGCATATTTCTCTGTAGATCCATCAGTATGGTTATGACTTTTATACTGAATTATTTTTCAGGAAGATTGTGCATGTCCATCCCATCAGGCTCCCTCTCTGGGGTTGTCTGGCTGATCTTTTTCTGGACCATATTCCTCTGTCTTTTCATGGTGATAGAAGTGGTCGCTGGTAGGCGGCACCTGTGTCAGCTGGGAGAACAAAGTCCATTCCTGCCTGTTATTCTCCTTACCCTTCTCCCGTGCCTGAGGTGTTTTCCTGCACACCGGGAGGCAGTCTCTGGGATAATCCCCTGAACTGCCTGTGTGCCAGGTCACCGTCAGCCTGGCCTATAGTAGCACGGGGGTTTGCAGTTACACTGGTTGCATTCTGGTCCCCTTGGTGCCTTCTGAACCTGCTTCTGTGTCTCTTCCCGCTTAGCTGCACACCACCAGGGAGTAGATGCTTTGAGGATGGTGTGGGTGGGGCCACTCCTCTTGTGTTCTGCAGCAGCGGCATGCCAGAGTCTTTGTGGCTCCAGCCGTCTGGTGGGGGGAATGAATGGCAGGCTGCTGATCACTGTCAGAAGCCCTGGCGTGGCTGCTTTGCCCGGCCACTGGCCAAGGGGTCTGAAATTCCCCAAGACTCCCAGCCTACTGGGCTGAGCGTGCTGGGATGATTTTGTTCCGCTGTTGGGCCCTTGTCTCCTTAAGACATTAACCAAACCAAAAAACCAAAAAAAAATAAAAAATAAACAACAGAAAGCAAAAAAAAAAAACCCAAAAAGAAACAAAAAAAGAGCATTAAAAAATGGCACCTGTTTTTCTTTTATCCTGGGGAGCCGGCTGAGGGGACCTGTCTTCTCGGATCCTGCACTTCTGTTTCTCTAATCTCTTGATACACCAGGCCATGTGTGTCAGTCCTCCCAGTGTAGATCACCAGGGCTGGTTATTTAGCGGGCCTGTGCTTCCACTCCCTCCCCACTCTGAATCTTTTCCTCCCGCCGGTGCTCTCGGGTGGGGGAGTGCACGCGTTCCACCAGGTCACAGCTTTGTATCTTACCTGCTTCGTGAGGCACTGAGTTCCTACAGGTTTTGCTGTAGCGTGGTTGTTGTCCTGTATCTTCGGGTCACTCTTTTAGGAATAGTTGTATTTTCATAAATGTGTATGGTTTTGGGAGGGGATTTCCGCCGCCCTGCTCATGTCACCATCTTCCCAGAAGTCCCCTTGTGGTAAATATGTATCAACTCAAGCTCTCAAGATCGAATCCATCAATGCTGAGAACCTCCACTGTCCAAGCCAGACTCCCCGGATCCACCTCCGAGTTGGAGTCTGACCTGCTGTCGGAGTCCTGGGCCCCCTGGGCCTCGCAGGAGTGAAGCTCGTTGAGATAGCATTTTTTACCTATCAGATTGATAAAAATTAAAAATTATAACACTGTTGGGTAGGCTGTGAAAAACAGACAGTGTTACATTGTTTGTTGGAATACAAATTAGTACATCTCTCTTGGGAAGAAATTTGGCAACATCTACCAAAACTATATGTTTTTAACCTTGTCATTCTACTTCTGGAATTTTTCCATGAAGATACACCTCCAGCCTTACAAAAAATAGCTACACATGATTATTCAAAACAGTGTTATTGAAAATGATTGGAAGCAATTGAAATGCTCATATATCGGACAGTGGTAGAATAAACTGTGTTATAGCTACCCAATGGAGTTTTTTGGCACTGTAAAAAAGAATGAGTAAGATCCCTGTAGACTGACGTAGGGAGATTTTCAGGGTGCATATTTAAGGCCAAAATGCAAAGTGCAAAAGAATGTCTGAAGTATATAGCTTTTTTCCTGGAAGAAATTATCTGCTTATTTGACCAAGAAGAAACGCAGAGAGAGAACAGAAAATAATGATTGGTTATTTGCATGGAGTATATATATATGAATGAGGTGGAAAGTTTTGAAGGAATTGAGGTTTAAAGATGATACTTAATTTGGATATAGTTTTTGAATAGTCCTGACCTTTGGAATTATCTCAATGTTTCACATACTGAAAAAAAATCAACAAAGATGGAAGGAATATCCTAAAATTGGATAAAAACATTACAGATGAGCCATATACCATGCCATACCATAGATAACAACCACACTGAGAGTGTAAAAAGTACTAAGTGAAATAACGTATGGCTTAAGACTATAAAACTGGTGGAGGAAAGTTTGAAGAACAACACAATATTTACCTAGTTTCCAAGTGTCTCCTTACAAGGTATCTACTACAATGGATAAAATAGTAAATTTACTGTGTATAAATATGGTAAGCACCACCATAACCACATGATGAAAGCAAACATTGCCAGTTAGGAGCCATTCACTAACATGTGCTTCCTGGTATGCACTTAGGAAAAACTCAACCTCACTTCTGTAATATTCCTGTCACAAGTACAGAGCCTCCATCTACTCTTGAGGAAATAGCAGACAAGCTCAAATTGAGGTATATTCTTCAAAATAACTATCTTGTATTCTTCAAAAATGTCAGTGTTGTGAAACTATTCCAAATCAGAAACTAAATGAGCATGACAGCTGAATGCAGTGCATTATCTTACATTTTTCTTTTCACATAAAGGACATTACTGAGCTAAATACCCAAATCTGAATCAGTTCTGTGGATTACAACCTATGTATTGTATCATTGTTAATTTCATGATTCTGATGACTGTACAGTGGTTGTATAGAGATTTTTTTGTTTGCAGGAAATAGTCACTGAAGTATTAAAGAGTAAAGAGTTGTGTGAAGGGCAAAAGAAGGATACAATAAATGTAAAAGGTTTACATCTGAGACATTTGTCATACATATTCAGAAATTCTTTGCACTTTTCTTACAACTTTTCTGTAAAGTCTGAAATTACTGTCAAAGTAAAAAATGAAAAGGTATAAAAAAGCCTTTCTACCCCAAAGCCAACATCATGCTCAAGAGAAACTAATAGTTGTTTTCACTAAAGTCAAACAAGACAAGAATGCCCACCCTTGTAACTCCTTATTTAGCACTATACTGGTGTTACTAGCCAGCACATTTAGACAATAAAATGAAGTTAAGTATGATTGCTATTTGAAAATAATAATGAATGTTTAGAAATTTCAAGACAGTTTGCAGAACTCATACAATCAATAAAGTAATTCAATAAGTTAGTAGGATATAAGTTATTATAATAACCTAATATGTTTAGTTTAAGAATAGTCAGCTAGAAGAGATAATAAAATAAGAGACTCCCTTTCTAAGATAAAAACTGGGAAACTGTGGGAAATTATTTCAGAACTACACCTTAGTTGATAATGTACACCAGGTAAATTCAAATGTAACAAGAGCTTTAATGCAAACACAGCAAATAGGAGAAACAAAAAGAAACAAATACCAGAAGGGTAGGAAGGGAAGGACAGATTGATTAGAAGAAAACAGGGAAGAATTGATAAAGTACACTAAAAACAATACTGAAAACTTTTATGGGGCAGGTACATTGTAGGGAAAGTTAAAAGACAAGAATGAATGGGGAATTATTTTTTTTATCTTATGAAGGCCAATCTCAATTTATTGAGGTAATATTTGCATTTTATAAGGGCTCCTTGTGTTGCAAAATTATCTGCAAAACCCAGATCAGTGCTTTGTTTTATGGCCCATTTTCCCCTAAAGCTGTATTAGAACCAAGAACAAAAGGATATTAAAAAATAGACTAAAGTGAGAAGAGAACCAGGGAAGGGCTGAAAAATTGCAGAACTTTTTTCCCTCATTTTTGACTAGACAGGACACTGCCACTAATGACATGACAAATTGGAGCATCATGGCAGGAGTAAAGAGTCTGGGCAACTCCTCTTCTATTTTGTTCCAGTACCACTATTTTCTGATCTTGACCTTTGAGCCTATGGGATGGTATTGGTTTTCTACTTTAACTGTATCTTGAGGTGCATCAGAACCCCTAGTAGTTTCCGTAACTGTGCCCACATATCTGTAGTCTCATTAAATTTCTTCATTTGAACCATCTGGAGTGAATTCTATTTACTTCTGGGTCTCTCAGAATATACTGACTAATTCAGTGTGTGGTAATAGGATATATTCAGTATCAGTGAAATAGGAAAGATGGCAAAGGGAAAGTTAATATAAACACGATTGAATTAGAGTTGCCTTTAAAAACTATGAAATGTCGTAAGCTCTTAAGAATAAATTCTGAAGAAGCTAAGAAGGCAACATAGAAATGATAAGATGATACTATATATGAAAAAATAAAGATGTTATTCCTGTAGTCAAAGTACTATCATTGTTTAATACACCTATTGGTGCACGTATATGTATTTGGGTACATACGCTAGTATATAACAGTTTTCAGCAATATTTTATTTGGGGTATTGTTAAAAAGTTTTCATTAACGTGTGCTTGTTTCTAATTAACAAAGGGTGTGTTTGTCAAATTTGTGAAGTATGGTTGGAAATACCTTCTTTCGTAGTTGGTTATAATAAGTTATGGCTCTGTTTTGCAATGCTTGTTCCTAATAGTGGACTTCCAAATGCCTGAGAGCTTTCTAGGGGTGTGGAGATTGCTAGATAATTATGCTCACCTAGGAACAATAATCTAAGAGTCTCCTGAACTTTCACATTTTATGGGCCAGTTGGTGTTTCATTAGTTTTTTCATGGCATCCGTAGGCCAGAAGAAATACCTAACAGTTCCTTTTTGAAGTAGTAGTTGGGTCCAAACAATTTATGTCTTAACAATTTAGTAGATATTTGGAAAAATAATAAACACAATTGAAAGAAAAATAAAAATGATATTCTATTCTGAAAGAATCACAATTGTTTATTGTTGGACATATGTACCTGTTGGGCACTACACAAATCTCAAAATTTGGACTCACCCCCATTTTCTGTTCTCTGTTGCCTTTCCAGCAGTACTTTTGAAAGCTCAGCTTCTCAAAGATAGGATATCATCAAAAGGATTAAGTATGATCTGATATTGAAACTATGCATAACATTTCCTATCGTGATTAATAAATATTAAATATTGCTAGGTTTCCCATTGAAAAATTAAAAGACCCCACAGTGCCAATGTAAGTTTGCTTCAGTGGCTGAGGGCATCTCACTGCATAAGTTGGGCACTGTTGCTTTAACCAGTGACTGTCTAATATATAAATACTCCAACTACTTTGCCCTTCAGGAGAGGTAACGTTTTTTTTTTATGTTGGACTTTTCTTTTTGCTATTATTAATATACAATTACATGAGCAACATTATGGTTACTAGACACCCCCTATTAAGTCCCCACCACATACCCCTTTGCAGTCACTGTCCATCAGTGTAGTAGGATGTTATAAAATCACTGCTTGTATTCTCTATGTTATACTGCCTTCCTGGTATCCCCCCACCCGACTCCCACCCCTGCTACATTATGTGTGCTAATTGTAATAGCCCTTTTATAACCCTTATCCCTACCTTCCCACCAATTCTTCCTCAGTCCCTTTCCCTTTGATAACTGTTAGTCCATTCTTGGGTTCTGTGAGTCTGCTGCTGTTTTGTTCCTTCACTTTTTGCTTTGTTCTTATACTCCACAGATGAGTGAAATCATTTGACACTTGTCCCTCTCCGTCTGACTTATTTCACTGAGCATAACACCCTCCAGCTCCATCCACATTGTTGCAAATGGAAGGATTTGTTTTCTTCTTATGGCTGAATAATATTCCATTGTGTATATATACCACATATTCTTCATCCATTCATCTACTGATGGACACTTAGGTTGCTTCCATTTCTTGGCTATTGTAAATAGTGCTGTGATAAGCATAGGGGTGCATATGTCTTTTTCAAATTGGGCTGCCGCATTCTTAGGAGTGGTATTCCTGGGTCAAATGGTATTTCTATTTTGAGTTTTTTGAGGAACCTCCATAATGCTTGCAACAGTGGTTGTACTAATTTACATTCCCACCAGCACTGTAGGAGGGTTCCCCTTTCCCCACATCCTTGCCAACATTTGTTTGTCTTTTGAATGGCGGCCATCTGAACTGGTGTGAGGTGATACCTCATTGTGGTTTTAATTTGCATTTCTCTGATGACTAGTGATGTGGAGCATCTTTTCATGTGCCTGTTGGCCATCTGAATTTCTTCTTTGGAGAAGTGTCTGTTCAGATCCTCTGCCCATTTTTAAATTGGCTTATATGCTTTTTGTTTGTTGAGGTGTGTGAGCTCTTTATATATTTTGGATGTCAACCCCTTATTGGATATGTCATTTATGAATATATTCTCCCATACTGTAGGATGTCTTTTTGTTCTACTGATGGTATCCTTTGATGTACAGAAGCTTTGTAGTTTGATATAGTCCCATTTGTTCATTTTTGCTTTTGTTGCCCTTGCCCAGGAAGATATGTTCATGAAGAAGTTGCTCATGTTTATGTCTAAGAGATTTTTGCCTATATTTTTTTCTAAGAGTTTATGGTCTCATGACTTACATTCAGGTCCTAGATCCACTTTGAGCTTACTTTTCTGTATGGGGTTAGACAGTAAACCAGTTTCATTCTCTTACATGTAGCTGTCCAGTTTTGCCAACACCAGCTATTGAAGAGGATGTCATTTCCCCATTGTATGTCCATGGCTCCTTTATTACATATTAATTGACCATATAAGCTTGAGTTTATATCTGGGCTCTCTGTTCTGTTCCACTGGTCTATGGGTCTATGGCGTTGTTAAGTATAGTGTTGGCTGTGGGTTTGTCATATATGGCCTTTATTATATTCCAGTACCAAATTATCTTGATTACTGTAGCTTTGGAGTAGAGCTTGAAGTTGGACAGCATAATCCCCACCACTTTATTCTTCCATCTCAGGATTGCTTTGGTTATTCGTTGTGTTTTGTGGTTCCATATGAATTTTAGAACTATTTGCTCTAGTTCATTGAAGAATGCTGTAGGTATTTTGATAGGGATTGCATTGAATCTGTAGATTGCTTTAGGCAGGAAGGCCATTTTGACAATATTAATTCTTCCTAGCCAAGAGCATGGGATGAATTTCCATTTATTAGTGTCCTCTTTAATTTCTCTTAAAAGTGTCTTGTAGTTTCAGGGTATAGGTCTTTCATTTCCTTGGTTAGGTTTATTCCTAGGTATTTTATTCTGTTAGATGCGATTGTGAATAGAATTCTTTTCCTGATTTCTCGTTCTGCTAGTTCACCATTAGTGTATAGTAATGCAACAGATACCTGTGTATTAATTTTATATCCCGCAAGTTTGCTGAATTCAGACATTAGATCTAATAGTTTTGGAATGGATTCTTTAGGGTTTTTTATGTACAATATCATGTCATCTGCAAACAGGGACAGTTTGAGTTCTTCCTTACCAATCTGGATGCCTTGTATTTCTTTGTTTTGTCTGATTGCCGTAGCTAGGACCTCCAGTACTATGTTGAATAAAAGTGGGGACAGTGGGCATCCTTGTCTTGTTCTCAATCTTAAAAGGAAAAGCTTTCAGCTTCTTGCTGTTAACTATAATGTAGGCTTTGGGTTTGTCATATATGGCCTTTATTATGTTGAGGTACTTGCCCACTATACCCAGTTTGCTGAGAGTTTTTATCATGAATGAATTTTGAATTTTGTCCAATGCTTTTTCAGCATCTGTGGAGATGATCATGTGGTTTTTGTCTTTCTTTTTGTTGATGTAGTGGATGAACATATGTGGATGGATTTTCGAATGTTATACCCTCCTTGCATCCCTGGGATGAATCACACTTGATCAGGGTGGATGATCTTTTTGATGTATTTTTTAATTTGGTTTGCTAATATTTTGTTGAGTATTTTTGCATCTGTGTTCATCACGGATTTTGCTCTGTAATTTTCTTTTTTTGTGGTTTCTTTCCCTGTTTTGGTATTAAAATGATGTTGGTCTCATAGAATGAGTTTGGGAGTATTCCCTTCTCTTCTAGTTTTTGGAAAACTTTAAGGAGGAAGGGTATTAGGTCTTCACTAAATGGTTGATAAAATTTCTGTCTCTTCTTCTTCTGGTACCCCTGTAATGCAAATATTGTTGTGTTTTGATTGGTCACACAGTTCTCTCAATATTCTTTCATTCTTAGAAATCCTTTTTTTCTTTCTGTGCTTCACCTTCTTTGAATTTCTCTTCCCTAATTTCTATTCCATTTACCATCTCTTCTACTACATCTAGTGTGCTTTTAAATCCCTCCCTTGTATGTTTCATTTCAGGTATGAAATTTCTTAATGTTTGAATCTCCAACTTAAATTCGTTCCTGAGTTCTTGAATATTTTTCTGTACCTCCATAAGCATGTTTATAATTTTTATTTTGAAATCTCCTTCAGGAAGACTGGTGAGTTCGGTTTTATTTGACCCTCTTTCGGGGTTTGTGAGACTTGGGTCTGAACCATGTTCTTTTGTCGTTTCTTATTTCTGTGTAGTACCCACTAGTGCACAGAAATTCCATTTTCTGGAGCTGTTCAGCCCCTAGAGTGAGGTTGGGGGTCGTAGGGGAGCGGAGCTGGTGCCTGGGGAGAGGAAAGATCTGTTTCCTGATAACCGTCTGTGGTGCCTGTCTCCAGTGTCAGAGCCAGTGGGCCAAGCACACACGTGTTAGTCTCTGTGCTATGGGTCTCTTGATGTTGTAGGTGGTGCCTCCCTCTGGCTGGCCTGATGCCAGCACAATGACTGTGGGTTTGCGAGTAGGTGCCCACAGTCCAGTAGGAAGGCACGTCAGGCTGTGTGTCACAGTGGGGGGCCTCACAGCTGAGCAGGCCGGCAGGGGAATGTAGCACCTGAAGCTCCCCAAAGTTCCCAACCAGCTGGGCAGAGCTTGCCCAGACCACCTTGTCCAGCTCTCCCTTCTCCCGCACAGCAACTTCCATGCAAACCCCCCTACCCTTCAGCCGCCCTCTCACTGCTAGGATGCCTCTCGCACCACCTGCATTTCCTCTGTCACAGAGCGGCTGGGTGTGGATCCCCTCCTCAACAACTGCCAGAATGTCAGTTTCTCAATCACTCCCCCAGTACGGGCTCCCCAACGTCCAGAGCACCGTACACTATAGGATTCTGCTCACAAAGCAGATCTCCAGGTCTACGTGTTCAGCAGTCCCAGTCTTCTACCCCCTCCCCTGCTACGTTTTTCCTCCTCCGGCCAGTGAGCTGGGGTGAGGGAATGGCTTGGGTCTCACTGGATTAAGGCTTTCATACGTTACCGTGTTTCACGGGGTCTGCTTGCAATCTGGTTCAGCCTTCTTTTTTGTTGCTCTTTTAAGGTTAGTTTTATTAATTAACTATATTTTTGTAGTGTTTGTGGTTTTGGGCGGAGCTGTCCACGTCACCTCTCATGCTGCCATCTTGAATCCGAGTTAACTTTTTTTTAGCTTTTTTTTTCTATTTTGGTATCATTAATATAAAATCACATGAGCAACATTGTGGTTACTAGATTTCTCCCATTATCAAGTTTCCACCACATACCCTATTACAGTCACTGTCCATCAGCGAAGTAAGATGCTATGGTGTCACTACTCGTCTTCTGTGTGCTATACTGCCTTCCCTGTGTGTCCCCCTATGTTATGTGTGCCAATTGTAATGCCCTTATTCCCCTTATCCCTCCCTTCCCACCCACCCTCCCCAGTCCCTTTCACTTTGGCAGCTGTTAGTCCATTCTTGGGTTCTGTGAGTCTGCTGCTGTTTTGTTCCTTCAGTTTTTGCTTTGTTCTTATGCTCCACAGATGAGTGAAATCATTTGGTACTTTTCTTTCTCTGCGTGGTTTATTTCACTGAGCATAATACCCTGTAGTTCCATCCATGTTGTTGCAAATGGTAGGATTTGTTTTCTTCTTATGTCTGAACAATATTCCATAGTGTATATGTACCACATCTTCTTTATCCATCCATCTACTTATGCACACTTAGGTTGCTTCCATGTCTTGGCCATTGTAAATAGTGCTGCGATAAACATAGGAGGATATATATCTTTTTAAAACTGGGCTGCTGCATTCTTAGGGTAAATTCGTAGGAGTGGAATTCCTGGGTCAAATGGTATTTCTATTTTGAGTTTTTTGAGGAACCTCCATACTGCTTTCCACAACGGTTGAAGTAGTTTACATTCCCACCAGCAGTGTAGGAGGGTCAGGTGAGTTAACTTTTAAGTGTATGGCCTACTCAGACTCCCTGAGTTTGCAAAGGAGTTAAATTAGGCTCTCTTATCCATAGTAGTGATTGCTTAGTTAACACGTTTTTTTGTTTTCAGCCTTTGTTTCCTTTCTTCATTTCCCCATTCCCAGGTTTTATGGGATCTCCTCCTAATTAAGTTATTTGTACTGGTATCCTAGCAGTCTCTGGTGTGTGTTAATGATTTATTATGTATCAGTATGCTCTTTAGAAGGTTATTTTAATGAATTATTGTTTATATCCATACATATAAAGCATATATAGATCCGTATTATTTTTTCAAAGTTCTTTTAAATTTTGATGTTATACATGAAGAACAGTGCATAATATGTATTTACACAGGTTAAATACTACTTATATTGTGAATCCCAATATTATCAGTGCTCAGGTCAAGAATATTTTTAGGCCTTCTGAAGACCTATTCCACTATCTTATATGCACTTTTCCCATATCATAACTTCCTCCATTTTACACAAAAATAAGTACTATTTTGATTTTGTAATAATTATTTCCTTGCCTTTTCTTTATAGTCTCATCATCAGTGGATCTGTCCTTAAACAAAATAATCTAGTTTTACGTGCTTTTCTTCTTTAGATAATTGTATGTTCTCTTTTGTACATAATTAACTGTACTGACTCTTTCTTCTTGCCTTTTCTGCTCAAATATTCTGTTAATGAGATTCATTTGTGTTGCCTGTTCGTTTATTTCCACTTATATAAAGCAGACAATTCTTTGTTGTGGACTTCCCTGTCCACATTGTTCAATGTTTACCAGCATCTTTGGCCTTTACCCATTAGATGCCAGTGGCACATTCCTCTCTGTGCTGGCATTTTCCCCTCCCTGTTGTGACAACCAGAGGTGTCTGCAGACATTCAAATGTCCCCTGGGGGGATATTTGCCATATGTTGAGAACTGTTGTGATGTATGCATTTTATGAAAGTACTAACTTATTTTAACTTCCTCCTCTTGAAGGAAATTGCCTTGTTTCTAGCTTTTGGATAATATGAACATTGTTACTACAAGCTGTCTTTTGTACATGTTGATTTGTTGTAAATCTGCACAAAATGGTCCAGTTTGTGTACTGAGAAATGAAATAGCTGGATTATAGGAGACGGAACTTTTCTATATAATGGCAGACTTTTTTCTGAAGTAGTTGTAGTAACTTTTTATATTCCAGTTAATTTGAAATGTCACATAACTCTGATATTGCACATCTTTGCTAATATGTAGTGTTGTTAGGCTTTTTTTAGTTTTACCTTGCTGGGTAGGTTTACAAGTATCACATTAGGGTTTTAATTTTACATCCTCCAATTCTGTTGAGATTGAGTTCTGTTTCACATATCATTTGGATTTTCTGTTGCATGAACTGCCTGAATTATTCTACTAATTACTCTACTGAGATGTTGAATTTTTCTTAAGTGATTTATCAGAGTTGGGATTTTTTTTTTCGCTTTCAAAAATTTATTTATTGAGATATAGTTTATATACAGTATACAGATTTTAAGGGTATAGGTTAATGAATAACCCAGTTCAATACATAGAACATTTCCTCCACCCCAGAAAGGTCTCTCATGTGTCACCTCCAAATTGATGTCTCCTTCAACTAAAAGTAACTACTATTCTGACCTCTGTCACAACAGAACAGTTTTGTGTGTTTTTGAGTTTAATATTGGTGGAGTCACGCTTCTGTGTCCAGTTTCTTATGTTCAGCATGTGTCCATGAGATTCATCCATGATGTGTATAGCAGTAGTTTGTTTTTTTCAGTTCTTTGTGGGATTCCATTACATGAATATACCAGAGTGTATTTATCCATTCCATGCTGGATAATTGAGTAGTTTCTATTTTTTGGAAGCCTAAAGAGTTTTAACTTGATTTAGTATGTGTTGGGGTAGCATTGATTTTTTTTTAATTGAGTTGTCCTTGATATAGAATCTTACATTGGTTTCAAATATACAACACAGTGGTTCAGCAGTTACCCATATTATTAAATCCTTGCCCCGTCTAGTGTGGTTATTGCTATCGATGTAGAAAGATGTACAGAATCACTGACTATATTCTCCATGCTGTACTAGTGTCCTTGTGAGCAGCTTATATTGTGATTGTGATTTACTGTGCCCTTTTATCCCCCCCATTCCCCATAAAGAGTTGGTTTTTTTGACAGTTTTTTAAAGTGTTAATATTAGTCATCTTTGTTGGTTATTTATAATGCAAATATCTTCTCTCCCCTTGCAGCTTGTTTTATCCCCTTCTTAGTATTTTGATAAATTATGTATTATTTTTATATTCATTTTGATAAAAATATTTTTAATAAATTATGCCTTAAGAGTAGTGATTTTTGTCAATTTTATTCTGTACTGCATCCCCACTTATAAATATATGTTGAGTGAGCATGAGTTCTTAATTTTAGTGTAGTAGAATTTGTTAGTTTTTTCCTTTATTGACTTTTTATGTCATAAAAATTCTTCTTTGTATCATGGTCATAACAACCTTGTTCTCTAATACAGGCTTTCTAGTTATATATGGTTTAGTTACTTGTATATAGTTTTCACATCCAAATGTATGTCTTTACTTCATCTGGAATTGAATATTTTAAGTGCAAAAGTCCAATTTTTCACTATTGTACAGTGACACCACTGTAGATACATATCTTAAAACATCTATTTACAGAAGAGAGTTTCTTGGCTCTCTTTTAGTATTTGGTATGGTTGTTAGTTTACAGAGTTTCTTGAGTAGAAATTTCTTCATCTTCTATAATTTCATACATATTTAGAATTGAAGTTTGTCAAGTTTCATCAAAAAGTCTGTTGGAGTTTTGAATGGAATTGTACTGAATTTTTATAACAAATTTCTAAACCTCAATGCTGTTGACATTTTGAGCTGGGAAATTATTTGTTGTGTGGGGAGCTTTTCTGCATTATATTTAGCAGCATCCCTGGCCTCTACTGCTAAATGCCCATAGCGCTCCACCCCAGCCTTCACTGTTCATATCTGTAGGGCAGAGAAGGAAAGGTTGAGAATTACCGCTATACATCAATGAGGAGTGACTTACATTTTTTAACTCTTCAAGTTCATGATCATTGTATATGTTTCTCCATTTATTTAGGTCTTTATTTTCTTTTATTTTTTCAGAAGGCATTTTTATTTGTGGATGAGACAAGATCTTATACATCTGTTATTAAAAATCTTTATTTCTGGACTTGAGGCATTTATAAAACGAATTATAAGTAGTGTCCTTTTTTTAGAATTTATCTGTTAGAGGAGGTTTAGGTTTACAAAATAGTTAAATCAGAATTACAGAATTCCCATAACCATCCTCCCCTCCTTTTAGTTTTCCCTATTAATAACATCTTGATTACTGTACTACATTTGTACAATTGATAAACCAATATTAATACAATTATTAAGTAAACTTCATAGTTTACATTAGAGTTCCCTCTTTGTGCTGTGAAATTCTATGGGTTTTGACAAATTCATAATGATATGGATCCATCATTAAACTATCAAAGAATAGTTTCACTGCCTTAAAAATCTCCCTTGTGCTCCTCCTAGTCATCTCTTTTCCCCCGACCCCTGACACAAAACCCCTCATCCCTGGCTGCCACTGATCTTTTAATGTTAAATCTAATACGCATTGCTGAAAAGAATTCAACTTGATCATGATGTAGAGTAATTTTTAAGTTTTTGCTAGATTTGCTTTGCTTGTTTGAGGTTTTGTATATTTGTGTTCACCAATGAGTAAAATTGGCAGACAATTTTCCTTTTTCATTCTTTCCATTTCAGGTTTTATTATGAAGACTTTTCTAACCTCATAAAATGAGTTGTGAAGAATATCCTCTTTCTGTTTTCTGGAAGAGTGTATGAGATTGGAATTACTTATTTCCAGAGCATCTGGTAGAATTCATTATTGAAACCATATGGGCCTGAGTTTTTGTGTTATTGGAAGATTTTAAACTTTAGTTTCTTTAATTGATTTAACACTATTCAGTTATTTCATTGTCTTGAAAAGCTATATTTTTCCAGAAAATTCTTCATTTCATCTTAATTTTAAGTTTATTTAAGAAAGTTGTTTTTAATAGCCCCTTAATATTTTCAATGCTTATAACTTCTTATGATGTTCCCTTTCGTTAGTTTAATTCAAATTGGTTTTGAATTATTTTTAACTTATGGATTATTTAAAAGCATATTTCTTAATTGCCAAACATCAAATTTTCTCATTAACTTTTATCGACTTCTTCTTAGCTTAATTGAATTTGAGGCTAGAGAAAATGTTCTTATGGTTTCAGTCCTTTCTAATTTGTGTAGACTTGTTTTCAGGTCGTATGGTCAGGTTTTGCAAATGTTTCATGTGTGCTTGAAGTCCATGTGTATTATGTATTTTTTACATAAAGTTGTGTCCATTAGATTAGGGTTGTTCAGTTATTGTGTGAAAATATGTTATATCCAACTGATTTGTTTACTTTTCCAGCAGTTACTAAGAGAGGTATATTAAAATCCCACATCAAGACTGTAGATTTGTGTATTTCTTCTTGATTTTTCCTTGAAGGCCTTTCCATTTCCACTGTCCTCCCCTTCATATGCTGTCCCTCCCCCATTCCCTCCTTTGTTATTAGGTGCATACAAGTATATTAATATTTCTTGTGACTAAAGTATTTTGTATTTATTGAATGTTTCCCTTTATCTCTGGAAATGCTTTTCTCGTAAAGTTTGTTATTTGAATAGTAATGAAGCATACTGCCTTTCATAGTATTCTGGTTCAACCTTTTCTTTTTTTCTTTTTATTGTTCTAGTGGGATTACCTCCCTTTTATAAACAGTGTATAGCTGGATTGTATTTTTTTATTCAGTTTAAAAGTGTTTTTCTTCTAGCTGTATCAGTTAATCCTCTTACACTTGATGTAATCACTGGTTATTTGCATTTATATTAAACCAATATCTTTCTCCTGTCTGCTCTATATTTTCCTTACTTTTCTTTCTTGCCTTTAAATTCTTTGAATACAAAATAATTCTTTTTTCCCCCCTCTACTGCTTTGGACATATTTATCCTCTTTATATTCATTTACTAGTTACCTGAAAGGAGTGGGGGTGGGGGAGGTGGTGGAGGTGGTGGAGTAGGAAGGCAAGGTGGAAACCTCCTCCCCATGACACACACCAAAGAAGCAACTATAGCAAATACAAATAACCCTGAAAACGAACTGAAGACTGCAGAACAGACCACCTATATCTGGTGAAGAAGTGAAGACCACACAGGGAAGGGCAAAGAGGCAGTGCCATGATCACCTGGGACCTCAGCCCTTCCACTGTCCCAGCCCACAGGGAAGAGGAAGAGAAATGGAGCAGGGAGGGGATAGGTGCTCAGGAACTGCACACCTGGCTTTGGAGATCTCCTATGAGAACGAGTCCATGTTGCATTGGGTTATGATGATTAGTGGGGCTGGAATACTAGGGAGAGTTGGAGCACTCTGGGAGTTGGAGACTCCAGCCACTTGTGGCGGACAGACACTCTCTGATGGTGCTGCAGAGACCCAAAAGAGAGGCAGCAGCCTGAGAGATTTGCCAGCCGCAGGAGGGTGGCAGGGGCAAAGGTTGGATGGAGCTGTCTCTGCAGGAGAAAGAGTGGGTGGATGACACTTCCCAGCCCCCCCCCAGCCCTACAGGTTGGGTACTCACAGGAACCCAAAAAACTCTTATCTCTTTCTCTGGCAGCTCAGCCGCTGGTACTTCCCTGTGCACTGCCAGCTCACTTGGCCCAGCAGCATCAGACTTAGCTGACTGGTAGGTAGAGGGAGGCTTTCCCAGATTTCTTGGCCCTCTCTCAGCCCAACTTGGGAGGTAACTGCAGGAGCCACCTCCAAGCACTCCTTCCTCTTGGATGGCAGCCTAGTCTCGTGCCACGAGCCAACCCCAGAGCCACTCAAACACCCCACCCAGCACGTTAGCCCAGCAGTGCTGTCATCTGCAGTGCAGGCAGAAGGCGGCATGACCCAAAATGATCCCAGCAGAAGCACTGCTGCTCTGCTCACAGAGGGCTGACTGGGGAGAACTGTCTGCAGCAGAGGTAGGCCACTGCCAGCAGACAGAAAGGTGGGCCTGCCCCTGGCCCACCAACAGCAACTGGGACTCCACCACAAAGGAGAACAAGGTATTGGAGAGTAAAGAGTCTTGCACTTCTGGGCACCACAGGATGCCTTCTTCATAAAGCCATTACTCTCTAGACCAGGAATCATAGCAGGCCCATCTAATACAAAGGAAGAAACACAAACCCTGACAAAATGAGGAGGCAAAGGAATATGTTCCAAACAAAACTACAGGATAAAACACCAGAAAGAGGGCTAAATGAAATGAAGATCACCAATCTTCTTGTTAAAGATTTCAAAGTAACAGTCATAAATATGCTCAATGATCTGCAGAAAAGTATTGATGATCTCAGGGAGGAATTTAACAAAAGAGGTAGAAGATTTGAAAAAGCCACTCAGAGCTGAAGGATACAGTAGCAAATGAAATTTACAATGGAGGGAATGAATAATAGATTGCTGCAAGTAGAAGAGACAATTACTGAGGTAGAAATTAGAGAACAGGAAGGCAACAAAGCTGAGAAGCAGAGAAAAAAGAATCTCTGGAATGAAAGAATGCTAAGAGAGCTGTGTGACAACCCCAAATGAAATAATATTCCATAATAGGGGTACTAGAAGAAGAAGAGAGAGACAAAAGGATAGAAAGTCTCTTAGAGGAAACAATTGTTGAAAACTTCCCCAATCTAAAGAGAAGTAATTGTTGAAAACTTCTCCAATCTAAGGAAGGAAATAGACATCCAGGTTCAGGAAGCCTAGAGAGCTCCTAATAAAAGGAGCCCCAGGAAGACAACACCAAAACATGTAATAATTAAAATGACAAATATTAAGGATAGAGAGAGAATATGGAAAGCAGCCAGAGGTAAAAGGATTATTTATACGGGACACCCCATCAGGCTATTAGCAGACTAATCAGCAGGAATATTACAGGCCAGATGGAAATGGCATGCAGTATTTAATGTATTGAAACTGAAGGGCCTTCAACCAAGAATTACCTAACCAGCGAGATTATCATTCATATTTGAAAGAGAGTTTAAACATTTCCTAGATAAACAGAGGAGGAAGGAACTTATAACCACTAAACCAACATTACAGTATATATTAAAGGGACTTCTGTAGATGAAAATGTTCTCAAGCCTAAATAGTTTCAGCAGTGAAAATAAACCCACGAGAAAGATAGTAGACCGATTATTTACCAAGCAAGTAAAAAATTAAAACTAAGCAAAAGTAACAAACCCAACTATATACAAAAGCAGTCAAGGAATACACAAAAAATATAGATTATGGCATCTAATACATAAAGTATGGAGGAGAAAGAAGAATTTAAAAAGTACTTTTAGATTGTGTTTGAAATAGAGGGATCATCAGTATAGAATATTACAAAATTAGGAAGCTATCCATGAACTGTATGGTAATCACAAACCTAATAGATAAAAAATTATAAAAGAGAAACCCAATCATAACACTAAGAAAACCATGAAATAACAAGAGAAGAGTGTAAGAGGAAGAAAGGAACAGAGAGAAACCACAAAAACAAGAAAACAATAAAATGGCAATAAGTACACACCTATCAGTAATTACATTAAATGTATATTTAATGTACCAATCAGAAGACACAGAGTAGCAGAATGGACAAAGAAACAAGAACCATCTATATGCTGTGTACAAGAGACTCATTTCAGACCTAAACATACTCAGACTAAAGTGAGAGGATGGAGCTATTTCAAGCAAATTACTGAGAGAAAACAGGCGTAGTTCTTACATCAGACAAAATGGACTTCAAAACAAAATAACAAGAGATAAGACATTATTTAATGACAAAGAGATCAGTCCAACAAGAGGATATGTAATCATTATAAATACCTAAATATGTAAAACAAATACTAATGGAATTAAAGGGGGAAATAGACTGTAACTCATTCAGTTTAGGATAACACACCACTCACACCAGTAGACAGATCGACCAGACAGAAAATAAGGAAACAGAGACAATGAAGAACACATCAGATTAGATGGGCTTAGCAGAAATCTATAGAACATTCCACCTAAAAGCAGCAGAATACACATTTTCTCAAGTTTACATGGAACATTCTCCAGAAGAGATCACATACCAGGCCACAAAAAGAGCCTCCGTGAATTCAGAAAGATTGAAACTGTATCAAGCAACTTCTCAGACCACAATAGTATGAAACTAGAAATAATTACACAAGACAAAAAAAAGCCCACACACATGGAGGGTAAACAGTATGCTTCTAAATAATCACTGGATCAATGAACAAATAAAAGCAAATCAAGCAATACATGGAGACAAAAACAAAAATACAACAGTTCAAAATATGTGGGATAGTGCAAATGTCATTCTAAGAGGGAAGTACATAGCAATACAGGCCTACCTCAAGAAACAAGAAAAACCCCAAATAAACAGTATATACTCACAACTAAAAGAACTAAAAAAAGATGAACAAATGAAACCCAAAGATAGTAGAAGGAGGGACATAATAAAGATTAGAGCAGAAATAAAGAATAAAACAGAAAAAATCAATGAAAACAACAGCTAGATCTCTGAGAAGATAAAATAGACAAACCCCTAGTCAGACTTATGAAAAAACAGAGTATATAAATAAAATCAAAAACAAGTCACAACTGATACCACAGTACAAAGATTTATTAGAAAATTCTATGAAAAATTATATGCCAATAAATTGGACAACTGAGAAGAAAAGGACAAATTCCTAGAAAAATACAACCTTCCAAGACTGACCCAGAAAGGAACAGAAACTCTGAACAGACTAATTACTAGCAATGAAATTGAATTGGTAATCAAAAAGCTTCCAACAAACAAAATTCCAGTACCAGATAGCTTCACAGCCGAATTCTACCAAACATTAAAAAATGAGCTAATACCCATTCTTAAAGTATTCCAAAAAGAATAGGAGGGAATACTTCCAAACTCATTCTATGAGGCCATCATCACTCTACCAAAACCAAAGACACTACAAAAAAAGAAAATTACAGACCAATATCCCTGATGAACATAGATGCAGAAATACTCAACAAAATATTAGCAAACTGAATTTAAAAATACATCAAAAAGATCATCCATCATTACCAAGTGGGATTTATTCCAGGGATGCAAGGATGGTACAATATTTGTAAATCAATCAGTATCCTACACCACATTAACAAAAAAGTATAAATACCACATAATCATCTTAAGAGATGATGAAAAGCATTTGACAGAATTCAACGTCCATTCATGATAAGAACTCTTAACAAAAATGGATGTACAGGCAACACACCTCAACATAATAAAGACCATATATGACAAACCCACAGCCAACATCATACTAAATGGCAAAAAACTGAACTCTTTTCCTCTGAGATCAGGAACAAGACAAGGATGTCTAGTCTCTCACCACTTTTATTCAGCATAGTACTGGAGGTCCTCAGTACAGCATCAGACAAGATAAAGATATACAAGGCATCCAGATTGGTAAGGAAGAAGTTAAATTCACTATTTTCAGATAACATGAAATTATACATAGAAAACCCTAATGACTGCATCAAAAAATTATTAGAACTAATAACGATTCAGCAAAGTTGCAGGATACAAAATTAAGTCACAGAAATCTGCTTCATTCCTAAATACTAATAGCTAACTAGCAGAAAGAGAAATCAGGGAAATAATTCTATTTACATTCATCAAAAAGAATAAAAATTCTAGGACTTAACCTAACCAAGGAGGTGAAAGACCTATATTCTGAAAACTATAAGACACTCATGAGAGAAATTAAGGAAGTAACAAATAAATGGAAATCTATACCATGCTCTTGGACAAGAATAATTAATATTATAAAATGACCATCTTGCCCAAGCAATTTACAGATTCAGTGCAATCCCCGTCAAAATACCAACAGCATATTTCATTGAACTAAAGCAAATAATCCTAAAATTTATGTGGAACCACAAAAGACCCCAAAAAGCCAAAGCAATCCTGAGAAAGAAAAACAAAGCTGGATGGATTACACTCCCTGACTTCAAGCTCTCCTGCAAAGCTACAGTAATCAAAACAATTTGGTACTGGCACAAGAATAAACCCAGAGGTCAGTGGAACAGAATACAGAACCCAGATATAAACCTACACGTGTGTGGTCAATTAATATACAACAGAACAACCATGAATATGCAATGGGGAGAACATAGCTTCTTCAATAACTAGTGTTGGGAAAACTGGATAGCTATATGCAATAGAATGAATTGGATTGCTGTCTTTATACATAAAAGTGAACTTGAAATGGATCAGAGACCTAAATGTAAGCCATGAAACCGTAAAACTCTTAGAAGGAAACAGGAAAATCTTTTGAATGTAAATAAGCATCAGCGATATTTTCCTGGACACGTCTCCTCAATAAGGTAAACAAAATAAAAAATAAGTGGGAGTCTTATCAAACAAAAGTCTTCTGTACAGCAAAGTATACCATCAGCAGAACAAAAAAGGACGTCTACCATATGGAAGAATATATTTGTAAATTATGTATCTTTTAGGGGTTAGCATCCTAAATATATGAAGAACTCGTGTGACCCAATACCAAAATAAATCCCCAAATAACCCAATTAAAAAATGGGTGAAGGACCAGAACAGACATTTTTCCAAGAAAAGGAAGAAATACGGCCAAGAGGTACATGAAAAGATGCTCCACATCACTAACCATCAGGAAAATGCAAGTCAAAAGCACAATGATATACCACCTCACACCAGTCAAAATGGCCACTATACAGAAGACAACAAATAAGAAGTGTTGGTGAGGATGTGGAGAAGGGAACACTTTTGGTGGGTGTGTCAATTGGTAACAGCCACTGTGGAAAGCAGTATGGAGGTTCCTCAAAAAACTAAAAAGAGAACTACCATATGATCCAGTTCTTCTACTTCCAAGAATTTACCCAAAGAAAATCCCATATTCGAATAGATATATATACCTCTGTGTTTATTGTCACATTACAGTAGCCAGTATATGGAAGAAACCTATATGTCCATGAATTGATGAATGGGTAAAGAAGAAGAAGTACATATACACAGTGGAATATTATTCAGTCATAAGAAGAAAGAAATCCATTTGCAGCAACAAGGATGGATACAGAGGGTGTTATGCTAAATGAAACAAGCCAGGTAGAGAAAGAGAAATACTGTATGATTTCACTTATTTGTGAAATCTGAAAACAAAACAAAATGAACAAAACAGGAGTATACTCAGACACTGAGAAGTGACTGGTGATTACCATGGGAGAGAGGTTAGGATGGATGGGTGGAGAGCTTGCTTGAGGAGGATAAATGGGGACAAAATTTCTCAATCACAATATAAGGGGGGCACAGGGATGGTAGTACAGCATGGAGAATATAGGCAGTGCTTCTGTAACATCTTTCTCTCTTGACAGATAGCAACCACTCTAGTGGAGGTGCAGATTTAGTAATATGGGTTACTGTTGAACCACTGTGTTGTATACATGAAATCAATAAAAGATTGCATATCAGCAATACTTCAATTAAAAAAATAGTTACCGTAGAAATTGAGTCATGCTTAATGTATCAAAATCCAAATGTAATCACCACCTTTACATTTTCCCCCAAAAGGAGCTAGAACATTATAATTCCATTTTTTTCTTACCTGTGCTATAATTTATATCTATTTAGTTTTCCCATATTATTTTTTTAAATTACTGTTTATTTAGCTTTACCCATGCCCATGCCACTTCATTTATTCTTTATTTTTTTCTTCATGTCATATATATATATATATATATATATATATTTGGGATCACTTATACCTGAAGTATAACATTTAGAAATTGCTTTGAATTTCTATTGGAGATTCTACCAGTTCTTTGGGACTTTGTCTAAAAGATTATTTAACTTGTCTTTATTTTTTAAAATATATTTGATGGGTATACAATATAGTATTGGCAGTTACTTTCTTTCAGTACATTGAAGGCTTTTCATTGTCTTCTCTCTTGTAGTATTGTTGAGAACTTGGAATAATCATTTTTTCTTTTTCAATACTTGTTTTTCCCCAGAGTTTAAGGTTTTCTCTTGTTTGTGGTATTCTGCACTTTGACTGTATAATGCTCTAGGTGTAGAACATACTTCTTTGGATTGGTGCTTTCATCAATTAACTCTTTAAATATTACTTCTTCTCATTTTATTTCTCCCACAGTAACTTTAACTTTGCACACTGTCTTTTGTGTATATTTCTGTATTTGAATTTCTGTGCTTTCTGTATAATTTTTACCCTATGCTCCAATTCACTTACTCTTTTCATATGTGCCAAATCCATTTCAGTTACTGTATTGTCCATTCCTAGAAATTACAGCTACTTAGTCCTTTTTAAAAGGCAAGTCCATGGAATTGTTTCTTGTGGATATTCAGTCTTTTGTTTTCCTTTTTTAATATGATGAATTTAATTTTTTTACAGTCTGTGGCTGATAATTCTAATACATTAAGCCTTTGTGAGTCTATTTCTGTGGTGTTTTTTGTTTGTTCTTTGGCATATTGCCATCTTGGTATATTTATTTACTTTTTATTCCAAGCTCCATATTTTCTCTCAAATATGTTTGACTCCTAGGATAAACATACATTACTCTAGAGATTTGTAATTTATAGGTGCCCAGGGTTACTACCAAATTTAGGACATTTGGGGGAATACCAGTTTTGATTACCTCCCAGGTCCATTTATATCCAAGTTGTGCCCCACTTCTGCCTGGAAAAAAAAAAGTCCTTCATAGACTATAGAGTATGAAGTGGTAGATTTTACTGGTGGTTTAACCTTACCTAGAGAAGAAGGCCTTTCGGTCCCCACTTCATGAAAGAGTTATTTGTCTTAGGCCTGTCACCTCAGAATTCCTAACTTATGCATGGTAGGCTCACCAAGTGTTATCAGAGAAAAAGGCATCTCTCAGTGCTCCTTCTGTATTTTGGTTTCTGCTTTTAGTCAGTTATTGTCTTAGTAATTTCTTAACTACTTCATAAAGTTTCAGATGCTTTTTTGAAATATTTTTCACATTTAAGTAGTATTTCAGGAAGAGGATTTGCAAAAATATTATTTTTTACATTATTACCATAGTCAGAACTTGTTTATATCAATTTAAAGTGATTTCTTTCCTTTGATGGGATGTGTTGCAGTGTGTGTGTGTGTGTGTGTGTGTGTGTGAGCAAGCATAACTCATAATTTTGAAACTGTCATATTAAGGACATATTTTACACACTGTATTTTACATTGGTTGTATGGTAATTTCAACATTCATGGATTTTGAATATTTTGTGCCTAATTGTAAGTCTTATTTATTTTGCTCTTGAGCTTTCAAATGTACACATATACAGGAAGAAAGTTTTAGGTAGAGTGCAGTGAAGATCACAAATAATCCTGATGGGTTTATTGTTTAGAAAAACTGTTGGACGTGCATATAACAGGAAAAAATTACTAAAATAAGAATGGAACATGATATATCTTGGTATTTTTTTATCCTCCTTTTTCCAGTGGATTTTTCAAGAGTCTTATATATCAAAATTTTAGACCCTAAATTATTCTTTAAAATCGTTACAAGAATTTTCTATAAAGTTGCAAAAGCAAGTGAATGGATAAATAATGATATTTTCAACAAATGGTGATGGAACAGTTGTGTATCTATGGAATAAATGAACTTAAACACAGATCTTATCCCTTTTGCACAAAAATTAACTCAAAATAGATCATATAAAATACAAAACTATAACTGTCTAAAAGAAAACATGAAGAAAGTGTACATGACCTTGGGCTCAGTGATGCTGCTTTTAAATATAACCATATAGAGCATAATACTTGAAAGAAAAAATTGACAATTTGGACTTTATTGAAATAAAAAATTTTCTGTTCTGCAAAGGCACTGCTAAGAAAATAAAAACACAAATCATAGGCTGGGAATAAGTATTTGCAAAACACTTACATGTTAAAGGATTTGTATCTAAAATATACAAAGGGCTGTAAAACTCAATGATAAGAAAATAGCCCAATGGATTATTTGTGATAGGACTTCCAGGAAGATGGTGGCATGAGCAGGGTGGCAGAAATCTCCTCCCAAAACCAAATATATTTGTGAAAATACAACAAATACAACTATTCCTAAAAAAAAAGACCAGAAGATACAGGACAACACTCAGCCTGCAGCTACACCTGAGAGGACTCGGGACCTCGCGAAGCGGGCAAGATACGGAGCCACGATCTGGCGGGACCCGAACACTCCCACACCGCAGCGCACCGGTGGAAGAGAGGAATCAGAGCGGGGAGGGAGTGGAAGCACATGCCCGCAAAATAACCAGCCCTGGTGACCTGTGCTGGGAGCATTGACACACATCGTGCGGTGTATCGGAGATTGGAGAGACAGAGGTGCAGAATCTGAGACAGAGAATGCAAGCAGGCCCTCTCAGCTGGCTCCCCGGGACAAAAGAAAACCATGTGCTTTTTTGGGGGGGTCTTTAAGAGTCAGGGGCCCAACGGAGGAGCAGGATCGTCCCAGTGCACCCAGCCAAGCAGGCTGGGAGTCCTGGGTAATTTCTGATGACTTGGCCAGTGGCTGGGAAAAAGCAGCCGCCTACCATTCATTCCCTCCCTGGCCAGAGACTCAAAGGGCCCGGTGGAGCAGCCGCGGCTGCGGAATAGTGGAGCAGCAGTGCCACCTACAGCATCCTCACAGAAGCTACACCTGGTGGGCGTTTTTCTTTTCTTTCTTTTTTTTCTTTTTCTGACCATTTCTATCGCCATGAAAAGACAGAGAAATATGGTACAAACAAAGCTTACCCAGACAGCCCCAGAGAGGGAGCCTGATGGGATAGACATGCACAATCTTCCTGAAAAAGGATTCAGAATAAAAGTCATAACCATACTGATGGATCTACAGAGAAATATGCAAGAGCTAAGGCAGGAAGTGAGGGAAGTGAGGAAAGACAATGCTGAAATTAGACAAGCGATCGACGGGCTGCTAAGCAGACTGGACGAGATGTAACAAGCTGTTAATGGAATACAAATCAGAAAACAGGAACACAGAGAAGCTGAGGCAGAGGGAGATAAAAGGATCTCTAGGAATGAAAGAATATTAAGAGAACTGTGTGACCAATCCAAACAAAACAATATTCGCATTATAGGAGTACCTGAGGAAGAAGAGAGAGAAAAAGGGATAGAAAGTGTCTTTGAAGAAATAATTGCTGAAAACTTCCCCATGCTGGGGAAGGAAATAAGTCTCGCAGTCCACGGAAGACCACAGATCTCCCAACACAAGGGACCCAAGGAACACAACACCAAGACACATAATAATTAAGATGGCAAAGATCAAAGATAAAGATAGAGTATTAAAGGCAGCTAGAGAGAAAAAAAGATCACCTACAAAGGAAAACCCATCAGACTATCATCAGACTTCTCAACAGAAACCTTACTGGCCAGAAGAGAATGGCATGGTATATTTAACGTAATGAAACAGAAGGGCCTTGAACCAAGAATATTGTATCCAGCATAATTATTATTTAAATATCAGGGAGGGATTAAACAATTCCCAGACAAGTGAAAGCTGAGCGAGTTTGCCTCCCATAAACCACCACTACAGGATATCTTTTTTTTTTTCCAATCACTGTTTTTTTTTCTTTACTGAAATTGATAAGCAATCTTGTTTTTTAATATAATTTATTTTATTATCATTAATTTACAATTACATGTGCAATATTACGATTATTAAACTACCCCTTCATCAGGTCCCCCCCACCAACCCCATTACAGTCACTGTCCATCAGCGTAGTGAGATGCTATAGAATCACTACTTGTCTTCTCTGAGTTGTACTGCCCTCCCCGTGCCCCCCCAACATTACATTTGCTAATCGTAATGCCCCTTTTTCCCTCTTATCCCTCCCTTCCCGCCCATTTTCCCCAGTCCCTTTCCCTTTGGTAACTATTAGTCCGTTCTTGGGTTCTGTGAGTCTGCTGCTGTTTTGTTCCTTCAGTTTTTTTCTTTGTTCTTATACTCCACATATGAGTGAAATCATTTGATACTTGTCTTTTCGGCTTGGCTTATTTCACTGAGCATAATACCCTCTAGCTCCATCCATGTTGTTGCAAATGGTAGGATTTGTTTTCTTCTTATGGCTTAATAATATTCCATTGTGTATATGTACCACATCTTCTTTATCCATTCATCTACTGATGGACACTTAGGTTGCTTCCATTTCTTGGCTATTGTAAATAGTGCTGCAATAAACATAGGGGTGCATCTGTCCTTTTTCAAATTGGGCTGCTGCATTCTTAGGGTAAATTCCTAGGAGTGGAATTCCTGGGTCAAATGGTATTTCTATTTTGAGTTTTTTGAGGAACCTCCATACTGCTTTCCACAATGGTTGAACTAATTTGCAGTCCCACCAGCAGTGTAGGAGGGTTCCCTTTTCTCCACATCCTCGCCAACATTTGTTGTTGTTTGTGTTTTGGATGTTGGCCATCCTCACTGGTGTGAGGTGATATCTCATTGTGGTTTTAATCTGCATTTCTCTGATGATTAGCGATGTGGAGCATCTTTTCATGTGCCTGTTGGCCATCTGAATTTCTTCTTTGGAGAAGTGTCTATTCATGCCCTCTGCCCATTTCTTAATTGGATTATTTACTTTCTGTTTGTTAAGGTGCATGAGTTCTTTATATATTTTGGATGTCAACCCTTTATCAGATACGTTTTTTATGAATATATTCTCCCATACTGTAGGATGTCTTTTTGTTCTACTAATGGTGTCCTTTGCTGTACAGAAGCTTTTCAGCTTGATATAGTCCCACTTGTTCATTTTTGCTTTTGTTTCCCTTGCCCGGGGAGATATGTTCATGAAGAAGTTGCTCATGTTTATGTCCAGGAGATTTTTGCCTATGTTTTTTTCTAAGAGTTTTATGGTTTCATGTCTTACATTCAAGTCTTTGATACACCTTGAGTTTACCTTTGTGTATGGGGTAGACAGTAGTCCAGTTTCATTCTCTTACATGTAGCTGTCCAGTTTTTCCAGCACCAACTGCTGAACAGGCTGTCATCTCCCCATTGTATATCCAAGGCACTTTTATCAAATATTAATTGACTGTATATGTTTGGGTTAATGTTTGGATTTTCTATTCTGTTCCACTGGTCTGTGGGTCTGTTTTTGTGCCAATACCAAATTGTCTTGATTACTGTGGCTTTGTAGTAGAGCTTGAAGTCAGGGAGTGTAATTCCCCCTGTTTTATTCCTCCTTCTCAGGATTGCTTTGGCTATTCGGGGTCTTTTGTGGTTCCATATGAATTTTAGAATTATTTGTTCCAGTTCATTGAAGAAAGCTGTTGGTAGTTTGATAGGGATTGCATTGAATCTGTAGATTGCTTTAGGTAGTATAGCCATTTTGACAATATTTATTCTTCCTAGCCAAGAGCATGGGATGCTTTTCCATTTGTTAGTGTCCTCTTTAATTTCTCTTAGGAGTGTCTTGTAGTTTTCAGAGTACAGGTCTTTCACTTCCTTCGTTAGGTTTATTCCTAGGTATTTTATTCTTTTTGATGCAATTGTGAATGGAATTGTTTTTCTGATTTCTCTTTCTGTTAGTTCATCATTAGTGTATAGGAAAGCAACAGATTTCTGTGTGTTAATTTTGTATCCTGCAAATTTGCTGAATTCAGATATTAGTTCTAGTAGTTTTGGAATGGAATCTTTAGGGTTTTTTATGTACAGTATCATGTCATCTGCAAATAGTGACAATTTGACTTCTTCTTTACCAATCTGGATGCCTTGTATGTCTTTGTTTTGTCTGATTGCTGTGGCTAGGACCTCCAGTACTATGTTGAATAACAGTGGAGAGAGTGGGCATCCTTGTCTTGTTCCCGATCTTAGATGAAAAGCTTTCAGCGTCTCGCCGTTAAGTATGATGTTAGCTGTGGGTTTGTGATATATAGCCTTTATGATGTTGAGGTACTTGCCCTCTATACCCATTTTGTTGAGAGTTTTAATAAGGAATGGATGCTGAATTTTGTCAAATGCTTTTTCAGCATCTATGGAGATGATCATGTGGTTTTTGTTCTTCTTTTTGTTGATGTGGTGGATGATGTTGATGGATTTTCGAATGTTGTACCATCCTTGCATCCCTGGGATGAATCCCACTTGATCATGGTGTATGATCCTCTTGATGTATTTTTGAATTCGGTTTGCTAATATTTTGTTGAGTATTTTTGCATCTACGTTCATCAGGGATATTGGTCTGTAATTTTCTTTTCTGGTGAGGTCTTTGCCCGGTTTTGGTATTAGAGTGATGCTGGCTTCATAGAATGAGTTTGGAAGTATTCCCTCCTCTTCTATTTTTTGGAAAACTTTAAGGAGAATCGGTGTTATTTCTTCTCTATATGTCTGGTAGAATTCAGAGGTGAATCCATCAGGCCCAGGGGTTTTGTTCTTGGGTAGTTTTTTGATTACCAATTCGATTTCGTCACTGGTGATTGGTCTGTTTAGTTTTTCTGTTTCTTGCTTGGTCAGTCTTGGAAGGTTGTATTTTTCTAAGAAGTTGTCCATTTCTTCTATGTTTTCCAGCTTGTTAGCATATAGATTCTCATAATATTCTCTTATGATTCTTTGTATTTCTGTGGGGTCCGTCGTGATTTTTCCTTTCTCATTTCTGATTGTGTTTATGTGTGTAGATTCTCTTTTTCTCTTAATGAGTCTGGCTAGGGGTTTATCTATTTTGTTTATTTTTTCAAAGAACCAGCTCTTGGTTTTATTGATTTTTTCTATTGTTTTATTCTTCTCAATTTTATTTATTTCTTCTCTAATCTTTATTATGTCCCTCCTTCTGGTGACTTTGGGCCTCATCTGTTCTTCTTTTTCCAATTTCAGTAATTGTGTCTTTAGACTATTTATTTGGGAATGTTCTTCCTTCTTTAAATAGGCCTGGATTGCAATATACTTTCCTCTTAGAACTGCCTTTGCTGCGTCCCACAGAAGTTGTGGCTTTGTGTTGTTGTTGTCATTAGTCTCCATATATTCTTTGATTTCTGTTTTGATTTGGTCGTTAACCCATTGATTAATTAGGAGAGTGTTGTTAAGTCTCCATGTATTTGTGAGCCTTTTTGATTTCTTTCTAAAATTTATTTCTAGTTTTATACCTTGGTGATCTGAGAAGTTGGTTGGTAGGATTTCAATATTTTTGAAATTACTGAGGTTCTTTTTGTGGCCTAGTATGTGGTCTATTCTGGAAAATGTTCCATGTGCACCTGAGAAGAATGTGTATCCTGTTGCTTTTGGGTGTAGAGTTCTGTAGATGTCTGTTAGGTCCATCTGTTCTAGTGTGTTGTTCAGTGCCTCTGTGTCTTTACTTATTTTCTGTCTGGTTGATCTGTCCTCTGGAGTGAGTGGTGTGTTGAAGTCTCCTAAGATGAATGCATTGCTGTCTATTTCCTCCTTTAATTCTGTTAGTATTTGTCTCACATATGCTGGCGCTCCTGTGTTGGGTGCATATATATTTATAATGGTTATATCTTCTTGTTGGACTGACCCCTTTATCATTATGTAATGTCCTCCTTTATCTTTTGCTACTTTCTTCGTTTTGAAGTCTATTTTGTCTGATACAAGTACTGCAACACCTGCTTTTTTCTCTTTGTTGTTTGCATGAAATATCTTTTTCCATCCCTTCACTTTTAGTCTGTGTATATCTTTGGATTTGAGGTGAGTTTCTTGTAGGCAGCATATAGATGGGTCTTGCTTTTTTAACCATTCTGTTACTCTGTGTCTTTTGATTGGTGCATTCAGTCCATTTACATTTAGGGTGATTATTGATAGGTATGTACTTATTGCCATTGCTGGCTTTAGATTCGTGGTTACCAAGGGTTCAAGGGTTGCTTCTTTAGTATCTAACAATCTAACTTAACTTTATTGTTAAGTTACTGTAAACACAGTCTGATGTTTCTTTCTTTCTCTCCCTTCTTATTCCTCCTCCTCCATTCTTTCTATAATTGGTGTTTTATTCTTTGCCTTCAGTTGGTATTTGGATGGTCTGCTTTCTTTGCTATGATTTTTTTTCCCTCTGGTGACATCTTTTTAGCCTTAGGTGTGCGTCCATCTAGAGCAGTCCATTTAAGATATCCTGTAGTGGTGGTTTATGAGACGCAAATTCTCTTAAATTTCGTTTATCTGGAAATTGTTTAATCCCTCCATCATATTTAAATGATAATCGTGCTGGATACAATATTCTTGGTTCGAGGCCCTTCTGTTTCATTACGTTAAATATATCATGCCATTCTCTTCTGGCCTGTAAGGTTTCTGTTGAGAAGTCTGATGATAGTCTGATGGGTTTTCCTTTGTAGGTGATCTTTTTTCTCTCTCTAGCTGCCTTTAATACCCTGTCTTTATCTTTGATCTTTGCCATCTTAATTATTATGTGTCTTGGTGTTGTCTTCCTTGGGTCCCTTGTGTTGGGAGATCTATGAGCTTCGGTGGACTGCGAGACTACTTCCTTCCCCAGCGAGGGAAAGTTTTCAGCAATTATTTCTTCAAAGACACTTTCTATCCCTTTTTCTCTCTCTTCTTCCTCTGGTACTCCTATAATGCGAATATTGTTCCGTTTGATTGGTCACACAGTTCTCTTAATATTCTTTCATTCCTAGAAATCCTTTTATCTCTCTCTGCCTCAGCTGCTCTGTACTCCTGTTCTCTGTTTTCTATTCCATTAACAGTCTCTCGCATCTCATCCATTCTGCTGTTAAGCCCGTCGATCGCTTGTCTGATTTCTGTATTGTCTTTCTTCAGTTCCCTCACTTCCTCCCTCAGCTCTTGCACATTTCTCTGTAGGTCCATCAGCATGGTTATGACTTTTATTCTAAATTCTTTTTCAGGCAGGCTGTGCATTTCCATCCCTTCAGACTCCCTCTCTGGGGTTGTCTGGTTGATTTTGGTCTGAACCATATTCCTCTGTCTTTTCATGGCTGTATAATTTGGTCACTGATAGTTGCCACGTATGTCAGCTGGGCTCTTTAAGACTTTAAAAAGAGAAGAAAAAAAAAAAGAGAAAAAAAGAAAAAAAAGAAAAAAGAAAGAAAGAAAAGAAAAAACAAAAACAAAAAACAAAAAAAAAAACAAAACAAAAAAAAAAAAAAAATGCCCACCGGACGTAGATTCTGTGGGAATGCTCTAGGTGGCGCTATTGCCCCACTATTCCACAGCTGTGACTGTGCCGCTCCGCAGGGCCCTTTATCGCTCTGGCAGGGGTGGGAACGAATAGGAGGCTGTTGATCTCAGTGAGAAGTGTTAAGTTTGGCTACGCTTCCTCAGTCGCCAGCTAAGGCGTCTGAAACTCCCCAGGACTCCCAGCCTGCTGGGCTGAGTGTGCTGGGGCGATCCGGCTCCTCCGCTGGGCTCCTGTCTCTTTAAGACCGCTGAGGAAAGCGCACTTTTTTTTTTTTCCTTCCCGGGAGCCGGCTGCAAGCCCCCTGGCGCGTTCCCCGCTCAGATCCTGCCGCTCTGTCTCTCCAATCTCCGCTGCACTGCGCAATGTGGGTCAGCGCTCCCCGCGCAGATCACCGGGGCTGGCTACTTCGCGGGGTGTGCTTCCACTCCCTCCCGGCTCTGAATCCTCTCCTCCCGCCGGTGCGCTGGGGAGGGGGAGGGCTTGGGTCCCGCCGGGTCGCGGCTCCGTATCTTACCCGCCTCTTGGGGTGCCGAGTCCTCTCGGGTGTAGCTGCACGCTGTGCGCTTTCCTGTGTATTGTCGTCTCTCTTTTAGGAATAGATGTATTTTCTGTGTTTTCGTAGATAAATATAGTGTTGGGAGGAGACTTCTGCCGCCCTGCTCACACCGCCATCTTCCCGGAAGTCCGATCCACTACAGGATATCTTAAAGGGACTATTCTAGCTGGAAGCACTCCTAAGGCTAAAAAGTTGTCACCAGAGAAAATTAAATCATAGCAAAGAAAGCCGACCATCCAAATACTAACTAAAGGCAAAGAATAAAACACCTAGTATGAAAAGAATGGAGGAGGAACAATAAGAAGGGGAGAAATAAAGAAACATCAGACTGTGTTTACAATAACTTAACAAGAAAGTTAAGTTGTTCAATAGTAAAGAAGCTACCCTTGAACCTGTGGTAACCACACATCTAAAGCCAAGAATGGCAATAAGTACGCATGTATAGATAATCACCCTAAATGTAAATGGACTGAATGCACCAATGAAAAGACACAGAGTAATAGAATGGATAAAAAAGCAAAATCCATCTATATGCTGCTTACAAGAGACTCACCTCAATCCCAGAGATACACACAGGCAAAAAGTGAGGGGATGGAAAAAGATATTTCATGCAAACAACAAGGGGAAAAAAGCAGGTGTTGCACTACTTGTATCAGAAAAATAGACTTCAAAACGAATAAAGTAGTAAGAGATAAAGAAGGACATTACATAATGATAAAGGGGTCAGTCCAATAAGAAAATATAACCATTATAAATATATATGCACCCAACACAGGAGCGCCAACATATATGAAACAAATACTAACAGAATTAAAGGAGGAAATAGAAAGCAATGCATTTATTTTAGGAGACTTCAACACACCATGCACTCCAAAGGACAGATCAACCAGACAGAAAATCAGTAAAGACACAGAGGCCCTGAACAACACACTAGAGCAGATGGACCTAACAGACATCTACAGAACGCTACACCCAAAAGCAACAGGATACACATTCTTCTCAAGTGCACATGGAACATTTTCCAGAAAAGGCCACATACTAGGGCACAAAAAGAACCTCAGTAAATTCAAAAATATTGAAATTCTACCAACCAACTTCTCAGATCACAAAGGTATAAAACTAGAAATATTTAAAGAAAACAAAAAGACTCACAAATACATGGAGGCTTAATAAGATGATCCTAAATAATCAATGGGTCAACGACCAAATTAAAACAGAGATCAAAGTATATATGGAGACCAATGACAACAACAACACAAAGCCACAACTTCTGTGGGATGCAACAAAGGCAGTTCTAAGAGAAAAGTATATTGCAATCCAGGCCTATTTAAAGAAGGAAGAACAATCCCAAATGAATAGTCTAAATATACAGTTACTGAAATTGGAAAAAGAAGAACAAGTGAGGCCCAAAATCACCAGAAGGAGGGACATAGTAAAGACCAGAGAAGAAATAAATAAAATTGAGAAGAATAAAACAATAGAAAAAATCAATGAAACCAAGAGTTGGTTCTTTGAAAAAATAAACAAAATAGATAACCCCTAGCCAGACTCATTAAGAGAAAAAGAGAATCTACACACATAAACAGAATCAGACATGAGAAAGGAAAAATCACAACGGACCCCACAGAAATACAAAGAATTGTAAGAAAATACTATGCGAATCTATATGCTAAGAAGCTGGAAAACCTAGAAGAAATGGACAACTTCTTAGAAAAATACAACCTCCCAAGACTGACCAAGCAAGAAACAGAAAAACTAAACAGACCAATCACCAGCAACGAAATTGAATTGGTAATCAAAAATCTACCCAAGAAGAAAACCCCCAGGCCAGATGGATTCACCTCTGTATTCTACCAGACATATGGAGAAGAAATAACACCCATTCTCCTTAAAGTTTTCCAAAAAATAGAAGAGGAGGGAATACTTTCAAACTCATTCTATGAAGCCAGCATCGCTCTAATACCAAAACCTGGCAAAGACCTCACCAAAAAAGAAAACTACAGACCAATATCCCTGATGAACATAGATGCAAAAATACTCAACAAAATATTAGCAAACCGAATTCAAAAATACATCAAGAGGATCATACACCATGATCAAGTGGGATTCATCTCAGGGATGCAAGCATGGTACAACAATCGAAAATCTATCAGCATCATCCACCACATCAACAAAAAGAAGAACAAAAACCACATGATCATCTCCATAGATGCTGAAAAAGCGTTTTACAAAATATAGCATCCATTCATGATTAAAACTCTCAACAAAATTGGTATAGAGGGCTAATACCTCAACATCATAAAGGCCATATATGACAAACCGACAGCTAACATCATACCTAACAGTGAGAAGCTGAATTCTTTTCATGTAAGATCAGGAACAAGACAGGGATGCCCACTGTCTTCACTGTTACTCAACATAGTACTGGAGTTCCTATCTACGGCAATCAGACAAAACAAAGAAATACAAGACATCCAGATTGGTAAAGAAGAAGTCAAATTGTCACTGTTTGTAGATGACATGATATTGTACCTAAAAAACCCTGAATACTCCACTCCCAAACTACTAGAACTAATATCTGTATTCAGCAACGTTGCAGGATACAAAATTAACACACAGATATCTCTTGCTTTTCTATACACTAATGATGAGCTAAGAGAAAGAGAAATCAGGACAACAATTCCATTCACAATTGCATCAGAAAGAATAAAATACCTAGGAATAAATCTAACAAAGGAAGTGAAAGGCCTATACCCTGAAAAATATAATACACTCCTAAGAGAAATTAAAGAGGACACTAACAAATGGAAATTCACCCTATGCTCTTGGCTAGGAAGCATAAATATTGTAGAAATGGCTATACTCAGCACTATTAACAATAGCCAAGAAATGGAAGCAACCTAAGTCTCCATCAGTAGATGAATGGATAAAGAAGATTTGGTACATTTAAAGAATGGAATATTATTCAGCCATAAGAAGAAAATAAATCCTACCATTTGCAACAACATGGATGGAGCTAGAGGGTATTATGCTTAGTGAAATAAGCCAAGCGGAAAAAGGCAAGTGTCAAATGATCTCACTTATATGTGGAGTATGAGAACAAAGAAAAAAATTGAAGGAGCAGAACAGCAGCAGACTTATAGAAGCCAAGAATGGACTAATAGTTACAAAAGGGAAAGGAACTGAGGAGGATGGGTGGGAAGGGAGGGACAAGGGGGAAAAAAGGCATTACGATTAGCAGACATAATGTAGGGCGGAGCACAGGAGGGCTGTACAACACAGAGAAGAGAAGTAGTGATTCTATAGCATCTCACTACACAAATGGACAGTGATTGTAATGAGGTTGGTGGGGGGGACCTGATGGAAGGGCGTAATCATCATAATGTTGCACCTGTAAATGTAGGCTAATGATACCAAAATAAAGTATAAAAAAGGAGAAAACAGCCCAATGAAAAAGTGGGCAAAGAATCTAAACAGACATCTCACCAAAGAAGATATACAGATGTCAAATAAGCATATAAAAAGGTGCTCAACACCATTTGTCATTAGGTCAATGGAAAGTAAAACAACATGATACCACTACACAGCTAATGGAATGGCTAAAATCCTTAAAACTGACACAACTAATTACTGCTGAGTTTGTGAAACAATAGATCATTGTTATGGTAATGCAAAATGGTATAGACACCTTGGAAGACTGACAGTTTCTTAACAAAGCCAAACGTAGCCTTAGTGTAATTATAAAACCCAGCAATCATGCTGTTATGTGTTTACTCAACTGAATTGAAATTTACATGTACATAGAAGCCTGCATGTGAGTGTTTACAGTAATTATATTCATAATTGCCAAAAACTGGAAGAAACCAAGATGTTCTTTAGTAGATTAAATGGATAAACCATGGTACATCAGTTTGTGGAACACTACTTGGTGATAAGGAATGACCTTCCAGTCATGCAAAAGCACAGATGGATCCTAAATTGACTTAAACTGAGCAAAATAAGCCAGTCTGAAAAGGCTGCATTCTGTATGATTCCAGTTCATGTCACATTCTGGAAAAGGCAAAAATATGGAAATCATAAATAGATCATGTTTGACAGCTTTTGGGGGACTAGATAAGTTTGAATAGGTAAATTTGGGGGGTTAGGGTGTTGAGACTGTTCTATATGTAATGGAGGTTATTTCTTATATTTCTCAAAACCCATAGAACTTTATAACACTGAGAGAATCAGTATCAGTGAATGCAAGTTAAAAAAGGAAAGATACGATATCCTTTCAGGGTGAATGCAGACTATGACAAAAGTATCTATCTGTATTAAAAATACATGAAATAACCTTCCCGAAGGGGTTTGGGAAAATGTGCGTCCTACATAACAGGAAATGAGTGAAGGCTATGAGACTAAAGACAAAAGGAACTGTATGGAAAAGCAGCATACTTTAGTTGGCAAAGTCATTTTCCGTAGGGTTTGGGTTACCAGTTGTTAAATCACTATACATCCATACTAGATTTGGCAAATTAAGTAAATAAATATTTGATAGTAGGAACTAGATTTTTCACTGTTGGAGTTAGAAATTATTGATAAGCAAGGAGAGGACACTAGAATAATCTATGTGGTAATGGGGTTGAAGGCATTAGTCTAACTCATATAGCTTAATATAAATACATAGGCTGCATATAGAAATATTTATAGCTGTGTTTGTATGTTCAATAGTATACACATACATATATATTTCCTCGTTTTTCCAGATGAGCGGGTCTAAATGAAATGACATCCTGGTAGCAGCTAGCACACTTAGCTCATAGATCTTGGTTTCTAATTTCATTCTCTAATAAAAGAAACCAGAGTTCCTTGAAGAAATGTTAGGTTCTAGAAATGGGACACGGAATATCCAAAGTGAGACTGGGGCATCTCATAATGTCAGAAAGTAAACAAAACCATGATGAGGGTATGCTCAAAGGAAACGATGATGAGGGTATGTGAAAAGAACACAGGAGCCAACTGAAAAAGACCTCATTTGCCAAAGATGGAACAATTTGAGCTATAAAATAAAGAATTGGCTTAGAACTCAAATTATAAAATGTTATTGAGTCCATACTGATATAAATGATAGAATAATGAAACAAATGGACGAGGGTAGAGCAATCTTTCATGTAAAATAAATCAAAATAGTTTATGAAGATACCTACATAAACCTTAAGGAAATGAAGCAAAACTCTCCCCCACCTTATGTGTAGGCTGTACATAGTGACTTCCTTCTAATAGTATAGAAAAGTGGGAAGAGTTTAACTTGTACAGTGGAGAAACCTGTCAAATACTACCTCAGCTCGATGGTCAGATTGAATGAGAGAAACTGGTTGTTGTGTATATGTAGTGTATTTGCCTAGTTTTTAAGATTAATAAGTACTAGGGGTGTATAGTCAGTAGTATTTATGTTGACAGCATATACCCTTGTTTTGATGTGATGAGAATGGTACTTTGTCTTTTTGATCTTCTTTTTAAAAACCCATAAACCGTGTCTAACCAAATTCAAAGACATTCTATAATCTACCTAAAAGCCGCTGCTTATTAAAACTATCATGGTCATCAAAAACAAAGTCTGAGGAGGTATCACAGGGTAGAGAAGCCTAAGGAGACATGACAGCTACTACCTTTTGTGGTATTCTGGATGGATTCTGGTACAGAAAAAGGACAGTAAGTGAAAGTTTAGAAAATAGAGTATGACTTTTAGTTAACATTGATATTATCAGGGTTGGTTAAGGGGGGATTGGAGAAAGTAGTCATAGGCACTAACTTACAGTTTTACAATAAATAAGTACTAGGGATGTAATATACAATATAAATTATTATAATTAACACCAGTATGATATATAAAGCAGTTACTAAGAGTAGATAGAGTTCTCATCACAAGGAGAATAATTTTTTTTTGTTTTTACTGTATATACATGAAATGATGGATGCTGTCTATTGTAATCATTTCATAATATATGTAACCATTATGCTGTTGTACACCTTAAATTTATACAGTGGTGTATGGCAATTATTTCTCAGTAAAACTGAGGGAAAAATAGTAACATTATCAACATTGGCTTGTTAGTTGTAACAAATGTACCATACTAATGTGAGGAAGTAAGGTGAGAAACTAGTTGTAGTGTGTGTGTATGGGAACTTTGTATTTTGTTTGTAACCTTTCTGTCAATTCTAAAACTATTCTTAATTAAAAAATATATGTATTTTATAAACATAGTTGGGAATTCAGTTTAAGGAAAATTCTTTGAGACTATTAAGGCCAGCCAGTTAGATTTTTTCCTTTTTAATCACATACATAAAATTTTGATAAAATAGAAAAAGGTATTATAGACAGAAGTGAGTTGAGAAAGTCTTAGTAGCACATAAAAATGTAAGAGGAACTTAAAAGTATATGTAAGATTATTTGGTACCTTCTAGTGACATAGCTTTGAAACAGGGTAAACAGGACTTGGTCATTTATATGCACTTTGATAAGAAACTGCCAGATAATCCTAAATCATCTCAAATATTTTAATCCTAGATTATCGTACATATATTATGTAACGAGTATTATATGTGTAGTGCTGAGCATAAACAAAATATTTGATAAATAAAAACTCACTCTGTAATTTATGAATTCCTATAACATTATGGGGGAGGTCCTTTGTGGTTTTTCTCTATCACTTAGAAATGAAACCTGGCTCTCCTTACATGATACCATTTCATTCATGGCCCAGTTTATTAGAAAGGAAAAGAGTTCAGCCTTTCCCTCTCTCCATTCCCCAGTCCATAGTCTTTGCTTTTCCATACCATGCTATGAAGGTTATATCTTCTCTAGACCTGTTCTTTACTGTCATCATTTTATTTTTTCTTTTAACTCCTTAAGACCAAAATTTTTCACTGTTATTTTTCCTCTTGTGTGATTTTTACCTTTTGAGCTCTCCAATACATTAATAATGTCTTGAAAAATTTGGGCCTTTCTCCACAAAAGTACATAGACCTAAATTACATACAGTTTCAAAAAGTTCATACATACTTAGGAATCCATGTGCCACAGATTAGAAGTCCTGCATGTCTTGAATTATATAAATATTAGTAATAAAGCCTGAAATAGCAGACAGATATTAAAAAAAAATTTTATTTTCTTCACTATCCTTTCCTCTGATTTTTGTTTTATGTGGACAGCACTGGCACTGAAGGTGAGGTTATTTTAATAGTAGTTGAAGATTTGGTGAAAATAGTTTGAAAGGTTAAAACTCTAGGGTACTTGCTTTAGGGCCTGGGCTACACTTGGGTGACTCAACCAGGCTCCAAAACTTGAAATTTTAATATTTAGTAAATTTATTAGTTCTTGTTATGGATGAAACATACCCTATGCAGTCTTGAAAACCTGGTTGTTGCTTACATATCATGTGCTAATACTTGATTTTTCTTTTTGAGCATTTAGTTTGATGTTTCAGTTTCCTTTTGTATTAATAGAGGAAGAAGTGTATTAGCTTTTATAAAGGATGTTAAAAAGTGCAGGTTGCCATCTAGAGACAGACTCGTCACTGGAGATAAAAATCACAACAGTTTCTGTGTTTAAGGCATTCTAAGATTTATAAGTTTCCAAAAGTGTATATTTGTAATAACCTGTGAGGTAATTTTTTTTCCATTTTTGCATGTGCTACCTACGCAGATGGCATGCATCACAAGATATTTATAAGTAAACTTGATATGCTCATTAAAAGGCAACCAAAGTATCTGTGTCTTTCTCTAACTTTTCTCCACTCCCCTCTCAAATCTTGAGAAAGATTCTCTTACATTTAGTCACTGCAATCCTAGCTAACTGCCAGGTCCTGTATTTCTGGTATGCAAATGTTTCTTTAGAGTATCCTTCCAAGTTTTAGTTGCCTCAGCATTTCTTCTTTCTTTACTCAGATTTCTCTACTAATTTATCCATATTTATTTTGTCTTTCTATGTTTCATTTTCATTTACAAGCTGCTTTATTAGGTACAGTAAAAATGAAACAAAAAATGAGACTACCAAAAAATTGTCCTGTCATATACTTGGATAATCTCTGGTCCATCACCAGATTAGGTTTTAAGATTCTGTGAACCACTCTTTAAAAGAAAAGCCTTAAAGCTGTTTCATACATGGAACAATTACTTAGAAAGCATCTACAGTTTGGAAAGCTCTCTGCTAAGTGCTCTTAGGCAATGTTACTGTATTTCAACCATGCCCAGGTTCATCATTGCCAATGAGCCAGAATGTTACTGTGTCTTACAAACCTAAAATTGGGGCCTTTTGTTATATTTGGATTTTTTTATTATTATTATTATTATTATTTTGCCGCCAAGTAAAATTCTGTCTGCCTTCAGTCTTCTCTTCTACCTGCTTCTGTACCTAGTTGGAAGGGCTTCTTTATGCCCTTAACTCATCCCTATGGTGGGTTCTTTGGACAGAGATGTTTAGTTTTATTGTGTCTGATCAGCTTCACTGTTGAGGTGGAGGCTGTAGAACTGGGTGATGGAAAAACTGCTGCAGTGACTTTCCCCGGTTCTGGAATAAAAGAGGTGACTAATCTCATTCTCCAAACAGCATTAACATGGCAACATGCACAGTAATCTGGTTTCTAGTAGAGCTCAACTAAGTAACTAGAGCTTTTACCTTGCCTCCAAAATGGACAGGGTGCTATATCAGAAAATGAATGCATGAAATAGGAGAGTTTAATACTAACTGAGCATCTTATATTACTACAAGTACAGTGCTAAATAGTCTGCATTTGTTATCTCATTTAGTTCTCATATTCTTAGTTGTTTGCTCAGCAAGCATTTTTTTAAATGCCTCATATGTGCTAAGCACTATTCCAGGCACTAGGAATTAAAGCATTGAACACAACATGCCTGCTTTGAAGTGGTATTACTACCTTTTTAAAGATTAGAAATACAAGATTCATAGAGGGCAATTGACCTTTCAGTTTCCTATAGCTTAGTAACTGGTGGAGCTGAGATTTACACCCTACTGTATCTGATTCCAAAGACTTTAAACCACTCTATGATGACTTCTTGAGTGTTCTGCTCTATGTTGTGATGGGTATAACTGCAATTACAGTTTATTTTTATTGTTATCCATATTGCTAACTATGCAAGGATATGCTCCAGCCCTATTTTTATATTGCTTTTAAATTTCATCTTTTGTGCCCTGTAACAGTTGATAAGAAAAACAGAAAGTTCACATTGCTGGCAAACTTAAGTCAGGCAGTCTTACACTTGCCCACCAATGAGTGCATATTGATAGTGACTACACAAATGTTTGATAGGCAATGCTGAAGAACATTCCCTTTCAGCTTAGTTTTTAACATTTTATTTTCTATTTCAAATGTGTTAAATTATTATTTTGTTTGAGTAATATAGTCATATAGTTTAAATTTCAGGAAATCCATAGGGTATGCAATGTAATGTTTCTATTACATCCCTAAACCTTAACTACGTATTTCTCTTTCCCAGAGTAGTGGCAACAGTTTTGCTAGATATTTGTATCTCCAGAAATATTTTAATGTGTGTACAGTCAAATCCATATATATTCCTTCTTCTTTCATGTATGAATATATCCTACACATCTTTCCATATCAATCATAGGCAGACGTATTGTTTTTGACAGCTCCATGGATTCAATTGACTTTTAATAAGTCAAATAAGAGTAGTAGTCAGTTATGCACCCTGTAGCCAGACTGCATACAGACCATGAATCTGCTACTGGGAAACCCCTTTTGGAAGTTGCTGAATCTCTAAGTGCCTCAATTTTTTCACATGTAGAATGGGAGAAAAATACACATTCTTTATAGAGTTACTGTGAAGATTAAATGTGTTAACTTGAAGAGGTTATTTAGTACAATAGTGAGGGCAGATAGTGAACCCTCAAATGTTAGCTGCCCACCATGATTGTCATTTTCATCACCACTTTTCCTTGCGGAGATTCTTATTTATGGGTATATGGGTTTTCTTTCTATTTTGCTATTATAAACAGTGCTTCAAGTAATAACCTTGTGCATTCATATTTTGCACATTTGTGAGTTTATGCTTTGCAACAAGTACAATATCAAGGCCAAAGAGTATGTAAATTTGTAATTTGGTTAGACATTCACCAAATTGTATACCATAGAGATTATATTGAGTCATGCTCTCACCAGTAGTTTGGCATAATTCAAATGATCAAGAAATTGATGGTAGCTTCTTAATGT